>OZ010574.1:120325576-120665576 GCA_963932145.1 Acanthosepion lycidas | reverse complement strand
TACGTTCATCATTATTGTTGGATTTTATGAATTTGTTTTTATTTTTCGGGCGTGAATTCTTGTCCGTTGTTTTGTTTTTAATCGTGAACGATGTGGTGGGAACTGTAATGAAAACAGGACAAGAGATTCTGTCTAGTAATCTTTTATTCAATTAAGAATCTTACTACTCGTCGGTATTTATCAATCCACCAACGAGGATCGAATGTGGATCAAGGCCGTTTTAATGTGGGTATCCCCACAAAAATATGGCCTTTCTGACCCGCCTAGACGGGTTCAGGCTCTGTCAACTTCCCCGGACGAAACCTTGCCCTTCGGCAAAGCCTCGTCCGAGTTCCTCTCTGCTAATGCAGAGAGTTCGACCGTCGCCGACGAATCTTACTACTCGTAGGTATTTATCAATTCACCCACGAGGATCGAATATGGCACAAGGCCGTTTTAATGTGGGTATCCCCACAAAAATATGGCCTTTCTGAAACCCGCCTAGACGGGTTCAGACCCTGTCAACCTCCCCGATCGAAACCTTACTCTTCGGCAAAGCCTTGTCCGGATTCCTCTCTGCTAATGCAGAGTTCGACAGTCGCCGACGAATCTTACGACTCGCCAGTATTTATTATTGTAATTTAATACAATAAATGTGGCACAAGGCCAAAAGAGGGGATGAGGAAAGAAGGACGGTCATTATAAGCCTTAATTTAAACTTAGCTATCCACAATTACTGACCCAAACATACAGAACAATATTCCTTTCACCAAAACAACAAATGTATCCATACTTTTCTTGCTATACATCCACCAAAATACCTCTTTGACTCAATGCAAATCCTAAATACTCCCCTTATGTACAAATATTGTATGTGGGGGGGGGGAGGGGCATAAAAAACAATTTTCAAAAAGAACACCAATGAGTATATACAATATGACAAAAATATCTACAAGAAACCAAACAAAAATTAGTGTTAGTAATAAAACACCCCACAAATTTTAAATGTGACAGAAATATCAGTTAACCGGACGAAATCGATGTGGGACTATGAAAATAAAGGACACATTCATTCCTCCCAAGCATTCACATAGGCACACACTCATTCATACACGACAACAAATACGAAAAATACACACTCGAAACGAAAGGCGCCCCGCATCCACCAGAGAACTGGCATCACTGACCATCTAAACGAGGGAGAGGATGGGGAGTTAAACTAAAGAGAATAAAATGGGGACAGAAAAAAGGGGCAAATGAGCAAAACACACCCTAGCTAAGTTTACTGAAACAGGAAAGAAAAAAATAAAAGAAAAAATCCTAAAATCTCCTAATCTAACCTAATCTCGTGATGGGTTGCCCATGTTCAACCCAGGAATACAATATCCTAATGCCTAACCTGCATCAAAATGCCACTCAAAGTCAGCCCCTTTTACTCGCCACATACGCGCCAGATTCACCCACCTTTTGCCAAATTCTGATGAGGTGAGCTGCCGCCTTTCCGTACTAATCTTGACTTTAAGCTGATGCTTAAAGAACAAGATCAGTTGGTAAGAAGTGAATTTCTCGCCCTCATAGAACTCCTTCTCATGCGTCGTCCAAATCACGACTCTCATAACCCCTAGCAAGCAACAGAACACATAATGTTCAGCCTTCGTCATCTGCGGCACCACATTGCTGCAAACAGAACTGGCTTCAAGGACAAAAATCTTCCCCTGCAGCATGCGAACCATGAGACCTTCAACAAACCTGCACAACGGCACTACCGCCTTGCACTGAAAGAAGGCGTGGCCAATGGTCTCGACTTCACCCGTACAGCGACAACAGTTTGGATATTTCTCCAAGCCTGCTGAACAAAGTCTCTTGCCGACTCACAGGGCTTCACGAATCACCAACCAGGTGAGTGATGCCTGATCGTTATTGAGGCATTTCAACCCAGGCGCCCTTGTCTCTCCACAAGAAAGAGAACAATGTCCGTACTAATAAAATTAGTCTGGCATACGGGAGTGGAAGTACAGAGAGTCGGTACAAGAGAATCGGATAGATGTGTGAAACACATACTTCTGCCCTTCCATTCAGGGAACGCCTCCTCCGAGACCACAGATTAGCCGCGACCTCGGCCTTCCCTTGCCCCTCCGACCAATTCATTTCCAACTGGAGATCAGGACCGAACCAGACGCCGAGTATCTTGATCGGCCCATCCGTCCAGAGGAAAGGTCCGGGAAGAGATACTCCCTTCCACGCACCCAACCGCAAGCCAACAGACTTATCGCGGTTGATCTTGGCCACTGTCACCATCTCATACCCACTGATCTCTTTGCTGACTTCGTCGATCTCGGCTCTGCTCGATACAAAAACCGAAACGTCGTCAGCATAGGCAGAATACCTAAATGAGTTGGTAGCCCCAGGCAGGGAAATTCCGCGCAGGGCCGGATTCGCCTTCAACTTGCGAAGGAATGGTTTCAACGCAAGAACGTAAAGCAACGGCTAAAGCGGACAACCTTGACGAATGGAGCGAGACAATACGAAAGGCTTCGATTTTACCCCATTCACCTCCACCAGCGCACCGGGGGTCGCATACAACAGTCGGATCCAGGAGCGAAAGTCGGCTCCGAAACCGGACACCGAAAGGACACCTCCAAAAACAGATGGTCAACCCTATCGAAGTCCTTGATCTAAATTGATCAGCGCGGCTTCACTGTCGACTTGTTCTAAGATCAAGCGTACCATATGAAGGTTATCCTGAATAGTCCTACCCTTCACAGCACAAGTCTGTTCAGGGCCAATCAGTCTAGACAGGATAAGCTGCAAGTGGCTGGCTAAGATATTCGCCAAAATCTTTAACTCAGTGGTTAATGGTCGAAAATTCCCTAACCCATCCCCACCGTTCTTGTCCTTACGCAGCAACTTGGTGACACCCCTGGTGAAGCGTTGAGGTATAGACCCCTGCCTCATCCAGTGGTTGAAAATCAGTTCCAGCAAAGGAACAAAAACGGGCGACAACCTCAAGTACACTTCGTAGGGCAGACCACCTAGTCCCGGAGACTTATCCAGGCTAACCTGCTTCAGCGCTTCCCAGATTTCCGACTCTGTAATAGGACCCTCGCACCTAGCCGCTTCAGCTGCCTCGAGCCAGGGAAAGTCAGCTAAATAGGCGTCAAACTGAGCAGAGCTCAGATCGGGCTCCCTGGTGAAAAGATCCTGGAAGTAATCTCGAAAGGCCTCGCATATGCCCGCATTTGTAGTCACGGTCCGCTTATCCAGCAATGTGACGCACGCTATATGTCGCCTAGACGCGTTCCGATTCTCCTCTGCACGCAGTTCAGCGGCCATATTCGTTGCCTCAGAAGACATTCTTTTTAACCTAGCCCTAACTACCAGAGCTTGATCCTTCTTGATAAGAAAGGAGGCCAACTCTGCCTTAGCTAAGGCTATTTCACCATTAACACGGGATTTCACGGCCCGATCGACTTTTTCTTCTAAAGCCGTTTGCGCCGCTAATCTATCTAGATTGAGCCGACGACTAAAATCGGCAGCAAACGTTCTCATTTTGGATTTTAATTTATCCCACCAGGCGTTTCCCTTCAACCGCCCCCGTCAATTCCCTCTGAATCATTAGTAGCAGCTGGTCCCGGAAACCCTGCTCACCAAATAATGAACAGTTAAATTTCCAGTAACCAGCCATTCTAACCTTAGGCTTATCTAAGTTTACACGGACCCGGACAAGCCTATGATCAGTATAAATTATATAGTGGAAGCTTGGACAGCCTAAGAGCCCTACGTCGACTCTCCTAACTAGGACTCGGTCGAGGTAGCTCGCAAGCGTCCCAGGAGCCGAGTTTACACTATTAGTCCAAGTCCATGCTACCTCCCGAGGGTGTTCATTCCGGAACTTATCGACAAGATCAAACTCATCGATAAAGTCCCGAAATGGTTTCACGTCCGGGTCGTTATTACCTTGTATTTGCCCTATACGATCTATATCGGGGTCAAGGACAGCATTCCAATCCCCCGCTAAAACTACCCAGCGATCTGCCGAAACAAAGCAGGCCGCTCGGCATGGTTATAGGCGCATAAACCCCAATGAGACGTAGAACCTTATCCTTTATAGTAACATCCAGCACGCAAAGTCTGCCCGTCGGATCCGCGAAGACAAGGGTACATGCAGCCTTCAAAGAGCTGCTCACTAGCCAAGAGACACCCCTCGAACGACCATCAAAACATGCTGAATAAAGGGCGAACGCCTTAGACAGTATATCCTCACGGTCATGAGAAGAAAACCGGGTCTCTTGCACGCGACACACATTCACCCCGAGGCACTGAAAGTCACAAAAGTGCCTCGCCCTGCGAGACTCGGACCTCAGGCCCCAGACATTTACACTAGCTAACCAGAGCGCCATCATGAAAACAGATTGGGATTGTACTACTGATTTGAACATAGTCGGTGTTAGGATACCAACAACCTCTGCCATAGACCCATGCCCCATCTCAGTCTTGATGGTGCCGTCTTGGGAGATTCCGCCGGTATCCCATGGAAATGTTAATTTTAGGGCTCTATACAGGGATGGGTGAACTAAAACGGGGAACCTCGCTGCACAAAATTGCTTGAGATGTTCCAGCTGTTTGTTTTGGGCAATGGCTATGAGTAAGACCATCTTGAACGCCATGATGGCCTCATCCACCATTGCCCATATCTGTTTAGCGCCCAGACCAGCTCTTATAACCGTTAGGACCCTTTGGGCTTGTGGAAAATTTTGCGGGTCCTCGACGTCCAGGTCGGCATACTGGCTAATTCAGCTCCTTTATCCGATTGGCGTAGTCTCGGGCTCTCTCGGCCTGAGCCGGCGAAATACGACAGACATCCTGATCCGTGTTGAAATTGTGCTCTTGTGGCCTCTTTCTCCGTTCATTCGGATCCAGAGTCGGGCTTCTTTGCCGTTTAGTAGCGGGAGGAGGCATTTCAATTTTTTTAGAGGGGGAAGGACTGAGAGTCTGCCGAGGATGGATTTTTGTTTAACAGGGGAAGGGCTGGGAGTATGAAGGGGTGTGTAGAAAGACCTGTGTTTGTAAGGGCTGGGATCTCGAGATATGGGCGGGGTTGACGAAGGTGAAGGTTTCTTCTTAAGAGAAGCTATGTGCCAGGCAGAAGACGCGGACGGAGTCGGATTTGACGGCAGTTGTTTTTTACAATTCAATTTCTTCTTCAGTTCTTTTATTTTTTCAGTTTTTTCGAACCCTGGGTCATACTTTTTTTGCTGCTCCTGAAAGTTTTGGAGAGCGGCCGGGGCATCACCCTTAACGTTGTCTGAGGGAGTGGGGCTGTGCATGTCATTGGTCCTCGGGACTGAGTTCCCGCTGTCCGGTGCTTCCTTCTGGCCCTACCAGCTACCAGCCAATCCCCCTCGCCGTTCTCCATAACTGCACTAGCAGCGGGCGAAGGCTCTTTGGGGATTGTGGCCTTTGGTGTTGAACCAACCGGAGGATTAACCGACCCGGTCCCGGAAGCTGGTACGCCCATTACAGTCGAGGCGGAAGGTACTACAGACGCGGTTAGAGGGGGATCTTGGTCGACTGGAGTTTGACTACCAGAGGCCTTCTTCTCTGGGCAGGAGGAGGAGAAATGACCAGTAACTCCACACGTCTAGCATACCGGTCTTCGGCCCGTTACAATGACCGGTAACTTCAAGCTTCCAACATCCAGACAGTTGGAGATGGAGCGGAAGGCTTTCCCGTCCAACATTATATCAAAGCTCCACTCCCCGCTCAGGCTATCACAGGAGGCGCCCAGAATTTCACCGTACTGGAAAAAAAAACAGCCAGATGTTCCCCGATAACTAGAGGAGGGACCTCATATACTCCTAATGGGTCCTTCCTAGGCCTTCGTACTCCATTCTTAGGATAAGCTCTTTCGTTATTAGCTCGCGGCAACGCAGTCTTCTGGCGTGGGCAACAGTGCGTCCCACATGAAAAATTTGGCACCCTTAACTACTCGGAGGGGCTTAAAGCCAAGGACTCCAGTGTTTTCCACACTGTGTTTTTCGTCCAGCGACAAATTTTGCGCGTACGCTTGTCGACGACGAAAACTGACACAATTCGTTTCTCAATTTTCTTCAATTCTTGGGGGTATTCTAAGAGTCCACCTTGTACGACAAGGTGAGCGTAACTCTTAGCACGCTCCGAGAACTCCGCTAAATTGATAACACATTTTGGTGGGGGCGACAAACAAGAGGGCGATTCCCCGGCCTTAGTTTTTTCTTTTGAACCATTCTTGGCATCCATGTCATTATTGAGATTATGGCCATTATTGGCCTCCTTATTTTTCTCTTTGGGGTTATTGCCATCATTGGCCTCCTTATTTGTTTCATTGGAGTTACTGCCATTATTGGCCCCATTATTTTTTTCTTTGGAATTATTGGAGTTATTGGCCTCCATACCCTGAGTGATTCTATTCTGATTTTCTTTCTTCCCGGCACTTTCATCCTCACTAGAAGAATTGGGATCAAGGTCTGGGTATTCCTTTAAAAAGTCTTTATCAGGGGGATCTTTTTTTTTTTTGGGGGGGGGGTTAAACAAATGTTTTCTAATAGACTTTCTATAGTCTGCCAGATTCGTTTTTTTTTAATTATTAAGAAGGAAGCCGCTTTCTTTTCCTTCTTTTCCATTTTTTAAGGGGGAAGGAAGGGGTAAAAATGGCTGGGGAAAAGGGCTGGGAAATAATAAATTCCGCCTTAAAGGCGAAAAAAAAAATTAAGGAAATATGAACGCCCAAAAAAAAATTTCACAAATATTAAAAATACAAAGCGAGACAAACAAATAAAAGCACAGAAAGAAAAAAATAAAACGTACAATAAAAAGATTTAAATGTTCGCCTAAAGGCGAAAAAACTATAAATTTAAAAAAAGGAAAGCCTTGAAAAGAAAAATCGAAAAAGCTAGACAAAAAAAGAAAAACAAAGAAAATACGACAATATGAAAAACAGACAAAGCTAGTCAGAAATACAAGATGGCTGACGCCAAAACTAATAAACAATAAAAATTAAACAATACAAACGTTATAACCAAATAAAAGGACAAATAAATTGGCAAATAGACAGAAAAAACAAGGTTAGAAAAATAACATAGACAAATATACAATACAAATAATGAAACAAAAACACGAAAACTTAAAATATATTTAAAGGGGCAAGAATTAAAGAATTAACGTTAAAAAAAACAAAAAACAGGTCAGGGTTATAAAAAAAAGAAAACGAAGATATAATTAAAAGAGAAATTAAAGAAACTGGAAATGAAAAAGGGTAAAACTAAAAAAAATAGGGGGGAAAAAAAAGGAAAAGAAAAAATCAAAAATCTTTATTTTATTATTTTTTTTTTCAAAAACAGTCGTAATTAAGAAAAACGGTAATAAAAGAGAAAAACTTAACAAAAACTGAAAAAGTCCAAAAGGTCGGGCGGCAAACACCTGTCAAAAAGAACAGCAAAAATATCAACGACGTAAAGGTCTAGGAAGTTCGACGACAACGCGTGTTCGAATCTTACTACTCGTCTACTTGACAAGCGGAAATGTACAGCTTTTTTAGCTTGGATTATCAAAGAGGAGATAATCCATGTCACAACAAGATCATCAACAGTCTGGCGCATTCCCAACTTCTCGAGGTGAGACCCACTGCAGCAAGCCTTTCACCGTGGGCAGAAAATCCTCCCACTCCAAGAAAGGACCAGAGTATTATAATTGACCAAAAGAACAATTTGAAACTTTTATGTCCAGAAATAAATTGTTGTGCCTTCTCTTATCGAAGCTGTAAAAACCAAAATAAACTCGTTGTTAACGACGGACGTTAAAATTCATAAATTTATCGGCGTTACCCGGAAAATCATGAGGGAGGCCCCAAAGAGCTTCAGTATTGGAGACAAAGTGCTGACCCGACGAAGTAACTCAATGTGAGATATTTTACTCCAAACTGAAGAGGCTGCAAAATCGTTCGCCGGAAGTATCCTCACAACAGAGTATACGGAGACAAGAAAATCTAGAGTAACCCCAGATGGTGTACCCCTATTCCGATGACCACATTGGCCTTTTCTTCTCAAAATGTGGAGAGGTAAATGATGTGTCACTTGTAAACAGTAAGGCCAGAATTGCCACAAGTGATGTTGAAGTTAGGCTCACTGTGGACAGGAAGAATTTTATGGCGATACCCAATATTCTGACCTGTAGAAGCCGTCTCATTTATGTTGTTGTTGAATGTCGACGTCGTCTCTGCTGAGCCTGTGAGGGCACTGAACATCTTTCGAATGCGTTTCCTGTGAAGTAGACACAACCACATCCACAACCAATCACTAGCAAGGAAACTGCAGAAGTGGGACAAGCCAAAGCTGCAAAAAGTTCAGAAAATTGGGCGAAAGTTGTGAAAAAAGGAGGGAAGCCTGCAACCCCTCCCCAGCAACAGGATGTTAAGAAGCCTACAGCGAAAAAAACGCATGAAAACGAACAGCAACAGCAGAGTGAACAACAACAGTAGCCCCAACAGAAACGGGAGTGTCAGAAGGGACACCATCAGGATAAGGAACGACAAGAGGACCTCCAACCAGATCAGCAGCAAATGCAAGAGTTGGAAATGGAGGAGATGGCCCCTCCTTGGTCCTCCTCTATAAAAATAGGGAGAGGGGAAGAAGAGGAGGAAAAGGAGAAAATATTGAATAAAGTAAAAGTAGAAGTAGAGCGGAGAAGGCCTTAGACAAAACGAAGTCTTAGTCCGTCCCTGTTTCATCAGCCAAAAAAGAACAATTTCCAGAACTCATTAAGGAGTCTCCCTTCTTCTCTGTCTAGTTCTCTACTTTAACCACTCTCCGAAAACACTTCGCCCCAACACTCCTTTCTCCCAACACACCTCTTCTTGATGCTACTTGACCCAACTAAGAGACTTCCACCCCGACCCAAACGAAGACATTACTTAGAAGGGACAAAATATGTCAAATTGACAGGTATCAAGAGCGTCCACTCAAAAATGCCCTTTTAAGGCCGCTTTTCAAAATGTCTTCCGTTGATAGGCAGTAGGCGGAAGACCCAAGAAAATTCACAAATGCCTAATGTTATAAGCTGGATTAAGGACACGAGTAGAGACTTAAAAGTCTGAGACTATCTGTAAGAGCCATTGAAATGACTTATTTTCCATCGCAAATTATACAGGGCTCTAAAACTGACATCACACGGACGTTAACGGTTCTGTCCTAGATGATCGCATGACAACAGAGATGGGGACAGCGTGCCTAAGGACAATCCGTCAAAGACCTTTCGTTCGCAGATTTCGGTCCAATCTGTGATATTTCTTAAGATAGTTTGAATGCGAGGTACTTGAGTGTTCAGAGTAAGGCTGCCACATGCTTCGTGATCTCCTGTCTTTCGGCGTAGAAAGGGCTGCGATCCAGGAGACCCATAAAATGTGAGATTGATGCTCGTGTAATGTCTAATGGCTATGTGGTCTATTCTGCATACAGGGATCAGCTGGCCAGAGGTGTTTGCTTGCCCATTAAATACACACTGGATGTGGGGTTGGACCGTGTCCATGTCGATACGCGGGGCCGGTTGAGCGTGTCTAATATTGCAGTGAACAGTAGTTTCGGGTCGTTGCGGTTTATGCGAGGTTCCTCGTTTTTCCTTCAGTTAGAGCCGTTCCTGGTGGATTCGGCACCGCATAGTCTTAGTGAGGGACTGGAATGCCACAAAATAGGCAGGGGTTGAAGAGGTAGCGGGAGGTCTTCGGACGATCGTAGCCTGGTTAATCTAATTAACGAGTTTAGTCTCGTTGATAGATAGCGGGTCGATCACCCTGTCGTGAGATGTGGATGTGAGAACATAATTTGCCGTCTTCCCGGGTAGCCAGTTACTTGGATATAATGAGAAGAACTGATATAGACTTACTTGCCCTACGTCCCGAAGGTTAAGCTATTCGGACCATAGACTCGTCTGTGTCCGGATGACGTTAGTTGCTATGTCTATAATGAGTGGATACTGAAAGTTTAATCTGGACAGGCGAGACTTCCAGTGGGGACAGTTATCGGGTATAAGTGGTGGGAGAGGCTTAAGGATAGGAGTAGATCCTTCACGACGTAATATAGCCAGAGGCTATCACTACATAAGGCGAAAAAGATGAAGGTTTCTCAAGGATAGTCTGTCCCGGATGGAGGCTGGAGACATTCTCTAGAGATTGGTGGAGCTGTCGGCTAGTGAGCGCTACCAGGATCTAGTTAGGTATAGGTTAAACAAGGTGTCTAATGAAGCCGTGAACAAGGGTGCAGAATTGCGCAAGAAAGAGGTCCGTAAAGGTAACGATCGATACATTCGTGAGGTCAAGACTCCGGAAAGGTGTACTCTGAGGCTGACTGATGGTATGTGCGAGTCGTTTCGGTGGCATTTTGAGAGCCCGTTTACAAAAAAGCCTGGCCTCTGTGGTGGGCGAAGTCTAACTGGCATTGAAGAGTGTCGGGGACCTGATGGTATAATATATGAATTGTATTTGAGTCTGTCACACATCTTTCTGCCAATTTTTATTATCGTGTTCAAAATTGATTCAGGGCGGGCATCCCCAATCGGATTACCAGGGGTATGATCACGCTGTTGAAAATGGACAAGGTTGGGAATTAGACGATTAGAGGTCCATAACTCTACTAAATACAGAATAAAGATTTTGGCCATGATCCTGTCAGAACATTTGCAATCAGTTGCGGAAATTCTGTTGGGACCTCAGCAGACTTGTGGAACAATTCAAAGGAACCTGCCTCTGATCCGCACGATCCTAAAAGACGACGAGCAATTTAGGCAGCCGGATTTGAAACCCGACATCTTTATCGCTCTCCCAGTGTGGTAGAGGTGAACGGTCGTCACTGTTGCCCACTGTCGCCGCTACTTTATGCTTTGGCGTTTAAGTCTCTCCTCCGCTGTACGCTTCAGGTGGTTGGAATTTCGAACTGAACCCTTTATTTCGATCCCTGGGGTAGAGGGGTAGACTGTTCTAGTTCCACGTTCCATGTTTGATGGATGTCAGTTATCTGAAAGTTCTCCACTGCCTTAACCGGGTATTGAACTCACACTAAATGGGTCTGTCACTGGATCTAACCAACGCCTTTATCCACTGTGCCATGTGTCCTTGAGGACATCTGGGTATGAATTTCTGGGTATTATAAACCTAATGTTTTCAGCAACCATTTTTACCAGTGCTCATATCGCAATTTTGCTGTTATCATTACATGTTTTTACCAGAGCTCATATTGTAACTTTGTTATCATTGCTTTTCTCTGGCACTCCTTATTACTGGTTCCCATATTGTATTTATTTCTATGCTTGGTCGGCTCAGGAGATTTTTGTGGCCTAGCATATGTGCTGATTACTTAAGTTTACGAATTTTCCAATGGTGTTCCCTGTCTATGATCTCAACATGATCCCACAGGGGACGGTGATCTCCCATCTCTCTCCATATGTGGTCAGCCACGCCTGATTTTTCTACTTCCCCTAGCGTTACAGCTTTCAGGTGTTCTTGAAGCCTTACCTTGAGGGGGCGGCCTGTCTCTCCTTTATATTCCTTTCCGCAGCTGCACGGGATAGCGTACACAGTCTTTAGTCATGTTCTCCTGTATGGGGGGGTCTCACTCGAGAGAGATATCTGCGTAGTGTTGTCAAGCTTTTGAAGGTTGTCCTGATGTTATATGGACCGCAGATCCTTTGTATTTTCTCTGATAACCCCTTCACATAAGGCAGGCAGACTGTTTTCTGAGTGTTGTTGTCCTCCTCCTCTTGTACCCGCCTATCCCAGTTTTTATTTTTTTTTTTTTGCGTGGGGGGGGCTGCTGTCATGTATCCAGGGTAGTTATTACGTTGTAGGGTACTACTTATACTGACCAATTCTTTATCTAACATCTCTGGGTCGCCACTTATGACTTTTACTCGGTGTTGTAAGCAACGGGCGATCCCTTTCTTTACGCTGTATGGTGGGAGTTGAAATTGAGGTATTGTCCGGTGAATGTTGGTTTACGGCATACGTATGTCTTGAACCCATGCTCTGTTCGAGATATTAGTACATCCACGAATGGGAGTGTGCTGTTACTCTCTTTCTCCATTGTGAAGTGTATCGAAGGTCTTATTGAGTTCACATGGTCCAGTAGAACCTGGACATCTTCCTGGTGTGGCCAGAGTATGAAGGTGTCATCTACGTACCTTAACCATTTAGTAGGCTTTAGCGATATAGATTCTAATGCCATTTCTTCAAAGTATTCCATGTATATATTCGCCATTGCTGGTGATAATGGCGAGCCCATTGCTAAGCCCTCATCCTGTCGATATATGTGTGATCCCATTCCGAAGTGTGTTGTTTGTGTACAGAAAGTCAACATCTCCATCAGATTATCTATTGGAATGTCCGTTCTTCTAGGGAAGAGTTAGATGTCAATTTGTCTCTAACTACTGAGAGTGCCTCCTCCGTGGGTACCTTGGTGAACAAACTCACCACGTCCAAGCTCACCATCCGGTTGGATAGGATGGGAACATCTTTGATTATTTCCACGAAGTGGGCGGAGTTTCGGACATATGAAGGAGACTTTCCGATCAATGGGTCAATTATATCTACAAGGAACCGACTCAGAGGGTGGCACACAGAGCCTAGGCAACTAACAATCGGCCTGAGTAGAATACCGTCTTTGTGAATCTTAGGGAGACCGTATATGTGAGGTAGCTTGGTGTAACGCTGCGTCTTGGGTGCGAAGTGATCCTTGTTCTTGATTAGGATCTATGACAGTGTGCGTTCCGTTTTCATAGTAGGATCCTTTTTTACTTTGCTGTAGCTACCACTGCTAACGAGGTCTTCCAGTTTTCTTGTATACTCTGATTTGTCCATCACTACAGTCGCATTACCTTTGTCAGCCGGTAGTATGATGATGTTTTCGTTCCTCTGTAGGGATCCAATCGCCAGCCTCTCCAGTTTTGTTATGTTAGACCTGGGCAGCTTGGCTCTCTCCAAGGCCTGTCTTACCTTCCATCTTAGTTCATTGGCCTGAGCCTGAGGGAATTTCAAGGTCACATCCTCGACTCTGGCAATGATGTCCAAGTATTGAGACCCTTATTCAATACTGACTCCTCAGAGGCACTCAGCTGATATTGGCTGATGTTGACTACTGCTTTCACTGGTGGGTGATGGACCTTGTGCGTCACCTTCTGATCTTTCAATCTATTTAATTTTTGCACTTGGCGAGCCTTGACTACATCAAATTCATGTCTGAAGGATTTATCCAGGTCATTTTGGATCCTTCTCTGGTCTTCTTCATTAGTAATTCTGTTGAAGAAATCCTCGAGCGTCTGGAAGATATGAGCTTGTAGTCGATGTTTTATCCAACGATTCTACTGGATTCTCTCTCAGAGAAGGGCGTGTCCCGCTTTCTCTGCGACCCGACGAGCTCTCCTTGAATTGATGGGAAGTCTTGGTGCCAAGCCTGAAGGGATGAGTTGTAGGTCTCTGCATCGGTGTAGGAATGTAAAATTCATAAACTTAAGGAATCAGCACATATGCTAGGCCACAAAAATCTCCTGAGCCGACCAAGCATAGAAATAAATACAATATGGGAACCAGTAATAAGGAGTGCCAGAGAAAAGCAATGATAACAAAGTTGCAATATGAGCTCTGGTAAAAACATTCAATGATAACAGCAAAATTGCAATATGAGCACTGGTAAAAATGGTTGCTGGATAAAGGCGTTGGTTAGATCCAGTGACAGACCCAAAGAGTGTGAGTTCAATACCCGGTTAAGGCAGTGGAGAACTTTCAGAGGGAAAATTAGCAGGAGATAACTGATAACTGACATCCATCAAACATGGCACGTGGAACTAGAACAGTCTACCCCAGGGATCGAAATAAAGGGTTCAGTTCGAAATTCCACCTGAAGAATGCCGGAGCGTACAACGGCCGAAACGTTGTGACAAATATGGCGACAAAGATGAGGACAATAGTCCGCATAATGTAAATACTGTACACCGATGGCGTATTTACTTTCGTGTCGTGCCGTAGCGAAATTGAGGTGCTATTGAAGTCGCTTGAATAGTACGAAAAGGTCACAGAGGACAAGATTAACCACAACAAGACTTCCGGCTTGCGGTTATGTGCCTGGAAGAGTGCCGCCCTATGGCCCCTTGGCTGGACTGATGGACCCGTCCGTATTCTTGGAGTGTGTTAGGGAAGATATGGTCAGAAGTACAAGCAAAGTTCGGAGCATCGGTCCGGACTTGGCTCCGAATGAGTTGGCCTTGAAGGGTAAGGCTGAGGTATGTGCCACGTACGCCTTTCCTCTCATCCTTTACCGGTTTGCTGTACTTCTTTCTTATTGCAAGGACGACAGGAAAACAATCACGCGCGTGTTGTCCACCCTATTGTCAGGTGGTTGCAAGCAGAAGGTGCATGAAGAAGCCTGTGTCCAAAATCAGTGTCATGTGGAGGGGATTGCCATATTGATGATTCATCGACACGCCTCGAGGAGGTTGTTTTTCCTATCCCACGTTTTGATAGAGGATTCGATTTTGATGGGGAGTGTCATGGATGCCTTTCAGAGCGTTACTATCATTCCTCCTATTTCCTGGGCTAAGTGCCGTCATAGGTCTGGAAACTATCGACTCTCCTTAACGAGTGCCGATCTGCTTTGAGGGTCTTTCCTCGGTCCAGTGACCTTTCACGACCTTGAAAGGTCTTGTACTGGGAATTAGTGGAGGGAGTTGCGAAGGATACTCCCTGTTGGCGGCTCGTCTTGTCGCTGGCCGAAATGCACTCTTTCTGATATTGGGCGCCAGCGACGAATTACCTAGCGATTGATTTGAAACGTGCTCTTAATAACATGGACTTCAAATGGGGTGGGATGGATTTGTTCGACTGTCACCGGTATGACCTTGGTTTAGATGAAACGTCTTCACATGCCTTCTAGCATTGTCCACGGGTAGGCTTTTTCTGTTAGTATGACGGCAACTTGACGGCACATATCGCTCACGATAAAGTTGTGCTCATCGATCTTGCATACGCGTGTGATGATGTGTCGCCTTCTTATTTTGGGGTGAAACGAATAATATATCTGACATTGCTAGCCGTAGCAAGAATGGCAATCTGGCGACACAAATGGATGGGATCTTGCTATACGAACTCTATACTCATCAGGCTCTGATGAGATTCTTTCAGCATCAGCTGATTGTGAAGAACATAAGTGATAGAAAGCGCTTGGTGTCGACAGATTTAAGAGAAAGGTGGGTAAAAGTAGCTAGCTTGGTTCGTGTGAAATAGGCTATCCTTGAAATCCGTTTTTAAGTCCGCATCGTCACAACGAGGCGGTTTCCTGTAAAATACTCTATTTGTGTACCTAGTTTATGTGAGTGAGTGTCGTTCCCGGCTTATTTTTTTATTATTATCGAAGCCGATATTCCCAACCTTCCCAGTTTGTTTTTAGTTTCATTTTCCGTCTTGACTGCTTCAGCCTTTCATTTCACCACGCCCGTATTTATCCTTCTGACTCCGTTAGAGTTTGCGTCTTGATTCTGTTAGAAAACTGACTACAGCGGCTACACTTATTTTTCTGGTGTTGACGGGTCCTACAAATATCTGTTATTTTCTGCTTGATATTTTATTATATTTTAGTTTGTAATTGGGGATTCATACCCTCCCCCTCATCTTAATAAAAGTAGAAAATAGATGGGTTTGTTTATCGTCCGGTTAGCACTCATCCCCGAAAAAATCGAGAACTCTAAAAAATCGCTTTGAAAAGTCTAGTCCGGCTGAACTCTGAAATTTATTCGTTAATTAAATCTTGATCTCTTCAAATCTAGAATTATGAGTTTATCTTTCCTGCTATCTTGCCCTTTCTTCCACTAATGAAACTCTACACAGTAACACTCTACCTTGATTAGTCCTTGAAGTTTGTATTAGGTGAACATTATTAAAGAAATCCTAGTGTGAAATATATATATATATATATATATATATATATATATATATATATATATATATATATATATATATGTGTGTGTACGTATTTATAAAAACACGAATCGTAAAGAGCGATGAGATTATATCTATTTCATTGAAGTCGGAAAATCCGATATATATCTGGCCCCAATGAAATAAATATACTCTCTTGGCGTTAAGGGTTTGTGTTTTCATAACACTAATTATCTCTCTCTCTCTCTCTCTCTCTCTCTGACATAGACCTCTCTCTTGATCTATATGCTTTTTGAAACTGATTACTAATACTATCATTATATATGTATATATATATATGTTCTATATATTTTCGATTACACATATAAATTACCTTTTATTTTTCTCTTGTTAGAATAAATCATCATATCAACCCAAAACAAATTATCGTTATTTTTATTAAATTTAGATAAATTAACCGTTTATATATATATATATATATATATATATATATATATATATATATATATATATATATATATATATATATATATGTGGTGTGTGTGTGTGTGTATTTGGGCAGCAATCACTATTTTTTATAGAAGTTTCGTTAAAGACGACTGGGGAGGTACTATGATTATGCTTTTTTTATTTAATTTTTCATATGTTCGTATGAGTGTTTTCTTTTCTAAACATAAAGAGTGTAAAAATTGATTTGGATATACAAGCGCTTTCGCTTATTGTTTTTGTCATTACGAAGGACGATATTTTTAACGAATGTATACTGAATGTATAATACTGAATGTATTTATCTAGAATTATAAGATTTTCTTTTATTTTCCAAACACGGTCAGGACATTGTGGTCGTGTTCATAGTTGATGTTATTGAAGGTTAGATTTTTTCTTTTTTATTATTAGTGCTTCCATTACTATTATTCATTTTTATATGTACATTAATTAATTTAAAATCTTGGTGAAATTATTTAATTACTGTATTAAAGCACTGGCATATATAGAATAATAAGTTAACAATGTTACTAGCTCTTACTCTTCAAGAACCGTTCGGATTTCAATGAATGAAGAGTTAACGTTTTTGGTTGCAATTTATACAATCACTCTCTTGAAACAATGTTTCTCTGCAAAATAGGTTTTTCAAGTTTACACTTATCGTTCTTTATAATACTGATGTAAATTTTAGTCCTACCCTTTGCTTAAGATAATGTCGAAACACATATTGACATATAATTATTTTAACCTTCTAGTTATATGTGCTTCCATTTTAGTTGTAGCTGTTGGAAGTCTTTGAGTGCTGTGTTTTTTATTCCTTGGTGAATTTCTTTCTGATTCTGTAGTGCCAGACTATAAGAGCGGACGGAGAATTCTTTTCTTTAAGAACTAGAATATTCATTCACTACGAGGGTGGGCTGGAAAGTTCATAGACTGTCTCTTAAGTAGTGATGCTAGTTCTGAGAAATTTTACATGAATTAATTTAAACGCGTCTTATTAATAACTGCAATTCTTTCATTCCAGATAAACTTATATTGCCTGTTAAAAGAAGACTGTAACTGGTAGAGACTTCTTGAAAATGTGCAAAATTTGGCATCATGTTGTTATCAAATACCTACAGAAAAACCGTTTACTCCCAATGAAATTCATGCAGATCGGGTTCACTATATGGTGATTGATGGCAGGTGATTGACAATAAATCAACCATGCAGTACCATTATCATATCACATGAGAGAGTTGAGAATATTCATCATAATAAATTTGGAATAACAAAGGTTTCTGGTCAGCGGGTACTACATCGTTTGACACCTGATCTGGGTCCTGAATTGGCTTCCTTCTGCGTTTCCTATCCCAGGATGAGGTTTGGATTTATCATTTTTAGGCAGAGGCAAATCTTTGGTATTCACCGGCTGTTGAGCATCGCGTTGAAGATGGCGTAATATCTGCTGTTGATGACTTCTTTGACAAACAGGATGAATAGTCCACGCTTTGTATATAATAATGAGACAAAATTCTCGAGAAATTTAAATAATTGATTGTATTCTCCTTGTTATTAACACAGTGTTTAATCGAGAAAACAGTTAGCAGTTAAAAATTCAATTTGATCGTTCTGAATGACGTTATTTGACAATTACTTGAAATTTGTTCCATCAAACTATGCAACGCCAGAATTAGCAAACACATTCACATTAACAGACTAAAATCGCAATTCTTAATAACAACTATAGTCAAAGTCGAAGATACACGGTTTAAAATATGAACACTGGAAAGTTTACCAATTTTCATTCTGGCATAGAGCAATTTAATCGGATGATGGAAAAACTTAGAAAATGGACTGACACGCCTCGTTGGTATTGTTCAACAAAAGATGTTTAAACAGTTATTTAGTACACACACATACATACACGCATATATATATGTGTGTGTTTGTGTGTGTAATTCATAAGAACTGCAGGATTATATATCTTACTGTTCTTTCTCTTTATTATAATATATATATATATATATATATATATATATATATATATATATCACTGGATTCTAGGTTTTCTTGCACTAATAACTAATGACAAATTATAATTATATGAATATTAAATCTCACTTTGATCTTACATACTGGCAGATATTCACCTGAAGAACGGTGTCAATTGATCTTCTGTGTCTACGACTAAATTTCCAGTGTTGTGTTTCTCTCATGATCTACATGTGTGTCACATTTGTCCTTTTGGGGCATTTAACAAAAAGAATAGGAAAACAGGTGGACACGAAATTACTAAAATATTTTACTTCAAAATTTAATCGTTCATTAGAAGATACAAGAAATAAAGTGGGAAATTTGCTAATTATTCTCAGAATTATAAATGTATAAATACATGTATATAGAAATATATATAAAAGTGCGTTTTCCAATATTTATGAAATAAAGAGGGAAACAAGCTACTCATATCGAACATTACGCTTTATTCAACTCTGAATTTTGTCTATTAGCTTCGGCCAGCCTGCGAGTGTGAGACCCAGATCCAAATAGAGACCATACATACACGCCTGCATTGTCTAAGAATACTACTTTCTCTTCTATGGGGTCGCCGTTTATATATCTATCAAATTGTTTTTCTTAAATAATAGTTTCAGACTGTCATTTTTTTTTCATGGTAGTGTATTTGGTTAAGACATTCTAAGGCTGACTTTGGAGTCAGCTTTTAGACAAAATTTCGATTTTCACTGGCTGAACCGAACGTGGAAATGTTAGAGTTAGAAATTGTTTTCATGGACTTAAGTTTTACGCATCGAAGAATGCAGAAGTGTTAATTTCGTATCTCAGAGAACTTTCCCCTCAGTGGGGGTGATAGAGCGACCCTGCTGGTTAGTTAAATATGTACACGTGTACGTGTTAATAAAATAGATGAGTTTAAAATACCTTCGGTTGAAGTTCTCATTTTACCTCCGAACAAATCAACTAGCGATCACTCGGCAGAGAGAGAAGAATGCAACATAGGAGTAAATCAAGACCATCGCCCCAAGACGCGTATCTGTTCTTGGGTGCGAATAGGTTATCTCCCACCCAGGTCAACTAATGCACTTTTCTTCACATTTGATGCAGATTATATTCTAATATCATATGGACTGTGTTACGTACTAAATATTTGCCTCGTTTTAGGATTTCAATGATCATGGCTGCTCAAACTTCTAATATTTGCAACTTTACTAACGCTCTTTGTACTTCTTTGCCATCTATTCATCAAAATCTTAGTAAGTTAAGTATATTAATTGCTATTCTCCCCCTCTACGCTTTTCTTGCCTTCAGTAGGTCTTGTGTGTTTAATTCTTCAAATAGTTTTTCCTCATTATGTGTTCTATTAGTCGCCTCTTTCTGATTCTTAACTGCGGTTTTTCTAGTTAGTTTCTTCCTTAAAACTATCTTGTCTCTCATGTACCCAATCCATTGTATTCGTCGATAAATCCCAGATAATTGTCATTTTAAGACTTTACATCTGTTAGGAATTTTTTCATGCATATAGGAGATCAGATATTATACAGCGGTTCAGTACTATTTCCTTTGTTTCTAACGAATATTCTTTTCCATCTCTTAATGCTTTACTTAGTTTCAGGAAGGCACCTTATGCTGTTTCGAATCATCTTCAGATGTCTATGTCAAAGTTTATGTCGTCTGTTATTACACTAACCAGATATTTACATTTCAGCAGCTTCTTGATCTTGTTGTTACCAATACGGATCACACACATTTCGATTTATTTATTTATCTTTTTGATGCTTACCGATTACCAGATTTGCTTGACGTCGCAACTTGTATTTCTAGTGAGTACCCCACTAATACCTCATACAGCAAGACTAAGCTATAGTCATGAAAAACACATTATAACAGATTTGGCTGTAGATGCATTTGTATATTTTCTAGACTAGCGGTTTGTATTAGAGCTCCTATCATAAAGGATGCTTTCGAAGGCAGTTTTTGAAGGATTGCCGTAACACAATCTTCCTAACTTGATAACTGCACCCACAGGATTTATTTCGCACGCAGTTAACGCTAGTAAACATGGAATCTTAAAAGAAAGAAAATGGTAGTAATGTGTAAATGACTACCTAATTAATATAACTAAGGCATAGTCTATATAAATGCCTAAACAGTAACAGTAGACGAGTTCTCGGTTTGCGAGATAAACAACTATTTCTGGACTGATAAAATACAAAATCATACTTAATAACAGAAACTAAACAGAATTTAACATGTTACTGCCGAGATCGGCACTAGAATACAAAAAAAAATGGAGTTTTGATTATTTAGGAAAACAGTTCATTATTTAGTCTCCGGCGACGTTCACCAGATAGTCATGCTGCGCAGATGTAAACAATAATATTATCGATGATATTTTCATTTTTGAAGACCGGTGTAGTATTTTTTTTTAGTTTCCTGTAGAGAATTATCTTTATCCAGAGCCAATAACTCTAGAGAATATCTGCGGTGGCGACAGATGCAGACAACCGTAAAGGGATTTGAGGTCGCATTCGAAGTGTCGTTATATGATCATAACGTCTATCCTTTCTCCACACTTCATAGATATTTACTGATAATAGGTTGACGTTCTATGGAAGACTTCAATATGTTTAATGGCTTTCATCTTGCACGGTGGTACTTCACACTGACATTCATCGAGAGAAAATATCAGAATATTACAAAACAGATATCTGCAGCATTTAGCTACGGAAAACAAACAAGGAAGAATGAAACCGATCTGGATAAACACTTAAATAATCGAGGAAAAAGTGATACAAAGAAAAAAATAAATATGTTGGAACTGGGAAGGCTGTTTAACTTTTTAGATCAAGGCTAAATAAATAGAAATGAATGCATATTAACAATGTGTACTTTTGCCCGGTAAAATGTCTCTTCTGTTCTTGGCTTTTAATCGAATGCATCTAGCAACATATAGTTGTAGTTAAAAAGTGAAACCTAAACGATTTCTCGAAGGATTGGCAGATGAATAAAATGCGTCACTCAGTCTATCTACTTTACCCAATATTATATATATATATATATATATATATATATATATATATATATATATATATATATATGTTGTGGATTCCGAGATGAAATCCGGTCTTAAATGAATGACAAACGCAGGAAAAAAAATATAGCAAATAAATGTATTGACGTAATAATACAATTGTTAATACGGTTAGTAGATCCAGAAATACGGTTAGTAAATCCAGAAATGCGGTTAGTAGCAATAATAAAATATATATAGTCTGGGAAATTCAGTATCGAAGTAGGACTTCCTTCTGAGTCTACGTGTTCGCCACTGTGACTCCAACAAAGCGGTTACCTCACTCTCTCACAGTATCCCTGTACCAGTTTATCTCTGTTACTCACACTACTCTGTCTGCCGGGCATTCACCAGCAGAAGTACAAGTACACACTGGTCCAGTCCACTTGTATGAAATAGGGGTGGGCCCCATAACAAGATATATATATATATATATATATATATATATATATATATATATATATATATATATATATATATATATATATATATATATATATATATATATATATATATATATATTGAAGGAAATTGTTTTTTACAAGTAAGGAACTCCGAGATAAAAATATATGAAATATATGTATGCTTGACAAACACAAAATTAAAAATTAGTAAATGCAATTATATAGAACTTATTATAGTTATTAACTAAAGATGTTATTCTTTTTATAAATAAAGATTTAGTGATTTCTTTTTACGGCTTATGAAACTCTTGCAGGTTACTTAAAACCTAAACTGCAATTTCCAATTGAAATCTGTTATCCATTACACCACTGACAGATTCAAGCTTACAGATCCTGATATTCCCAAGCCGTCACCTGTCTGAGTATTGTGTTTCAAACTGATATGGCCGTAATAACTTATAAATAAAGAGCAGGTGACAACCAATCCTTAGCATAGCTTACTTTGACATAGAGAAAATTTTTAAAACCCTGTCGAAATAAAAATGCCTTCGAGAAAATGATGTCTGTGAACACCTGTTGATATTCTACTCAATCTACAGATACAACTAATTTATAATTCTATAAAACTGAAAGATAAAGCTCGAACTTTGTGTGTGTGTTCAGTTGGAACACCCAGAAATATATAAAACATGAGAGAGAGAGAGAGAGAGAGAGAGAGAGAGAGAGAGGGGTAGGAGAAAGGTGAGATTGATACATAAGGAAAGGTTCCAAAAAGCTATCATTCCGATTTCATATTATAAATGTATTTATCTTATTTATTTGCCACTGAAATTCTGGGATGCGAAATTTGAAGTCGGAAGCATAGGTTCTTTGATCTTTTCTTTTTCTAATAAATATTTTTACTCTATTTTTTTACATTGAAAACGTTCTTTACAAAACTTTGCTCACATTTTAACACATTAAATTCTAGCAATTTACTAAACTACATGTTTTTTTAGGTGTTTAAGGTCAGTGTTGTGTTCTATCTCTTTCTCTCTCTCCTTCTCTCTCTCCTCTCTCTCTCTCTATATATATATATATAAATATATATATATATATATATATGTGTGTGTGTGTGTGTGTGTGTGTGTGTGTGTACGTGTGTGTGTATTTGTAGTTGTGACCAGCTTGAAGACATATTATTGTGAATTTGATACATTTGCACTGTCAAGAAACAATGAGAATTTTTTCCCTTCAAGTGGGTAATTTACTTACAGAGTATAATGGCTCCTGCAGATATTTGTCTATGTCAGCCAAAATTTTCCCAAGGACAAGTATTTATTTTGGGTATTTTGGTTGTATTCTTGTTTTGTGGTGATGTAATACATCAGACTATACTCCATCAGGTATTTCGGTGACCACTCAGGTGAATTTGATCAACATGCTAACTAAGCGAGATTTTATATTTTGTTTTTGCCGTGGTGGATATATCGAATCTGCAGAAAAGCAAACAATATAAGACATCTGGAGATTGTGGACTATGTTACGCATGAAGCCATTAATATCTATTTCTACCTTATAGTCAGTAATTTATTCATATACTAGCGGAGATACCCGTCGTTGCTCGGAAGATCTCTGAATAATAATTTATTATTGACAATTTATTGATAATTTTCAGTCATATATACATATATAAAGAGGAGATGTCTATCTGTGTGTGCGTGTGTATCCGGCTAAAACTAAAAAAATTACAGGAATTAGTGACAAAGTAAATATATATACAAACTTATCACCGAATTGTACTTAATATTCTCCTTTTAAATTTAATTTGTTGTTTTAATATTTATTTTTTTAAGTTATGCTTTTTTTCTATAGGTGTTAAAATAAATTCAAGAGAATAGAAATTTTTACAAAATATATACTTGTATAGCGTTTAGCAGAATAAAAACTAAAAATGAACGGTAACCCGATTTGAGAATAAGAATTATTACCGCTCGCTTTTACATTTTAATTCCGATAATTTCGAATGTGTTCTAATGCATTTTATTTTAAAATATCTTCATAAATAAAAATCATACAATACTTTTTTTTACAAAATTCTGGTTTAGGTTATAATGAAATTGTCTATAAATTTATTTTGTCACGAATTACTGTATTTTTTTTTTTTAATTTTAGCCGGACACACACACATACACACACGCGTATACATACAGACAAATATGCTATATATATGTATATAGATAATGTTGGTTGTCTGCCCATGTGTGTTGTTTAATTTATTACAATAAATAAATGCGAATTCTAATATTTTTGCAAGTGTCTTATGTCTTATCTAACTTAGAAGTCCTTGCTTAATTGCTAAAAATAATTTGTGCATTCTGTTTAAAAATAAAATTTTTGAAAAGAAATTTGTCATTCATTTTAGATCTGGTCCTTATATATATATATATATATATATATATATATATATATATATATATATATATATATATATATATATATATAGTAAAATATTAATAAAAACTAATACATCCGCCACAGACCCTATTAAAAAAATAAAACTCATTATATACCACACTAAATCTAGTAAATCTAATAAAATAATTCGTAATGACCTTTCCCTGGCTACTTACATGATGCAGAAACCAACATCGTTTATAAATTTAATGTCCACTCGGAGACTGCATCTCCAACGATAAAAATATTATCTATGTTGGACACACAACAACTAAGTCTTCACCTGAATAAAACTTCCAATATTTCTAAACACTTGCAACATCATAGCTGTCCACACTCGCAATTCAAAAAAATCCCCGTTGAAAATATCTCCATAATTTTTCCACAAAAAGAATAAACACAAATTAAAAATTGTTGAGGATCAAAAAATTGAAACAAAACCTCAATAAATTTAATTATGAATGCTCCTCAAACATTTTTTAAACATTTTCAAATGTGTGCAATAATTTTTGAATATTAGCACTTGTTATTACTAGCCTTCTTTTATCTAGCAACTGCTCAAGCCCGGAACTTTTCTACAACATACCTAGTTACGTTCTATTAAACGGTGTCTGTGAACCAGCTATGACAGAGCGTTCGTGATTTCACATATAAAAATGGTAATCTTCAGATTACCCCAACAAGTTTTATCCTTCACAAACATGAACACTAAATACTTATTCTATATATAACAATACCCTGATGATGACATTATGCTATGCCTAAAGTACTCGGAATACATACAACATGAGCCAACACGGTGTTTTTCCCTCCTCTTTTAACAACTGCACAAAAAGCTTATTCGAAAACATGAAAAGATTTATCGATAAATAAGTGAACAGAACGCGTCTAAATTATTTAAGGAAAACTGTCTGAATATATATATATATATATATATATATATATATATATATATATATATAATGTATGTATATACAATGCAGGCAAAAAGTTTAGGATCACTGAGAATTTCTTTAAAAAACACCATAAATCAAGATATTTTTATACTTTTAAAGATAAATGATAAAATTTCACTAACTACAGTGTATTTGCTTTTATTTGAAATCCGAAAATAGTACCATATTTTATTTTCGTCAAAAATAAACACGACCTACCTTACTTACTGCTTTATACATCCTTGGCCTTCTCTCCAAAATTTTTAAAATGTAGCATGCAGACTTTCCCATCATTCTATAGGCTCTGAAGAAGCTCTCTCACATTTTGATTTCTTTTCGGAAACTCCTATCCAATTCATCCCATACTAATTCAGTTGAAGAAAAGTCACGAGATTGAGGCAGCAATGTCACAATTTCCATAATGTCGTTCTTTTATTTTGCTAGAAGTGTTTTTTATTGTTGTCTTGTTGAAAGGGGATTTCTTCCCCAATTGTGCATGAATCAGATCGTATAGCATGCACAATAAAGTGATATTTTCCCTTTTACATGATGAACTTGACCTGAATCAAGTCTCCATCCATCACTCCCTCAAAATACCCCAACATTATAAAAGGCGCACAATCCATGCTTATCGATTGGAACCACGCATTCATCATTAGGTCTCTCCTGGTTTTCTTTTCACATACACTCTCCACTTACTACTAAAAGATTCAAATCATCTGTCCACAGTACATTTTGCCCCTCTTTTAGTGTGTCTAGTTCTTGTACTTCCTTGTCCATAATAGTCTTTTCCGAATATTGACGCTCAGTATCTTGATGGAATATGCATCCCTAAGCCCCTATAAAATCTAAGTCGATTTTTTACAGTTGAGAACTACACTGGTTGTTCTCGAGGGCATTCGATTTCTTTTGCTATCAATAATCAAGTGTTTATCTTCAGCATCATTTGTCACTTTTCAGTATTTTCTAATTGCTTTAGTGACGAATATTGCTCCACATTTCTAGAAATCTTGGACTTCTACGCATTTTGTCTTTGAGAATAGCTTTCTTTGAAATAAAATTCCAATGCAGTGCTGCTTTGATTTTGATATTTTGTGCAATTTACTTCAAAATTAAAAAGTAAGTAAATAAAACAATGAAAATACTGTCGTAATAGAACAATGTTATTTTCTTCAAGCAGAAACATCTATATATGTCGTGTTTACAACATTAGTCAGTGTTGAGTTAGCACTTATAAAATGTATTAACATTTAACTTAGTTGAAAATTTAGGTAATCTTAGAAAGTCTATTAATAGATTAATGATGAAAATAAATTATAATGTTTCTCACACAAAAATTATTATTTATCAAAATGTATTTGTAAACACAGGAATATAAATTTGAATTTATTGATAGAAGGAGGAACCCTGTAAAAAGTAGATTATTAAAAGCAAATACATTGTTATAATTTAAGTTATATCTTTTACTTAAAAAAACATAACTATCTCATTTTAATATGTTCTAAGGACATTTAAGATGACTAAAAAATTATGGTATATATATATAACTATGTACTATATATATATATAAGTACTATATATACATATATATATATATATATATATATATATAGTACTTATATATATATATATATATATATATATATATATATATATATAGTACATATATATATATATATATATATATATATATATATATAATTATTTATTTAAAAATATGATTCCAACACGCTACATAAGAGGTCTCATGTTTCAAAACAAGAGCCGAAAACTTCAATATAATTATTTGAATTAAATTGAGTTAAAGTAAGCGCTGTTCCATCTTCAAGCGAATTTTTGGGTGAAAAATATTTTAAAGAAATTATTATATTTATGTTCAACTTTTGTATCGAGCACTATTTTTTAAAAATAATAACAAAAACACTAAAGAACTTTGGATTATTTACCTAACCAGTTCTTTCCTATTTTCTATATATTTTCACACAGACACACACACACACATATATATATATATATATATATATATATATATATATATATATATGTAGAAAGAGAGATAGAAAAACAAAGATATAAAAGACACGCCTCTCTTTCTAAACATATTCTAAAAGTAAAGACCATAAAGAGTATCAGTCAAATTGATATACTGCAAAAAAATAAAAATAACTTCATTAAAAAAAAATCTATTTGACGTGCTGATAGTGTAACTGATATCGATGCACTACGGAGTTATAATATTCTGGGTTATTTATTTGTTCTCCTTTTCCTATAATTTCCCTCTAGAATGGTATAAATACATTTGTTTTTGCCCACGTTATAGATTAAATAACAGGGTAGACTTGTCTCTCTAACCTATGCAGTATAGAACAAAGAAAAAAATCTGAATTCCAAAAAGTTGAGAAGACAACAGTAAATCAATTTTCCAAGGATTCAAAGAAAAGAGTAATGATTACCTATGAAGTGAACGAGCATAACATTTCAAAAATAAATCCTGGAATGATATTTATAATCATAAAGACTAATTTCTGGTTTATGTTACCGAGAAAACGATAGAATCTTTTCTTTCTACATGGTTTCTAAACCTGAATAAGGCCATAGAGGGGGATAAATAAATTAGTACAACTAACAAATGCAAAAGAACAAACTACTTCAGCTGTTTAAACACTTGGAAATATCGTAATATTTCTCAAATTACAGAATATAATTTACCTATTTTTGTTATGACAACGAACACACGTCGCCATTTTTGTGACGCCAACGAATATTCCTTGTCACCTTTGTAATGTTCGTTGTAGTAGAGACTTTTTAATTGCTGAGACAACTATAGTAAGCCGTTGAACAATGCTGGTGCCAGACGCCTTCGAATAACACTCGCACTAATAGTACTTGCTCGATAATACTCGCTCGAATATTAATCCGTATAGTAAGCTGAATAGAGAAATACTATAGTGATTGGAGTAGAGAATAGCGATCTGTATAGTAATAGAGGACGGAGTAGAAATGGCGATCTGAATATTAGTAGATAATAGAGGAGAAATATCGACACAAGCTACCTCCTATATATGCATCACGTGGTCTACTTAATTCAATAATGTGATCGCCTGTGTTTGCTCACTGGCAATTGATGTTCAAACTCAAGTGTCGGCAGCGATACTTTATTCCTCTATAACACTATACCTCTTTTCATAGATGCAAAGAGCATAAAAACCCCGAATATGAAAAATGTGACAAACGTCAAAAAAACAATACTTAGCAGAGCGTATATTCACATACAGCGTATTTATAACATCCTTTTACAAAAAGCTTGTAAGAGACGAACTAGAATATATTGTGGAAATATTTCGTAAACATTACATGATGGGTAGAACTATTTTTCGTATTATTTTCATATATTATTGCTATACCTGGCGGGAGATTTATGTTTTGTCACTGCTTACCTGTCTTTGTCTTCGATTTTTGCTCCGATGTGTTGCTTTGACCGTTTTTAAATTTTTGTTTTTAATATTTTGCTATTACCATTTTACAGTAATATATGTGCTTTTCTGCCCCACTTCGTTGTGATCAATTGTCTCTTTTGTTATGAACTGCTTTTTAATATATATGCTTATATTCTGAAAATATTCTCTTGTTTTATAACAACTGCACGTACAACTACACGATCCCCAAAAACTATAGTTAAGAAAGTTTGCATTTCATGGCAGAGGATATATATTTATTCCTGTCTTGAGTTTCAGCCGATACGCTTGCAGATTACATTTATGTGTAAATGTTTCTGAGGGTGGTATCTCATGTGAAAACATTGATACTCATCAAGTAAACAAATTTAGAACGGTGAAAAAAATAGTACAAACAGCTTGTAGATCATGAAATACACTTGTAAATATTTTTTATATAGAAGAAGACAGAGGAATTGTGTTCGATAAATGCATATTCTACTGGATTCTGGAAGAAGAAAGTGAACGGAGAGAAATTATTTTATAGACCATGAAATTTGCAATGTAGCAATAAAAATTATCCAGTGCATGGGAACAAGAGTTAGCAAAATGTACTTCTGCAATGCGTTTGAATCTCGCTTAGATTCACATATTTTTAACACGGCCCTGCACTAAACTCATCCTCGTAATTAGCAGATTTTTTATCATTTCACACAAAGCAAGGCAGTAAAATTATTAAGATTCAAGGAGTTACTGAGTGTAAAGTAATTTAACAAGAACCTTACAAAAGAGAGAGAACAATAAAAGAACAGGAACTAAGGACAGAAGATAACGACTGGCATTGCCTTTCAATTTTTAACGAACTAGGTTGACGGAAAAGTAAGAAGCTGGAAAAGAGTTGCATAGGTAAGAAAACCGGAGCGTACTACGGTCAAAACGTCGTGAATATGACAATGAAGGTGAGGACACCTGTCCGAACTATGTAAATAATGTAAATAGTTACAATACCTCCTCTCAGTAATATTGACAGAAATTCTCCTAACGAAATTGGAACTATATCGTATACTTTTTTTTTAATTATTTCACCCCCATCAAGACAAACAAGCCACTAAGACGCAAGGGATTACTGAATGTGAGAGAACACGAGAAAATACTATTAAGGAGAGAGAGAGTAGTTAAAGAAAAGAGTTAAGAAGACAGTAGATAAAGATTGACATTACATGTACCTTTTTTAAGATCTAAGTTGACTGGAAAACAAGAAGCCGGATGAGAGATCCATAAGAGAGAAGTGCGACGAAAGAAACTATTAGCACAGAAATTACGATCACTTTTCAGCTTTATCAGAACTAGATGCCAATCAAGTAGTGTAGTAAAATTCGTAAAGTCGATGTGCCAACAAATAGTGTTTGCCTTATCGGAAATACCATGGGTGGGCTTGTCGGGGTTTGAGGTTGCTTGATAATTCTAAACCCACAATCCACTTCTTTGTTTTCGATCAGGAAAATTTTATTATTTTCCATTTTTGGAAGTATTCCGTCTTCCCAACTTCTTCTGTTCTCATATTGGTATCTCACCCATACCCTCAGAGGGTGTCAACGGTTCCCTCTCTCTCTCATAGTGGCATCTCACACCTATCCCTTCAGGGAGGCGCAATAGGCCTCCCCTCCTTCTTCACATGATTACCTCCGCCTAACGCTCATGCCACCATTCAGCCAATGGGCACTTAGCAGCGTGGGTGTGGCCAGACTAGCCTCGGTTTAAAGAATCTTGCTCAAAGAAAAAAAAATATCTTCCCCCCTTTTTTTATTCTTTCTTTTCCTTTTCTGTCTTCTCTTCGAGGAGACGTCACACCCTAGACTTTTTATCTTAACCGGATCACCTGAAATTCGTCAACCACCTTTTCGCCAGTATCAAGTGGGTGGTCATATGATGAGATCGCATTCTGGCGTTAATTAAAAATAATTTTCTTATCATAGCCAGACTCTGGCACAAAACAGGTGCCTTTTTCAAAGATCTTCGTAGATAGTCAATGGCTCAGTCTTTTGTTTTTGTAATTCTGCTGTTGATCCAACGGACATTTTCTGCGACCTAAATAATTTTTATCTATTTAGAATTCTGCCCTGTAGGTCATTTGTCCAGCCTGGAATTTTTACCCACCCCGTAACATAAATCAGATTAAATGCAGTATCTTCCTTTCTCGACAATGGAAATAAAAAATTTTACCACTTTTCTTTGTCAAAAAATAACACCGCTCAGTTTCCTTTTCGTGATGGCTTCTTATCAACTAAGTTTAATTCTCGCCTTTCTTTTTTTTTCTTCTTTCTTTTTTTAGCAAGCCAAATAGTGTCACATCTTTGTCTTTCTTCTGATTTTTGTTGCTGATCCAAATTTAGTTTTAACATTTGGGCAACTACTTCTTCCATATTTCAAAAGGACAGCGCTTTTTTGTTCCTTTGAAACACGTGTACTAAGAGGAGGTACACAAAAAAATCTTGATAGGTTTCTTCCTTTTTTTTTCTTTTACAGAGGAAAATAATATGGACAGACACTACTTAAACTAAACCAATTATGTGTGTTTGGCTTTTTTTCCCCCGTGGTTCCAACAATTTTAATGTAATTGAATAATTTTTCACCACACTTATGTATTTTTTTTTTGTTTTAGAAAGGTACAAAAAAAAAACTCACCTCAGTGAATTTAAGGGGAGAATAATTTTATGCCCGAGTTTAACTCAGTTACATAAAAAAAATTGTCAATAGTTTTTTTCCGAAAACTTGAGTACAATGGTAATACTTGATCTTGTGTTGTCAGTTTGTTTTACGAACAACTGATTTTTTTTTCTGTGTGTGTGGGTGTGTAAAAAATCGTTCTCATATTGGACACACTTTGATATTCCGTAGATGTCGAATCGCTAGTTTATCAATGGCGTTTGGTATTGGAATATATGTAGACGCTGGGTGTTTAGCTTTTAAATCGCTAATGTATTAATACCAGCTAAATTTCACGTTCAACACTGCTGTGGGAACGCGTGGAGTTTGTGTATTTTTCGAGTACTGTCGCTATTAATACGGTGAGAACGAAATTCTCGAATCTTCTCTGTCGCCACTGTTGTGGGACTGGTAAGGTATTGCGGTTTTTCGACGTGAATGCGTTTCTAGAATTCTTCGTCGACCCAGATGTGAGATTGGTAAGTTATTTAGGTTTCGCCGTGAGTGTGTTTCTAGAATCCTTCGTCGCCACTGATGTGGGTGCCAAAGTTGGGCCCACAGAAATAAAACACGGAACACGGATTTGAAGTAAGAAAGATATATTAACAATGGGTTACAGAGATAGTGTAAGCAGAACTTACTATATGTTAGTGTCCAACTGGTAGTCGTACGAGACTCTCTGTGCTACTCTCTATCACTCTGTATCACTCTCTGTAGAGTGCTACGTCGCCTACTTAATATAGGCCTGGAAGAGTCTATTGTGTAGGTAGTTTCCGGTCTCACAATACCTTAATTGTCTTTATTAATTGTAGGCTTCGTTAGGGGAGGTTGACATTTTCCTATTTTGAAAAATCAACGTTGAACTTCATATGAAAACTGGGGTTCAACATGATAAGGACAGGCACCAAGTATTAGATATATAGCTTTTACCAATTTTTGAGCATTTAGTTTATACCTAATTTCTGCAGGTTTCTGATTACAAACCGATTTTTAAAATTTACTAATTCAAGAATAAATCCAAATGAAATAGTTATATGCCTTATTACATATACTGAATGGAAAATATATTCAAAATAAATTTCTAAATGTGAATAACCACAATATTCATTTTTTACTGTATTCGATAAATGAAAACTATGTAAAAGTTGTAAAAGTTGAAAAAGGATAATGAATAAAATCTTACACCATTTGTTAAGTTATACTTAATAAAAACAAAAATATATAAAAGTGTATATAATACACTTGATGCTGCTGGGCACAAACGATAAGACAAAATTTTAAATTTGCATTGTTTATTGAAAATCACACTAAAGTTACTGCACTGCGTAACATATTACATAATAATATAGATTATTCAGTATTATTTCGATCTGAAGCAAATATAGGTCTTATTTGATCGCACAATGATTTAGTAATACTATACCTGTCCTTTGCTTCTTATCTATGTACATTTGTTAGATCTTCGGTATGTAATCTGTTCATTACATGCCTTGCAAATATGCTGTTATACACCAATAATTTGTCATTCATTAGAACCGCTTGAAATTTATTATTGGAAAAAACCTTTTTCAAAAAGTCCATTTTGTGAGAATCTAATCAAATTTGACTAGTTTGTCGATGCCATGTTGATAAATGTAATCTTCTTTTTTAAATCTCTTCCTCTTATTGAAAAATTTACGCATACTTGGTTATATTGTTTATGTCATTTAAATTAAATTTTAAAATTAGTCTTGTAAATTGACATAACTAATTAAGTATGAACAAATGTTTATTTATCTAATGGACGTTTTTATAGCCTCTTCCAATTCCTCAGACGTAAATATTGAGAAAAGAACATTATCTGGACTCAAGGCAAAAGCATTGTACTCTAATACTTTTAATGCAACCTTCTGTATTTCGGTCGACTTTTGCTTTACTGTCTGGATCATGTCGAAATTATTCAGTTTTATGTTGTGGAATCCATTATCCTTTTTAATTTCAAACCAAATAACTGCATATATCTCAATTATAAAATTCATAATTGAAATGTATGCAGTTAGTCAGTTATATGCTATAAGGCATTCACTGATCACCGGAATGGAATTCTAACGCTCCTATTTTGAACCTATCTCTGTCTTTAATCTTGTTTCCTCAAAAAACGGTAGCGATACAGAAAATATTCTGTGTGATTATTTATCATGTCAAATCATAACTTTCAAACTTATTGCAATACCACGGCTCCAAAGCAAAGCTGCCCTAATGTTCCGTCTATGGTATTCTCAGCATTCTCCGGTAGAAACACTTAAGTCCCGTCTTCCTCTGGGATAAAGTTGTACTGTATTTACTGCCATATTACATAACAATTCAGAACACTCTTCTTCCTTACTAAAGAGTTTTTCCTGTTTCTTAAAACTTTGTTTAAGTTTCTGGCTGACATCTATCTCTATTACGTGATGCAAATGGATTTCGGTGACTAAAATTGTTATCTGTTAAAAAAAAACTTCCAGATATTCCAAGTCATAGCTCGAATCTTGGGCAATTAATCACAGTTGAAGCCACGTCCTTTTTTTTCGCTTTCTTTTACTGCCTTTTCAAGGAAGCCCTTTCTGTATCTGTCATCAACAATGTATATCCTCTTATCATTATGCCTACAAAATAATAAATCCTGGAAGACCTGCTAGTTTTCAAAACGTAGGCGTATATCTATATTTAAGACTTGAATTTTCTATCCATTGATCAGACTTCTTTCCACCAGATTTCGAAAGGAACCACGGATTTATGTTGAAGGAACCACTTCTTTGAAATATAATGGAAATGTTATCCCAGTTAAAAGAAAACTTTGGCGACTTTGAAATTAGCTTGTTTTTTTTTTAAGTTATTTGACACAGTTAGTCTAGTCAACTTCAGTGCTGTGCTTGAATATCAGTCTGGAAATTAACGAAATACTGCCAAAAACTAACCGATTTCGGAAATAATGGCGTCTGAAAATTTAAAGAAATATCACTTCGTTCGTTTGTCCATTAGACAGCACAAGCGATAATATTTGAGAGATAAGAAATGATGTTCGATGTAAAAATATTAATAGACATTTTAATCTGTTTAGTATTTGAATAATACTGGAATGTACAGACAGTAAAAAATGTAGCAACGTATCTGTTTAGTTTTCAGTTTTATAAAAATGTCTCTGGTACAGGGAAGCCATCACACGCGCAGACATTTTCTTTTTAATTTAAACGTTATTTTTAGTACAGACTCATATTTGAGTAGACGCTCCGTTTATTAATTAAATAGCATATATTTTTGTCTATTATGATATGTAGTCACTGGCGTGCGTATCTAAAAATAAATACGTTTAAATTCACATTCATCCATGCCGTGCGCAAATGGCTTAGTCGGGTTTCAATCCTGGCTTGGGGCAATTGAATGATGAGCTGCGAAACAATTCTATATATATATATATATATATATATATATATATATATATGGGTGTGTGTATGTATATTAACAAAAATAGAAATCGCGCGCCACACAAGCTATTTAGAAATCGATGAAACCAACAATACAAAATAAATTTTCATAATGGCTTATCAAAGCCAATGTCATCAGATATGGGACAATTTATTGTTATGTATTCACTAGAAGACAAGAAAATCATCCGAAATGCCCAAAAAATAAATCAAGAAATTATCCTAACAAATTTTGCTGAATATATATATATATATATATATATATATATATATATATATATATATATATATATATATATATATATATATATATATATATATATATATATATATATATATATATATATATATATATATATATATATACAGTGTAACCCGGATATAAGAGAGTTGTCGGGACCGGAGAAGAAGAAATCTCTTATATCCGGGTTTGGTCTATTTTGTTTACATTAACACAGGCTCTAATTTGGGACCAGAGAAATTCTCTCTTATATCCAGTTTTCTCTTATATCCGGGTCTCTTATATCCGGGTTACACTGTAGGTTGGCGCAAAAATAATGACGTAATAATGTCGTTTTTTGACGTAACGTCAAAAAACGACATTATTACGTCATTATTTTTGCATCAACCTACTATATATATATATATATATGTGTGTGTGTGTGTATGTGTGTATATATATATATATATATATATATATATATATATATATATATATATATATATATGTATGTATGTATGTATATAAAAATATAAAAGTGAACATTGAAGTCAACACTTAGAGGCGACAGGCAATCGTCAGGCCATGAAACAGCCTGTCTAAGTGTTGACTTCAATGTTCACTTTTATATTTACACAGGCTCTATCTCTGATATTGAGCAATTTGTCCCATAAATATAGCACACCTTAAGACTATATTTGTTCATATATGTGTGTGTGTATTTGTGTGTGTGTGATTGTAAATCTGAGTATTAACTTTGCCGCACAAATAAACCCAAGATATATATCTGTAAATATTTGCGCATGTGTGTGTTTATGTGTTTGTTTGTGTATATGTGTGTTTGTTTATGTATACGTGAGTGTTTGGTAAATTTGCAGCAAAAATAAATGCGATATATATATATGGTTGTGCTTTTGTATCTTTGCGTGTGTGAGCGATGTGTTTCTCAGGAAAATTAATAAGCAGATAGTCGAACAATATATTTCAGGCAGAGAAACCTTTTACATTCACGCTGCCTTTATATTGCTCAATATCAAGAGATAGAATATTAACAGTTTACATATAAAATAAATTGATCACTTATCTGTTGCTACTCTGAGTTACTCGAAGATTCCATCATTTCTTATGGACTTGATTGTAAAATTGAATTTATTTACACAAGATACTACTTTTTTCTTCACAACCATTAATTTATGGTGTAAACCTATTTTAATAATGTCCTTTCTTTGATGCATATGTATATATATATATATATATATATATATATATATATATATATATATATATATGCGTGTGTGTGTGTGTGTGTGTGTGTGCGAGAGAGAGTGTGTGTGTGTGAGCGTGCGCGCGTGTATGCTTATGTTTTCTTAGAACATTACTTAGTATCGTGCGTTCAATTCTCTCAACTCACGAGAAAAATCTAGTTAGAATTACTCTCCGTAGAATGGCGAGTGTTAACTGTAAACTTCTGAGCAGTTGGAAGTAGAGTGAAGCTCAAATGAACATATGCCAAGGAAATAGCGAAAAAATAGCTTCACCGGTTGAGTTAGATATACAGAAGACAGAAAGAGAGAGAGATATATATGAACAGACTCAGACACATGTATAGATATAAACAGAGATGTGTGGAAGAAACAAAGATATATAGATAGACTGTGATAGATAGTAATGAAACGACTAAGATAGGCAGAAATGAAGAAACTCCGATATATAGATATGAAGAGGTTAGATAGATAGATAGATAGATAGATAGATAGATCTTTAAAAAAAAACTTGATAACGGCACCCTAGCATTCCTAAGAGTAGAAATATTATTATGTCCCAGTAAAAGAAACAATAGATATTATCCTACAGAAAATATAGGATCACCATTTGTTCCCAGCTCATAAAATCAGATCAACTATTCTGCGAAAACTTTTATTTTATATTGAAAAATATATATTGACTCTTAGAATCTAACATGAACCGATGGAAATAAAACTATAGCAATGTGAATTTGTCTTTCAATCTGCTCGATATATATATATATATATATATATATATATATATATATATATATATATATATGCGTGTGTGCGTGTGTGTATGTGTGTATAGAGAGAGCGAGAGAAAGAGTTCACGTGTGCATGTTTGTAGTATTTAAAATAGATATGTTCGTTAATGAAACAAGGTAAAGCGAAAAGGTATCAATGTGATCAGTGCGAAAAGAATTTATTATATATTAATTGTTAATCACAAGATAGAAATGAAGCACAGAGATTAATGTTATTAGCCCGGAATTTCGAGGATGCTCCTGTGTTCTTCATAAGCGGTGCGAGAAATAAACAGAGAAACGGAGAAGATTCACCAAAGTGTTTTTTGTTTTTTTTTATATGTAAGTCGTAATCATACCAGACAGCTCTACAATCACTGGCACTCATGCAGTATTTAGACCACCTGCTCTAAGTTGCGCAGCTCCAATATTACATATCTACTCTTCTGCTACAAATGCGAGAAAGGGAATTACGTGGTAGAAACCGGAACTGAATTCAGATTACGGTTCAATAATCACAAGAACACCTGGGACAACAACAATTTTCCGGTATCCGTACACTTCATCCAACCTGGTCACAGCATCGACGACGTCAAATGCGTGCTTTTAGGGTCTGGGTTTGACAGCCGGGAAAATAGATGCAGATCAGAGTTGAAATAAATGCTGAAAATAAAATCCCACATAAAAGGTCAAAACAGAGATTTGAGTTTACTCAAAGAGTATACCTTCCACATGGAAACCCATTACCAGCAACACCACTCCACAAATGAGTAGCCACCCCTACACACACACGCACACATTTATAATCAAAATTTTAGCAGACATCCTCCCACTATATTTTTCTACTCTCACGCCTAGGATTTCGAAATTTAATAAGATAAATTAAGGTATATACACACTTATCACACTTAAACATACAAAACATCTATTTTTTGCAAACACCTTTCCCCTCTTTCCTTCCTACACTATTATTACTACAATTATGTTTCTATCAGTTTATTTTTTCTGTACACCTCATTTTCTGGCTATTGTTTTCCAAACGAATTTTTATCAAAATATTTTATGTTTTTTATTTGCGGTTCCTATCTTTTTTTTTTACTTTCATTTTATTTTTATTACCTACTTGCCTCCTCAATCTCTACCCATCTAGTCAAATTCATCAACACTGAGCACATAAGGGACATCTTTCCCGCCCCACATCCTAAAAGCCACGTCCCCTAGTTCAAAATCATACTCCCCCACCTTCCAAACCGATAAAGACAAAACAGACTAATGCGTTCATCCCCATCATTTTCAAAAAAAAGTTTCGCAGGCTAGGAATAAAGCAGGGATCTGATTTATACAAATAATACCATTCACAACCAGTTCACACCAGCCAAATAAATGCCGTTGGTGAGACTTCCCCTTTTCTGTTTATTACTCGCACTGTTGATGAAGGACACAGGCGTGCCCGAAAATTCCTGACAATATATATATATCCGAATGAAATGAGAACGAAAATAATATATAGATTCTAGCATTCACAGCATTAATTCAAAAGATGGCTCAATACCGACAGTAGAGCAATAATTATTTTTCTATTTTTTTTTTTCATATAGACAAAAACAATTTACTCACAAGAAAGAGGCAACTAAATGCACCGAAACGAAGTTTCATCCTTGTCGTGAATAAATTGTTTTTGTCTATATGAAAAAATTATAGAATATATATAGAGAGAGACAGGGAGAGGGAAAGAGAGACAGAGACAGAGAGAGAGAGAGAGAGAGAGAGAGATGTGAACACATTGAGTTAGATAGGAAGAGAGGTGGATGAGATAGATATGACTTTGATAGGTAGGTAAGTATGTAGGTCGGTGAGAATATAGTTCCATAGAAATTATATGAAGTGCATTTAAACAGATGGGTATGAGTAAAATGGAACAATGCGGGTGAGATATAAAAAAAAAATCAGATGTGAACAGTTGCATAGATTGCGATTCCCTGAGAAATAAGAATAGACTGCTTTGCATCGATAGATAGACATGTAGAAACTATTAGACCCAAACCCGCCAGCAGTAATAAGCTGGGCGTAACCTCTTCAGATTTAATTTTTACATATCTATATAATTCTTTATAAATGAAAGAAATTTGGGAGTGTTAAGTCAGATTACTCGATTTTGAAATGAAAAGCAAGATCGATGCCGAATATCGATCCGTAACAAAAATGAATGACGGCTGTGATGAGATGATTAAATAAATCTTTTGATCGATCACTGAAGAAACGGGACATTTGATCCTGGATAGAGGAATACTCGTGAGAGAAATCTATAAAAGAAGCTGCTCAGTATTGAAAAATATAGATTAGTAGAGACATTGATGATCGTTAGGCTCTTAGAATCTAAAAAATTATAACAACTTGAATATGTGTTTCAGTCTGTTCGAGATTAAACGTACAGGATATATAACTGGATATCACAATTTAAACACATATATAGAGTTTATAGATTTCAAAATAACGAACAAATTGTTATAACGCTAATCGTAATGTTTATAATATAAGTAATGGTTCAGCTACTTGCCGAGATGTCTGTACTAATTAATCTCAAGAGTGACTCCAAAGAGCTTCTTGTGGTATTTACCAAACTTCCCCATAAGGCAGAGAATGTGGCTTCGTAGCGGATTTTACATGGGGCGATTCCGAGCCCATTCGCTCGGGCAAAAATTCACAGTAGACTGCGCATAAATGGGGTCGGGTTTGTCTATCTCCCCAGACACTTACTCTACCCTTCGGCTTAACCTCATCTGGGTTCCTCTCGAAGGCAGAGAGTTCGACAAACCTGTCGCTAGCCTAGAAACGAACTGCCTGACTTCCTCTTACATCTGACCTGGAGCTTTTTATTTATAGTTATGGACTAGTTTCTATACTCAATGGGATGTACTATTTTCGCCACAACATTTTATTTTTTTATTAGCATTAGTATTCCCTTCTCTTCCTGGAGAATTTATCAACATACTTGACTTTGTAGCGTTTCCGTCTCGAATCCACTTCCAGTCCGCTTCAGTACGCTTTCCTATTCTGGAGCTTGTCTTTATAGATTCGACAACTTGTGATGCTGGCACATCGAAAACATCATATATCATTTTGATCGGGTCTTCCAATGTTTTATCCATGAACCTTTTTTCAGCTGATTATGGTGTCTTTTGTGTTCAAATTATTTCCTTTTTACAATGTAAATAAACTTCCAGATTCTTGCTGATACTACGCCGTCTTCCCACGTGTTTGTGTCAAACTTATATGCCCTAAAGAACACTTTATCGCCGTCCTTGAAACTTTTGGTGTCGTTTTTGTTATCCGTTCGTGTTTTTATACGTCGTCATAACTTTCCTAGCAAACATCAATTCCACCGGCTACATGCCTGATGGTGTATTGGGGGTTAGGTGTTACAAGGTAAACTCACAAAAGATTTTGAAGTGCTTCCTCAATTAATTTTTTAAGTCTTTCTTTCTTTCTTTCTTTCTTTCTTTCTTTCTTCAATTCTCTTTTGCACGTTCTCACAAACCGTTCCGCTTGTACATTCGGCCTTCGGTGATACGGCGACGTCGTTATATGCCCAATGGTTCGAATTGTTTACCTGTGAATTGCATTCCGTTATAAGAGACTATGAAACTTGGTATGCCTTATCTCGCAATCACTTCATGAAAGAAATTCACTGTCAATGAAAATGTTGCATTTTTTGCGCATATAAATTTCCAGGTATTCAGTGAAACTATCAACTACCGCAAGATAATGTGATCCATTCACAGGACCTGCAACATATATATATATACCGTCTTAACCAATGTATGTCATACTTTGGCCAATGTTCTATCTTTGTGATTAGGTAGTTTTGCTGCCAGAGCACAACATCTGCAAGTTTTCACTACTTTTTCAACATCTTCGTTCATCCAGGTCCAATATATGAAACTTCACATCATATATTTCATTTTTGAAATACCAGGATATCAGCCATGAAAATCCTTCAATGTTCGCTTCTTTAATACATTAGCTATTACAACCCCAATTTCGTTGCATAGCGATAAGCGTTTAAGTCTCGATATCGTTCTTTCAATTGATATTTTTTTTTAATTTTCGCAATAAATACTTCATTTTCCACGTTTTATTTTATTTTTTCCAGGCTGACTGGTAACTCTCATATTTCATTACGCAAAATGATTTTTTTTATTTGCATTTCGATTTTTAGTGCTGCAATGATTGTGTCCTTAAATGGTTCCGAATTTTTTAGGTATTAATATTGATAATCCACCCGCATGTCCTAATTTTTTAAGCGCTTGGTAATTAGTCGTAAAATCATAGTTTAATAAGATGGTACTAGAGCGTTGTAGTCTATTAGCTGTATGCCTAGGTATTCCTTTCTTTGAACCATATATTATTAATAGAGGACTCTGGTCTGTGTGAAACTTAAAATTTTTTCCATGAATAAATTGATGAAATTCTTCAAACAAATATAATTGCTAGAGTCTCTTTTTCTATCGGCTGTATGTTTTCCCTACTGGTAGAAGCGGGCGGGAATCATGAGGTAAGGCTTTCATTTTATCGCCATCATACTTGTGTGAAATAACCGCTACAATGCCGTACTCACTAAGATCTGACGCCACTGCAATTTCTGCTTTTGGATCGTAGTGTGCTAATGATAAATCTGACGCAAGACCTTTTTGTATTTAGTCAAAGAACTTTTGACAGTAATTATTCCAGTTCCACTTTACTCCTTATCTAAGTAGATCGTTCAGTGGAGCTCTGAAATTATACATATTATGTAATATATTTAATAGTAATTAGCCAGTCATAGAAAAGTTGTATATTTTTAAATCGCACTTACCCCGGACATATTTGGTTGACGACCATTTTTATCAATAAGTTATTTAATCTTCGGCAAAAACTATTCACATTTTTTCACATGTTGTTCTATAGATATGCAACTGCGAAATTGCAATCCCCAAGCATATGATATCCGTAGCTTGTTGAAAAATAACTGAGGTCACTGGAGATGACTAGGGCGACGACCGATGGTAAGCTGGAAGCTAGCTGAAACTGCGACTGATGCCTGGAGCCGTATTCTGGTTGTCGGCTGCGGGAACAGATTCTTATTATCACTTATTTTTTGTTGCTTTTGAGGCCTCTTTATATCCTGTACCAGCTTTTACATCCAGTTGTTTTAAGAAAAATTTTGGAGTGTCGACAGGATACGACAATGTTGGCTGTTGACTTGCAGAAGTTAAAATTGACGCTTTCAGGGAAACATCCACGTGGAAATGTGTTGCACAAAATATCTTAGGGCCTTGCTACAAGTGGACGACTTTCAATAGTTTCTATTGACACAGATACGGCGATATTTGCCTGATATTTGACTTGTACACTTTACAGTCTTCAACGGCTTCATTTTACTAATTACTACAAACTTTGTTTTTATGAGTACAAGTATCAGGATAGACAGACCTGTTTTATTCATGTGATTAACGATTTAAGTTATTAAAGTAATAATAATCTGCCGCTCTAGACATTGAAAGAGTTAATAATTAATGCGGGCCGTTTGACAGAAAACAAAACTGTATTCTTTTAAACCTGGGAAGAAGTTTGACAGGTGTTTTCTCAGGCCAAAATTTGTAATATCCTAAATATATTTTTCAATCCTCAAAATTAAACGTTGTCATTATAACTGGATCTCACAAAAATAACTGCACTCACAGCGTTTACAGATTACTAAATATTGATTAAGCCGCGGATAAATCTATTGTATATAATCGTTCGGCTACACTGCAGGAAACTAATCTTACATATAGAGGAATGAGAGTGGACCACTAAGTCAGCAAACTGAAAATGACATCAGTGACAGAACATTAAGAGGATTATTACAAATATAAAATTTCTCATTTAGTTGATGTTATTTTTTCCATCTCGAATCTAGATTTTCTTAGACGGACCCATCAGCAATCACCCCGTCCACTCGTCAGGAGACACATACACACACACACACACACACACACACACACACACACACACACACACACATATATATATATATATATATATATATATATATATGTGTGTGTGTGTGTGTGTGTGTGTGTGAATAAAAACAAAATGAAAACTAATAACCCCACCTGCAATTTTAGAAGTAGCGAGAATGTCCAGTTCTTCATCCACCAAAATATCAGCCTGAAAAACAAAATAGGTGCATCCGCTGGTAATTAGAAGCAGCCTCTGTACAACCACGGGCACTCTTTTAAATATCGATACGAAAAAAATCAAGCTTTCTTAAGCAAACACTATTGGGATCTGCTGGACAAGGGGCTAATCCCATACTTGAAATGGAGATTCATATCAAGAGTTAGAACCTCTTGTAACTTCCATGACCGGTGTGATCTATGCATTGCGGAAAAAAATTATTGTTAAAGATAAAAATCCAGAGCAGTTACTGAATCTTCGAAGTGAGATTATTCCCAAATGTAGATATAAACAACGCTTTCAAACAAATACGATTTTATGACGTGTTGTTCCCTATAAAAGTTCGGACTTAGATTCCGAATATCTGATATAGCATTTAAATTGATTAACGCTAGTTATTATCCATATATTATTGTCAGTGTTGATGTGGAGCTCTTTATATTTTCTTAAAATATTTTTATTTTTTTTAGCGGTCTTAATTTATGTGTTGGTATATATGTATTTGGGTATGTATGTATAATAGTTTTCTAGATAACTGATATATAATATTTTTATATTCGGAGGTTTAAATGAATTTAGAGTTTAGGTTAATTTGTAGACTTAATAGACGTACTCATCATCACTCTGTGTCTCTTATGATTTTTTTTCTTTTTGTTTGACGATTAATATATTTTTGCGTGTTGATTTCAATCTTTAATTTTTCACGTTTTTATCATCTGTATTTTTATTTTAGTACTGATATTTTCACTACTGATATTATTACTGTCGTCTATTATGAGTATTATTATTATTTTATCATTATTTATTAGAAAATTATAATTGATTATATTATAGTTTTTATCTTTTATTTTTTTATTTCTATCATTACCATGATCCCTTTACTTTTTTTATCCTTACTATTATTGCTGCCGTTTCTTCCTTGGGTTTGTTTTTAAGTACAGATTAGTTTAATTTTATCCCTCTACATTTTATATGTGTACATATGCATAAATGTATGAATTCATGTAGGGATATGTTTTTATATATGCATATGTATTTTGTGCACACACACACACACACACATATATATATATATATATATATATATATATATATATATTTGTATATATGAATGTGTATATGTATTAGGTTGGTGCAAAAATAATGACGTAATAATGTCGTTTTTTGACGTTTTTTTAACTTCAGAAAACGACATTATTACGTCATTATTTTTCTTCCTCTTTCTCATCTTCTTTTTCATGTATATTTAAGGTTAGTAAATCCAAGCCAGAGGACAATTTTTTATATATACATCGGCAGTGTAAATTTGCTAGATTTTAAAGTTGGATCATATAATCATTTATTGTGTCTCATATCAACACAAATATATACACACTTTTCCGGTGTTTTTTTTTTTTTTTTTCCTTTTTAATTTTACGTCAACGAATCGTTAGGGATTTATGCAACTGATGATAACTCATATTTATCTGTATCTCACTCATTTAAACCGTTATTTAAATTATCTTTTTAAAACTTTTCTCTTTTAAATTGTTTTTTCCCCATCATCACCTTAAGGCTATTCCTGTTCTTAATTTCCCTCTCACCCTTATTTCTCATTTCCACACCTACATTCTCTCTGAAATTTTGTTTTTAATAACTGGATTTATATATTTTCTTTTTTCTTTTTGAATTTATAGGTCGGATGAATTAGATCGCGATTACGATTCGAATGTAATAAATTATTGTCAGATAATCTGCGGCTAATTTATTATTAATGGAAAATACTTGGTTATTGGTGGATTTTTATTTGGAAAATGTGTATGTATAATGTGTTTTCTCATTAGGATTTTTATATGGTTGATATGTAATTGTTCTACTACTTTTTGGTTAGTTTTATTATATCTATATCAAATCACTTCCCAGACCAAAAACAAAATTCTCAATAAACGATCAGTACGCATCTCAAAATGCAGACACTGAAAAGATTTTTGCTCCATTGCTTAAAAATATAAAACTGAAAACGAACAAGAATAAAGGATAATAAATAAGTAATCAAAAGCCAGTAATATAAAGTAATTCAAACAAATAAATAAGTAGATAAACTAAGTTGACAAAAAGAAAAAAGAACAAGCACACCAAAATAACCGTTACAATAATACTTGTATATGTAAAAGGACAAGCAAAGACACAATGCGCATGGTCTGGTAATTGCGTTTAGCATAAAACAGACTGTCGCTGGATGTTGACTTACATTTTCATAATCTCTAACCTTGATATTGAGCACTTTAATCCATAAATATAGAATACATTATAACTGTCATATATATATATACTACTTCATAATTTATTTTTAATTGATATCCATTTTTGTGTAAACGTCTCCGTCCTGTGAGTAGACGTTTAAAAACCTTAAACACGAGTATCCACTAACAAGAGCGTTTTTGAAGTAATAAAATATCGGATTAAAAATAAAACAATCCGTTAGTTTTCTCTCTTACTCTCTCTTTTTCTCTCACTCTCTCAACACACACACACACACACACACACACACACACACACACACATATATATATATATATATATATATATATATATATATATTAATTGGTATCACGCCATGCAAGGCAGTAAAGCCACTAAAACTGAAGGGGTTACAGAGTGTGGAAGAATAAGAAACAGAAACCTTAATAATGATCGCGAAGAGTAATCATCAGTACAGTTGATAGCGATTAATATTGCATTTAAATTTTTGCAGATGAATGTTGACGGAAAACTTAGGAGCCGGAAGGGAGTTCTACAACCGAGAAGTCTGAGGAAAGAAACCGTTTCCATAGAATTTACGGTTACATTCATGAGATCTCGTCGCCATTCCAGTACTGTGTTTAATCTAGAAAGTCTCGTGAAGAGTTAATCCGAACAATTATCATGAAGGTATTCACAGAAAGGTAACTTTACGGTCATGGGAAAGTGACTGAAACCGAGCCGCCGGATCAGTACCAAAAATATTGCTTATTTATCTCTGGATTTTATCAAGGAGTTCAAGGTAAATAGCAGGGACACTAGACCATATGTGGCAGCAATATGCTAAGCATAGACGAAAGGTAGTGTCATGGATATGTAAGATAGATTATGGAGGAAAATTGTCTTTCACGAAACAATGAACCAAATTTCTTAGCAACTGACCTAGCAATGGATTCAATATAGTCTTTCTACTCAACTGAGAACGCTCGATCAGGAAGGCGCAACGAAACACTTCCCCAGGGTTAACATCAACCAATGCTGATGGAAGGCAGAGACTAGTCTCTCAGATGGTTAACGGAGAGATATTTAGTTTCGGAGACGTTAAAATTATCAAGCCATCTTTTGCCCCAGTTTACGACGGAAATGAGGTCCTTTTGGACATCGGCAGCCATTTTGACCCTGTAGGATTGATCAGCCTCACTATCGAGGCAAGGGTAAATGGTTGTGTCATCAGCATAGATATGAAGTTAAGAGCTGATTTCTTCGGGGAGGTCATTAATGAAAATTAAAATCAGGGTTTTTCCAATGATGGTGCTCTGGGAGACCACCACGTTAATACAAAACGATCTAGACGAGTGACCGTTTAAGATTACCTTCATTTCACGATTTTATAGTAAAAATTGGATCAGTTAAAAATGTACCCGTAGATACCGTAAATTTTTGGCTTGTGGACAATACCTGTATACCAAACCCTTTCAAATGCTTTCAAGATGTCCTATGCTAAAGCTCAAGCTTCACCACTTTTATCTTTATCTTTTTTAGATTTTGATTTCAAGGTTCTTGTATTTTGATAGCTTTTTGAAGATCTTCAAAGATACATTGCAGTCTGCAGGGACTGCCATATCAATAAAGAGGTACTCTTTTTAGTTTGCGGTCTCTAATAACAATGTCTGTCGTTTAACCTTGATTGTTCTGTCTGTGGGTCTTGTGTAGGTATTTTAAAAAGGTATTTTACAATAGGTTATTCCAAAATTTACTTAAAGATGAAACAGAACTAATTTTGTTTGAATTTGGAAAAGTAATAAATTCACGAAATTTTCTTGTTATATGTATTTATCTGTTAAAGTGAAATGGATTTAAGTATAATCCAATTGATAGAGTAAAATGTTTTAGTAGTTTTCCACAGAATTTAAAATACTTATTATTACTGTGCTGCGGATTTGATGTGTGGAAATATTGCTCCCTGAAGATGACAATTTAAAATTGTCGAAAGTACTTAGAATATGTCTTCCATCTGACAACAACTCGAATATAAGGATCTTATTCAAGAAACTGATAGTAAGTTAACGTCCCATTAGGTCTTTTTAGCGAAGTGATTTCGCCATTAATCACATTAACACTGCTATATTTAATTCTTTGTATAAATTCTTTCTTTATGATATAAAATATAATCTGCATACCCTAATATATATATATATATATATATATATATATATATATATGAAGGAATATCGTTTTAAAGTGTGCTGTATTTATAGGATAAAGTGCTCAGTATCAGTGATAGAGCGTATGTAAATGTAAATATAAATATAAAAGTCAACATTGAAGATTTTTGAGGAGAATGAGAAAAGACTGCGAGAATTGTCACTGTCGTCCATAACAATAAAAACGAGCAAGAGAGTGGCTAAAAACAGAGCATAATGTGGCCTCAGGGATGCCCGCTGGAAATACATGCACCTAACCATACGCAACATGCCACTATAAAGATTCCGTATTATAGGACTGTTGATCAGAGCAGCATCTCTAAGCGCTACTAAAGAGTTCAGCCCTCTAACGAGCAGTCAGAAACAGCAACGCGAAAACTGCCAGCACAGTTCTCTCAAAATGGAAAGACACACATCCATTGGTTTGTCATATTGCCAAAAAATTAAGACAATTAAATCATAGAATCGGTAGAAGAAAGAAGGAGAGAGAGAGAGAGAGAACCGGTAATTTTTTTCATTACATTAAAATTTTCGAATAAACTGTTTTGTGTTATCGTAAATTTACTAAACCACACATTAACTTTTATTGTATATCACTTTACCCGAATACTTTTAATGTTGATACATTCCTCTTCAATAATTGTTTTGTGTGTAGTTACGCATCTGCTTTTTAATTCCGGCGTTTGTGACGTTATATAAATGGTGAAACTAATGTATTTAAGTGTGTGTGTGTGTGTAATTTTCTTTTATATTAAAAGCTCTTCAATATACGGTCTCCTATATATATATATATATATATATATATATATATATATATATATATTAAATAGGTCAAGGTGTGGTCCCTCCTCCCCCATTGAAAGATTGAAAGAAACATTAAATAAACCCTCTCTAAACTCGACCATGTCTCTCAAACCAACCATCATTACCCCCTCTGTTACTCTACTTATATGAATTTTCATTTCATTTCGTTTCGTTTCATCTTGTGGAAGTTCTATCTGATGATCCAGAGTCCTTTAAAAGGGCTCATGTGAAATAATTTAATATATTTGAACTTTAACGTGGTCTATTTTTTCTTTTATATATATATATATATATATATATATATATATATATATATATATATTGTTTCAACAAAATCCATATTTTAATGAAAAACTTTGAAATTATAAAAGAATTATAGACTGAAGATTTGCTAACACATACTGAATTATCAAAAAGTTTCGGCAAGACAGTCTTCCTTGTACCTGTACAACTCAAATCATTCAGCTGCTTTTTCAATTCTGGGAACTTTAGCTAAGTAAATCAGGAAACTTGTCACATTTGAAGAGATTAACATCCAAACGACTTTGCCAAGAAACTCGCCTCTGGTTAATGCATGGATTTTCTTGACAGGAACTAAGATTTATAAACATTTTCTCTTTATTCAGGCTAAAGTTACAAGAACTACTTCACTTGATATGTCGTAGCAAATTCTTGAAACTCGGTTCATTGCAGACAAGAACATTAACACTGATGTGTTTCAACAAAAGTTGGCTTCATTTAAGATTAACTGAATTTAACTTTTTCTAAAGCAAACGATTGTATTGAATGAGCAAATAAGAATTCATATACAGTGTAAGTGATTCTTTTGCATGCGGAGATACGTAATCTAAAATCTACCAAATGGTGATAATGACGTGTGACTACGTGAAAGGAATGGAGTAAATCATAAAAGGCAGCATATTTTGCGGCGTTTGATTTGAAAATTACTAAACTATTTGATCTGTCCAGCGATATGCGTATCGAACCTTGCTCTTCGTAAATCAAAATATGTAAATAACCTTTCATTCTATGATTACATTTTTTAAATAATTTCAGTACGTTTTCTGAAAATAATTTTCAACTTTATGATCGCCATGTAAACGAATATATATGTATATTTAATTAAAGGAAGCATGGCCAAACAGTTAGAACGCTAGTATTCCGACGATGAGATTCAAGTACGCGTCCCATCATGTCTATTTATCAAATGCTCTGTTTATAATAAACAGTATTAAATAACATTTACCGGCCTGTATGTCTGAGAAATTTCCATAGAAAATATTCGTCCTTTGACAGGATTCGAACCTGCATCCTATACGGAACCGCCATTTAGCCGGGCGTACCTAACCGATTCGGCCACAAATTTACTTAAATACTTGTATCTATAAAAAGAATGTTAAACATAAAAAATGTCTTTAATAAATTAATTGTCGGACTTTGTCCATTTCTAAGGCATGACCTCATTTGTTTACATTTGATACGCCATGAGCAGTTATGAATGTACGAGATTGAAGTTTATAAGCAGTAAATTCGACCTTGCTTACCGAACGCTCCTTTGTGGCCGAATCGGTTAGACACGTCAGCGTAAATGACAAGCGTATTTGACGGAAAGAAAACAAGGTCAAGGGAAAGCGTCTTCATATGCATTCTTTGCAATCGAGATCGTCAGTCTCGTGTGAACATGTACAGCCATAACAGATGCTGGACCGCCATTAACAGATGGGGCATAACACTTTGGGCTCAAATCTAAGTCCCTCGAGAATGTGTGGATGCCAAGTATTATGTAAATCATTTTAATAGTATCCTATGTTGTATATATTATATAGCGAATGACATATCATAGCGAAATGTATAATGTACACGTGAATTAAAAATTGAATAACATTAAGCGACAAAAACATTTGTTTATCGATATTCTAAGTTCATTTTAAAAATAGCTTTTTGTTACATGGACTGTTTTACGCCTTTATTTAAGTAAAAAATAATTGTTTTCAATATATATATATATATATATATATATATATATATATATATATATATATATATATATATATATATATATTGATATGAATGTGTCTATCATCTATTCATAATAGAAATAAAATTTTTCCTCCAGAGAAAAGATTTATAAAATGAGTACGATGCAAATATCGATAAATGACAGAAAAGAAAAAAAAATGAATTTAAATGAGGAATGTGGCGCGATGATATTTAAAAAGAAATGTTGATATGAAACAAAATCTTATACAAGTGAATACATTGAGAGACTGGCGTTTCACTCATATTTAATGTAGGTAGAGATTATTTCAAATATTTTACATGGTGTATTATAACTTTTACTACCCTTTTTAATATATATGTTATTATGCTTACTGTAACTATAATGTTCTCTGTCTCCAAATTTTCTGGCGGAGTGGATGGTGCTCTTTTCTCACAGATGGTACCCATTTTGGTACCCTATATTGTGCAGTCGACAAAATAAAAAAATGCCCATACGCGAAATTAAAAATATAAATGATGATAATTTATCCATCGCACGCTGTATATATGTGTGTATATATATGTGTATATATATATATATATATATATATATATATATATATATATATATATATATATATATATATATGATTACGAGAGCGAGGCGAGATTACAGCACATAATCAATGACAGGACGGTTTCGTCATGAATTAGGTTTTCCAAACACAAACCATTATTTTGTGCAAGAGATTACGTAAAAGGCAGAATTTAAAGGCAAAGGTTTTCAGCTTGGAATATCGTTGCAATACATTACATGAATACTACAAGTGTAGCAAACTATCAGTCCAGCTAACACCAAAACATTTTGCGACTTACCTGAAATGTCACATTTTACTGGTATGTTACGTTGCTATTTCTTTTTAATTTATTCTTACGTTCATTTAATGACTATTTTTAAAGAAAAAAGTTTTGAATAATCTTTTTTCAGTTTTCACCCCCTACCGCATTTTTTATATTTTTACACCTAAGATTCCATGAGGTCTTAGGTATTTTTATAAGTTGATTTAATTTTTGCTTCATTCATTTATTCCTGTTTGGATTATTTTTTTTCCTTTCAGTCCCATCCCGAGACCAAGGCCCATGGCACCTACGGCCACATTCTCTCTATCATCTCTAAGGGCTATGCTCCGATATCGTAGGAAAAATCGGCATCAGAAATAAAAAAAAGAAACGAACCCAGCTGGGAAAAAATTGATAAACTAAGGCAACTAAAATAGGATCTGAACGCTAAGCGGGTGAATAAACCAGAGTCGCTGGGGGTGCCTGGCCGCTCATCCTCTGACCCGTCTTCCCCAACACCCAAGAAAACAACTACCTCCGCCCAAATCTCTGACAAATACACCTGCCAAAACAAAAATATCAGTTAAAGACATACCATTACAACCACCATCATCTTTTAAATGTACATTTTTCCATATACTAAGAACAACTCTGTTCACAACACTTAATCCCACTCCATAGCAATCCTTCCGAAAAACTGAAACTACAAAAAGAAATAGAAGCCCAGAAGCCCCAGTTACACTGGACAAGAGGAAAAAGTCAAACCGCCTTATTTACCAAGGGAAAACGTCTGCCGCGTATTCAAGTAACAAGAGGAACGAGTTTTCGCACAAACTCGAAATTCCAAAGATTTAAAGCACCTCTGGAATTTTCGGCAGATAAAAGGATAAGACGTTGAAATTCCGAATAATTTTGAAAAAGAGAAGAGGCTATTGACAGGTGTGATATCAGGTCTGGGTAAGGAGCAAGATAGAGGAGGCGAACGGTTCTCTTAAATAAATGCCTTAGAGTGGTCTAAAATTAAGATTTCCCGGTGACATTGGCGGTCTGTCACTTGATGGCACCATTACGAGTGAGATGGACACTGGATCAATGGGACAGGCCGCCGGTGATTTCACCCCGGCCATGTTCAATGTAGAAGAGCAACCCTAATGTGTCTCATGTCTCTTTGGTTGGCTAGTGTGAATTCCAGGGCACTGACGGGTCAGAGTCTCAGAGCATGTTTTGATAGACACTCGGGAGGTGTCTTCTAACTGGTGAGCAAGTCTTTAATGCCTGCGTGTGCTCGTGTCTTCGCAGATCCGGTGGGCAGGATCTGTGTGTTGGATATTATCATAAAGGAAAAAGCTCTTCGACTAATTGGGGTTTATGCGCCCAATGTACATTCTGCGGCCTGATTTGTTTCGGCGGTCTGAGACGTTTTTGACGACATCTCGTCGGATAGTTTTAGCGGGCGATTGGAATGCCTTCCTTGATACCGATATAGATAATATAGGTTCAGGATCCGGAAATAACAACCCGGGCGTGAAACCATTTCGAGACTTGATCGATAAGTTTGATCTTGTCGATAAGTACCGTAATGAACACCCTCGGCAGGTAATATGGACTTGGAAGAATGGTGGCGGCTCCGTTACAGAGGTGCGTTCTAGCTACCTCAACCGACTCTTAGGAGAGTGGATGTAGTGTTCCTAGGGTGTCCAAGTTTGCATTATATAATTTTCTCGGATCCTAGGCTCGCCCGTATCCGTGTAAACTTAGATAAGCCTAAGGTTAAGATGGTTGGCTACTGAAAATTGAACTCATCATTACTTCGTGAGCAAGATTTCCGGAACCAACTGCCACTAATGGTGGGAAATCTAAAATTCAAAATTAGGTCGTTTGCTGCTGAATATAGTAGTCGAATCAATCAATCTGCCTGTCTGTCTGTCTGTCTCTCTCTCTCCCTCTCTCTCTCTCTCTCTCTCTCTCTCTCTCTCATGCCAAACGTCATACGGCTTGAGTTGGATGTTTCTAATTGATTTCTTTAGCTCTAAATAGTAATGATGATCTCTCTTCCTCTTATGACCTCATGATCCAATTTTCCTCTCAATTATTCGCCCTTTTTAAAATTTATTTACCATTCTCTTGATGGATCTTGAATGAACTTTAAAGACGGAAGCTAGAGTATGAATGTTGGTACCATTAGCGAAGGCTTGAATGAAATTTGTCCACTCACCTTTGTTCATTTGAGAAGACAATAACGCTGACACAAATCGATTTGAACCTGTTCCTCTTTCTCGCTGAATAACTCAAAGGGTTTTGCAGTGATTCTTTCAGTAAATGGTGTCAAGATCGCTAAACGTTATCTTAAGACCGGGAACAAAGAAATTCAAATAGTTTGTAGGTATTAAATATTTTGTCTGGTGGTGTGGCTAGGTATTCAAAATGTGCGTATGATAATTAGCAATGCTGTTATATTAGGTCTAGAAATATTTCCGCGATTAAATTCCATGGAGATTTTCAGAGGTATTCCTCAATTTAATTAAATATTCAAATGTGCGTAAGCGTGTTGCGTTAACTTTTTGTGCATGCGTGATTTTTAGATTTTATTTTTGAATATATCTCCCGTGTGACAAAACACACACACACACACACACATATATATATATATATATATATATATTGTTGTTTTCTTAACATTCTCTACCTGACACCATATTGTTATTACTTTGAATATTTTGATTCTGTTTTTCTTCTTTCTGATTTTGTTTTGTCTTCGTTTTTTGCTTGTCGTTCTTGCCAATTACACCAGTAATTTTTAAAATGAACAAAATTATATATAAATGTAAGTGACACCATACGCAAAAAAGATGCATACATTAAAGCTACAATTCTGTGATTAATTTAAAAGCACATTCCATAATATTATTTGGAGATATTTATTTATTTTTCTTTTTGTATAAAATTTTCTAGTCTTTTGAAGAGAAATGATTGAAATCTTACAGAGAACGATAAAATTGCTTTAAAGTATGTATAAGATGGTTTTCACCTCTTTGGAGATATAATATAATTTATTACATCTTAAATTTTATTGCTCGTGAAAAATATCTTCATTTTCCTTACACTGAAAGCCTGGCTTCTCAGAGAGATAATTTTTCAATACACCCTCCTCTTAAAGTGCGTGTAACTCGCCATTATCAACTATTAAAAACACAAGAATTGAGAAGAATAGAATAAAAGAGAGAATGTATTCTTAATAAGAAAAGCAGCTTAAGATGCGAGATACGAATTGGAGATATCAAAATCAGGCAAGTACAGAAATGTATCTATCTAGTAAATGTTATAACAGAGAACGGGAAATGTTAAATACAAATCTGAAGGCGCATTGGGATAGTGAAAGAACGAAAAAGTGCATAAAGAAATATGAAACTTTCGTTAGAATCTAATGAAAGACTGCTGACCTACTATGGAATATAAATACCTCTATATGAAAGAATGAATTTGCTCCCAAATCGACCCAACTTGAATCGGTAGTTTGAAAATTGTGGTGTGATATCGCATTAATGATGGAATTGCTTTTGTCTATATCTTGATATAACGCTGGAGTGGTTGACACCTCTAATTCTCACTGGGGCCCTTTTTTAAGAGATTGATTTTAGTACCCTTACTTTCAGCTGGGGAACTTGAATAGGAATTGCGGCCGAAAGAAGCAGTGGCCTAACACACGTTTGAGGCTAATAGTGTGCCAACTAATTGAGTTATTTCGCTCTCCCCCATGCGTTCTCTCTCTAACAAAGGACAACTATTTCACTGTTATTCCAGGCCCCGGTTATTATTTTCTTTTGAACTTTTTCCCAACATGTATGTTTATTCAAAGACTTTCGCTTATTTAAAACTCATCTTTTTGTTCTGAACACAAATTAATTCTGAAAGAATTTTCCAGCATGGACTTGGGCTTCAACCTTGCCGTTTTTCTGGATTTAAAGTTACGTTCTTCTAAAAAATAAAGCGATATTGTAAAACGTGGTGTAAGCTGTCGTTGGCTGGGGGTGGGGTTAAAGCATCTTTGCGCATCCTACATGTGGAATTGCAGATAAACCACACCAAACTTGAGACGCACGCAACGCATCAGTCGGTTATTTCATCGTTAATGTTTCCCCATAATTATTACGGGATAATCGCTGCACTATTGTAATTCGTACGACACCCAACCCAGTTCGGCGAAATGAGCTAGGGATATGTTTTTCATAATTTTAGAACATGTACGCCATAAGACAAGAGTGGGTACATGTTTTCTAGTTTACTTAATCTAGCCCTTGACATACCCCAATAATAAGATAATAACTTATCAGTGATCACATTCAGAAGGTGCCACATGAGAAAACGAGAAATGTAAATATAAATTCCTTTCCCCGAGTGAGTGGTTAGCGAGTTTGTTACTGGAACCCTTAATGACCATGTTTCATTAGTTAGCTCTTTCCTGGGTGAGCTAAGATGAATAAATATTTTAATGAATCACATTGTCGCCATCAGATGTAAGCTGAATGCAAATCCAGCCCTTCATAACTCATATCCTTCTGGATGCTTTAATTAATTATGATGCCGAGAACGATGAAAAGGTGACAACTTTACTGAAGCATTAGAGAGTTAAAAAGGCCTGAAAGTAAATTTCAGAACTGCTAACTCAATTTCAAAATGTGAAAACAATTATATTACAAATTCTTGAAAATATGAAAGAAATCACAAGGCATAGTATACAACATGCCTTAATAAAATTCTCCGAGATTTACATGCATGTTTTTACAATCTTCATTCATTTATTTGCTTTTAATTATATACTATCTGAAAAATGTAGTGAACAAAATACTATTTATCCCTCTTATAGGTTAAGCTTAAAGAATATCAGCTAATATCCGCCCTGTGTCTGGAGACGAACCTGTGTCCCAATTTACAGATCTGACATGCATTAGACCAACTCAGTCACGAAGTGTGTCACCTATCAAACAAGGCTGAATAGTGCCTTTAGGCGCAAATACTTCTCGAATCTAACGACAGTATTTCCCGCAATGAGAGAGGGCAGATACGATTTCCTGTTACAGAACGTATATTTTTCTTTAAGAAGATATCTTCAGGACGGTAGACAAAACTATCCTGTTTCAAATAAACAGAATGTGTACTGAAAAATTGCTATTGACTAAAGATAACTTTTAAAGTGATAAATATATATATATTTATTTATTCATCACTATATATATATATATATATATATATATATATAGATATCGTCGTAGTTGTCGTCGAGAATCTAATTTCTTCTTTACTGATCACTTCCTTTATGATGATGGTGTTGATGACTATATTCAGCGCTAATGTGCACGTTCAGGATTAGAAGCTTCCAGTTTCACCAAAACCCTTTCCCGTCATCCATTCCCTGCCCCTGAGAAAGAAAATTAGAGTATAAGAATGTGCCAACGGCGTGGATTTGTTTAATGTGGAACTCAACTTGCAAGGAAGTGACCTACACACTTGATTTCATCACCTTCCTTTGCGGCACATATGGAATAAGACATGCAGAATCCAGTTATGAAACAGCAACATACTGCCGATCTTATAATTTGGAGTGTCGACTTCTCTAGTAAGTCAGTCTTGTTTCACATCTGGGGTCTTTGGGGTTGTTTCGCACTTTGTCTGGGTCCACGTCTGCGAAATCACCGCCGATGCTGGATCTACCAGGAGTTTAGAAATTCAAACAGCATCGTTCTCAGAGCCATTGGACCACGCATGCCCCTTCACCACGACACGGAGAGACCATCAGCGGCACACACATAGAAATGCACCCACAATTACACATACACACATCCATATATATATATATATATATATATATATATATATATATGTAAATTGAAAAAGTGTATTTCTATTTTATCCTCTTGGGCTACATGACACTGGATGTCCTCGGAAACTACATACCAGGTACAAATATTGATTGATCCGCCGTAGCACTTATCGCCTTATGTAAACGGAAACTAGAGAGATAAAGTGGCAAGAGTAAATCCAATTCTCAGTTTTGCTCTTATAATTCGTCTTAATTCTTCATCTTTTAGTTCAATCTCAGATCCATTGAACTTCCGTTGTTCCCATTACATTATCAGATATTTACAAATCATTTTCCCGACACCCAGGTTGGAAAAAGCATAAGAAATTGAAAAGGGATGAGTGGATTGTATAAAGCCACGAATTATTAAAAGATATGATTAATATAATAAGATTAGCGCAAAGATAATTTAAGTGTTCATTTTCATGTATCCCTGTGCCAGTTTAGTGTGATACTAAGCATGGGTCAAACACGATAAGATCTCTAATGTTTTCACTGTATAATACATGATCCATGAGATTAATCTAGAAGCACTGAATCAGTGGAATTGAAAAAGAGCGTAATTTTATTGAAATAATTTATTATATCTGTCTTCTAAAATACATGATTTTCTCATCCTGATTTTACATGATTTTCTCTATCCTGATGCTACAAATTTATTGATCCTCCCACGTACACAAACACATGTGCGTTCCTTTGCGTCTATTTTTCATTAATCATTTCACCGCAAGCAAAGAAATAAAGCCACTAATTCGCAAACAATTGCTAAATCGAATGAATATAAAAAATATACTATTAGCGAGAGAGAACAATAAAACATCAAGAACCAAAAAGGCAGAAGATAACGATTGACATTGCATTTAAATCTTTGAAGATGAATGTTGACTAGGAAGCAAAATCCAGAAGAGAGTCCTACGGGCGAGACGTGTTATAGGAAAGAAAACTCTGTGCATAGAACTTACGGTTACATCTAGTCTTTTAAACTGTAAAATGATGAGAACTTGCAGTGTATCTAGTACTGCGCTTAAATTGATAAAGTTTAGCTACTATAGAGTTTTTTTTTATATAATCTATAATAGAAGCCCCTGTTAATTAATGAGAACGTTTCTCACACACTTAGATTACCTAAAGATATCAAGGAATAACGTTAGAGGCAATAATGAACAACTTTAAAACACACATCTGTCATACACATTTCCAGTTTCGAATTATTAGGGAACATTTCGGCTTTGAGTGATTTCTCTGATGGAATAAGGGAATATAGGTTCGATTGGTTTTGGATTAATTTTGTTACTAAGGACTTCTCAATTCCAATGACGATTGACATTAATTTCACTGTTTACAATAATACAGATATCAACTCAAATACGTTTATCTACTAAATAAAATAGTTTTAAATTAATAAGAAACATTTGTTATTATAGTTAATTCGATTTGGCGTACCATTTTAAACCCCATGACATTGATTCTTTGCGGTTTCTCTGTCTAACAATCTCAGCTAATATGAAAGACTATATTGCATCCATTGCGCTGTCTGCTGCTAAAAAATATTGGTTCAGTTTTTCTCTCCAGGATCCATCTTATATATTTATAATTCTACCATTCGTCTATGCTTTGAATATTGCAGCCACCTATGGCTCGGTTCTACTGCTATATATTTAGAGCTTCTTGATACAATCCAAAGAATAATAAAAAATATCATTGTTCTTGTCCTGGCGTTCAACTTCAGCCACTTTCCAGCCACTGTAAGTTTGGCCCCCTTTACCTTGTCTATAAATACTTTCATGGGAATTGTTCAGATGAACTCTCCGCTATTGTAACTAGTTTTTATGAATTTAAGCGCAGTATTAGATTGGCGGCAAATTGTCATCAATTCGCAGTTGAATTGGCGAGATGTAACCGTAAGTTCCATTCTAATTGTTTCTCTTCTCGAACTTTTCATTTCTGGAACACTCTTCCGGCTTCAGACATTCCACCTAACTTTGATCTTCAGAAATAATATTAATTGCAATCGACTGTCTTGATAAGACTTCTATTCTTCTTGCTCCATAACGTTTCTCTTTTTTCTTGTTCTTTCACACTCTTTGTGTCTTAGTGGCTTCACTACATTGCATGAAGGATAGGAGTTTTAAAAAACTGTGTCGGTAGGATAATCTTTCAGCGCCCTCTCATAAAGCAATAATGTTTATCTATTAATATTTCACTTCCACTGAAGAAGTGCGTTTGTATTATAATCTGAATAGGATAGATACTTGTATCGATCGCCTTCTTTCTTCGACTATATGAACAGCAATATCATATTGATTCTGATAATTTATACCATTCCCAGCTTTTCATTTAAGGGGAAATAATTCGCAATCATAGAGCAAGAAACTCTCTAAATTAAATTTAAGAAAAAACGATAATAAATCATGAACATTAATTAACTGAAGTATCATATGCAGAGTTAAATATATATAAGCATGGAAATTGAACGATATAACTGGATCTGCTATGACTTAATCCCACACTAAATATCTGAAATCCAATAATTGTATCTTAACTTACTTAGGCGCATGATTCATATCGTAAATTTCAAGTGTTCATCCAAAAATGTCAGGGGATTTAAAGAAAGTCTGCGTATAATTCTTCCTGAATATTCTTTGCTGAAATAAGTCCTGAAATCCGGAAACCCGCCTTTGCACCATCTATAATGACATAGCATCCATTTTCTTTTTGTAATCGCACTCCTCAGTTTAAAAATATATTTTCTGAAATTCGGAGATTAAATTGCTTTATCTAATTCGGTCTACTATCCCCAGCATTTTTTTCTTTTCTTTTTTTTTTTTTTATCTTAACATTTTCTATTATGTATTTTCGCAGTCAGGGATATGTTCCATTTAATTATTCTTCAACACAATTCGAATTTCCTTCTCTTTCCTAAAATAACGAGTTCTTCAACTGTAACAATTGACGGAGCAAAGCAATACACATATACTTTGATACGACAAACATGCTTATTTTACTTATATATTAGAAACATTAACCGTTCACTTTCAATAAATTTGTGGAATGGAAGATTAGAATCGTCTACTCTAGTCTGAACAATTTATCTTGAGCAAATAACAATTGTGCGCCTTTTTTACCAAGTTGTACTAGCCTACTAAGTGAATTCACGAAGTGAATTCTCGAAGTGAATTCTTTCTGCACTCAGGACTTCACAGATGACGCCTTCTCTCTAGTTAAAAGAATATCAATAAATACCTTTGTGTCAACATTCCATATAAAAATTTATTTCAACATCTTTACCAAGACTGATAAACCAGTAAAACTCGATTTTTCATGTAGTAATTGCCAGCCTGATTTCTTTCATTGCAGCTATCTATTTAACACAGATCTCAGCGACTCTGTTCTTATTGACATAAATTATGTGATATTTACTTGAAATTCTTGAGTAGCTAAATTTAGCGAAATTACACACTATTATTTGAAGAAACTGTGTCAAATAGATGCTACACATTTACATACTAAACTGGGTACTCGGTATTGAACGATCAAACTTACCTTGATAAACCATACATTTATGCATTATGCTCGACAGAGATTGACTTTTCTCTGCATTGGGATGAAACTGCCTAATTCTCATTTTTCAGTCTCAGTAGAGTTCAAATCGTACTCGTGGATGATGAATTGCTTTCCACCCCATAAACCCTTTTCTACAAACGAAACGTTGCAAACATCTATCTGTTCTATCCCTATTTTCATTGCAGATGTTGGGGTTATACCAATCCAAACCTTAACAGCTAGCACTGGTTAGGTCACAATGAATCATTTTCAATCACTTCGTATTTCCATTGTTGAGGGGCTATTTCCACTCAGGTAGCTTCTTCCCCAGAATTGTGGTATTCTGGAAGAGATTCCCGAAAGAATGTTTTCCTGTTCACTACAATCTAAACAGCTTCAAGTCAAAGATCAACCGTTATCTATCCTACATATCCCCATGAAGTTGTATTCACGTTTATGGAAATAACTGTATTAATCAAATATGTTATGCTACCTATATCATGTATTTTTCTTATAATAATCTGGACCTAAAGAAGTGTGACAGATTCAAGTACGCATGTTGACAAATATCTGAGAACTGAATATTCAAAACTTTACCTCTTCAATCAAGGATCTATCGATATCTATCTTACTTATCCTCATGATATTCACTTTATAATGCATTCTCTTACATTCATGTTACATAACTTATTCAGTAAGCATCAAGCCTAGTATCGAGTGAACATGAACTAAAAACACACAAAATTGGAGAAAGCATATTTTTATATAAATTCATCTTTTAATATACCTATCCTTGTGTCTATCCCTCTCTATTTCTCATTCTTCCCACCCCAGTTTAGGTGTATATTTAGATATAAATCGTTCATTGACATAATTTAATTGAAGTAAAAAAAATATAGGCAAGGAATTTAAAAAAATGGTTTTAGATTTTTTTTTTTCTGGGACTAATGAATGTAAATATTCTTTATTTTTGTGACGGTATGAGGTTGATGGGAAAAGATCATACTTTGACTATGAAGGAATTATTCTGGATTTGTGAAATAGTTGATGTATTAATTTCAACTTCTTCAATTTCTTCCAGGTGTACTCTTGTCTGACTGTCTTAAGTAGACTTCAGAAGTCACTATTAATGACTTCTCTTGAAAATGGACAAAATTTGCTATTGTGGTGTTATCAAATATCTGAACAAAAAGAGATTTAGGCCCCAAGGGAATTCATGCTGATATGGTTGCTACATTAGGCGATAACACTCCAGCTTCCCCAAGAGTGCAAAACTGAGCAGCTGAATTGAGGAGGAAAGGGAGATTCTTGAAGGTAAGCCAAGTTTTGAACATCCTGTAACGACCACCACTGAGGAAAACATCGATTGAGTTCACCAAATGGTGGTGGATAATAGGCAAGTGATTATAAATAAAATAACTAACGCCATTAACATATCGGGTGAGAGTTAAGAATATTATACACTATGGAATGGCATGACGAAGGTTTCTGCTCGGTTGGTGCCATATCTTCTGACAATTGATCAAACCACAGCAGGTTCATCACATTACAGAAAAATCTGAGGCAAATCTAACTGGTTTCGTTGAATATTCCCAATCCAAGATGAGTGCTGGGTTCAGAAGCAAAGAGACAATATATGCAGGAGAAACATCCGTCCTTACTTGCTCCAAAAATGACTAAGAACATTTCATCTGCAGGGAATTTGGCGGTCTCAGTTTTTTGAGATGCAAACATTGTGTTTATTGACTGTCATCAAAGGGGCCATAACGTCAATGGAGAGTACTATGTCAACTTGATGAGGCAGGTACGAATGTCTCTCAAGACTAAACGCTCAAGAAAACGGACAAAAGGTTTGTTTCATTAGGACAGTACCCCAACATACATACTTGGTTTCAGTGTTTGTTGGGAAAGACTTTGGCTTTAAGCTGGCTGATCACCTACGCTGTTCTGATTTGAGCCAATCTGATAATCATCAGTTTCCCAACATGAAAATAAAACACTCGGCTGAGAATCAGCTATCGATGAATTTTGATCAACCGAGTGAAAGCTTGTTCACCAATGGAATCCCAAAACTACAACAGAGATGGAAGATGTATGTGTGGTAGGGGGTACAAGTTAAAAATAAACCTCATTTGGGCACATTCCATGAGATTATCTTGATCAGCCTATGAAACGAACTTGTTATGCTAAGATAAATTCTCAAATAACATTTCAAAAAACCAAATAATTATTATATCACCTTGTAGATGGGATTATTTAATATAGGTTTAATTTAAAATATGTTGATTTAAATGTAGATGATAAATGAGATACTTCTTCCTAAGATAGTATAATCATTTCAATATATCAATTTTTATATTTGTCTTATTAGTTTTCTGATATATTGTTTATTTTAATAAATATTTGATTCTAAATTATTTCTCTTTCATATAAATAGATTTATCTCATTATTTAATATATTTTTAATAGTTTTAATAAGGTTTTCTCTTTTGATTGCTACTTTGTATCAAATAAATAGATCATTTCTTCTTTCTTTTTCTCCTCTTTTTCTCTTTCTTTCTCTTTTGACCACCCCTCATACCAGACTTATACTACTTCCTAGTTTTTATTTGTTCCCGTTTTGCTTTCTTTTTTCCATGTTTTCTTCCCTTCTTTCTTTCCTTCATTTGTCTGGACATTTTTTTCAATAATTTATCATGCATTGACTGGTTTGAAATCATATTTTTTAGAAAACTCATTAGAATTTAAGCTTCACTTGTGTATGGAGCACTGTTTTTATTTAAAAAAAAAAACTCCGGATTATTTACCTAACGTGTTCTTTCCAATTTTTCTACATATCGGCACACACACACACACACACACATACACACACATATATATATACATATATATATGTGTGTGTGTATGTGTATATATATATATATATATATATATATATATATATATATATATATATATATATTTAAATTGTGTGTATTTAGACAGCATGTTTTCATTCATATCACCACTGTCTTGTCCGTATATTGATTAATATGTTGTAATTGACATCTTTGATAATGGCTTATGTAAGACGAAAGCTTAGATTGTATTAAAAAATATGGATCAATATTGTGAATTTCTTTCTTCTTTCAATGATAATGTTATTAAACTTATCAGATGTTACGAAAAAATTTACATAAAATAAATCAACAACACTTGTCTATATTATTTAATGAAACGTTTATATATATATATATATATATATATATATATATATATATATATATATATATATATATATACATATACATATATATATAAAACTATTATCGAATTTAAACACGGTCTATTTGTGAAAATGACTTGAAGTTATCGGAATAGGAAGGCGATCCTTGTGTGCGATACCGTTGTAAATTGCTCGAAACATATACGGCAATTTGATTCATACCTTTGAGTGAAACTGATTAGGCGGAACTGTTTGATGGACTCGTCAGTGATTGTGCTAGTAAGAAACAAAGTTTGAGCGTTATGTCCTGGTAAAAAAAATGTTTATAAGGGATGCACATACATCCACGAACAACCTTCGTTACTCCCACCTTCTCCCAATTGGTCTCTTAGTTCTTACGTGCATGAGCGTGCTTGTCTTGAGATATTTAGGACTCGGGGCGAGACGATGTTTGTGCCCCAAGTAAGAGTCCTGTTCTTATCTGGACAGACGCGACATGCATCCAGCATTTATAATATTTTCTGGGTTGATTGGCCTTTCATTAAGGAGGTACACGCTTTCCGGGTTTTTGGTGTCAAATGATGCGCACATTAAGAAACAACCTTATACGGGATCGGTTGCAGGCCGGATTGCCATACAATTTGGCTCGCTCAAATCACCGTGTTGATAACAATTATGGCGCCAGTTTGTTTACATTGCGCAGATCAGTACGATAATTTTAGTGATTGCGCAGGTCCGTGTTGCCAACATTGTGTGGAAATTGTGTGTGAATTGATTGGACGGTTTTTTAAATACTAGAAAAGTCATCTCCTTAATAATATGGCACGCAGTGTATACAGTCATGCTCTCTATTTGTATAAGTACTGGCATTTCTGTGGATGGCAGTGTTTCGTATTATTTTCATTTATTAAAAAAAAAATAATTAAAGAAAAAACCATTAAGATAAAAAAAACAAATATGGAAAAAGGTGTTTAAAATTATGAGATGTATTAGATGTTCTCCTACAAATACTTTCGAAGAAATTCGCTTCTCCATCGTCAGATATTAATATTGTTTTCATTTCAGGTAAATTTCCGAGACGAAAATAATAAATGTATTTCATGGCGAAAGATTTTTTTTTAAATGTGTACTGTACAATTTCGGGACGTACGGTGACACAACGCTAGAGTTTTATTTTGAATATTTCAAGTGAGAATTTTTTTCAACTTGCAATGTATCAAATCCACGATTTTTTCTTTGTTATATGTTAACGTGACATGAACTAATTGGTCCTATCAGTAGAGTAATGTCTTAACAAGTTTTCCAGAAATTTTGCACAATGGTCCAGTTTTTATACATATATTAATTGGTGTAGTATATATAATATTGTAAAGAAGTAAACATAAAAACAATTAATCAGTAAAGTTAATGTAATTAAGGGTTAAATCACTTTGCTAACAAATCAATAAAATATTAACTTATAAACTACTTTCTGAATATCGCGATATGGATATAATCAGATATTCAAACACTAATAGCAATAATATTTCTGAAGCAGGCATTTATAAAATACATTGCTAAAACTGTTCCTCCTATTATAATGGAAAAACAAGGAGACATTTAAAAAAAAACGCATCTATAAGAACAAAAGAGACCTCACCAAAAACGACTTAACTAATGCATTAGTCATACAGAGCAATAAATTCAATCACAATTTTAATTTCAAAAATGCTACACTCATTAAAAAGAAAATAACTCACTCAGAAAGAAAATTTTCCAGAGTAAAGCCATTAAATATTATTCAAATATTAATCTACTCCGAGGTTTTCATCCCAATATCAACTTTCCTAACAGAATTACTCCTCTTCCAAGCCAACGTACACAACTGTATCAAGAAATCAATAGAAACTGATTGAATCCGTCAACACAATAATAAAAACCATATTTCAACACGTGAAAGTTATTGACGAATATAACAGCGTTTTCTAAATTCTTTGAGTTGCTAAGAACATTTTGTTTGTTGTTAATACTTTGTTTTCAATAAAATCATTTAGTTTTTGCTTCTAAAAGTTCATATTGAACAAAACGCAGCAGCTAATAATACAGTTTTCCTATTGTCTTTTACATTTATACATATTTTATATAATTTTGTCATATATATATATATATATATATATATATATATATATATATATATAGTTAAGTTATAAGGAACTTGGTAAACCGAATTGGTAAATCCAAAGAGGATGAAATCCTGAGAGCTCAATGTTAGGACATAGCTAATATGTAATGAAAAACAAACCACTTTAATGTACCATTACGATAATTTATTTCACCTAAATCCTTTTTTAAGGATTCAGGATCATCAGGTAAAACTTCCAACAACGAATTGAGAAAAAAAATGGGATTAGAAATTGGTGGGTAGTGTAATATTTGTAATTTAATAGAGGGGGTTGAGAGTGGTAGTTAAACAGACAATATAAAGTATAGGGAGGGGTTAATTTTATATCTCTCTTAAGTATGTTTTATATTGGAGTAGGAGGAGTGACAGAAACTTGACCTCTTTAGATGGTTAATAAAACGGAAATGAATTGTAGAAAATGTATACAAGTGAGTTTTATGGTAAAGAGAGAGATAGGGGGAGGGGGAAAGAGGGATGGAGTTGTTATAATTTTGTTTTAACAAAATTATGTAAAAGATAGTTTACAATGTTTGATAGAAAATTCGATGTCTGAAAAAAAATTTTGTTATTAACTTAAATGTTTAATTTTTTAAGTAAATAGTTTCAGGACTAAATATAACTATTATTGTAATAAACATATTTATCTAGGACATAAAGAAATATTTAAAATTTTAATAGTTTATTCACCCGACTAATTGTATTTCCACAATATAAAAAAAAAATAACAATAACATCTATTTTAATATTTAGAATTAATTTATGAATTTAATTTATTTATTATATTGGTAAACTAAATTAAAGATTAGGTTTCATTATTTAATAGAATTTGAGGGTAATATTAATTTTCATTTATTCATATATGTCTCACAAATGTATTCATGTGAGTCCCTACATACATACGATCATTAACAAGTCAAAAAAAAAAAAAAAACCATAGAAACACTTGAGATAATTTACACAAAAATTCATTTATCCTCGTACATAAACTATATATACATTTTACAATCTTTATCTATATTTCAAAATATATATAGATTTCACAGTTAAAATTTAATTTTATCAATGTGATTTCGGAAGTGTTTCATTTTAAAGGAATTTAGCTAATATTATTACTATTATTAATAGTCAAAGAATGGTATATTTAAATTTAAATTATAAATTTAGAAATGAAACTCCCTTCAGAAGAAAACAAAATTTAAACTATAGAATATTACAAAAGAAGGACATTACAAATTAAGAAAATAAATTTAAAATGTCATTAGAAAGACCCAATATTTCATTTAAAATCAATTCATGCACGTACGCACATATACCTCCAGTATTAAACAGGTCTACGTTAGATGTCCTATCTTGAAGATGGACTCCAGAGATGACACGCAGACAGCTTTTATGGAAAATATCCAGCTAGCGTATATGGTACCTGTATGGAGTCCACGAGTCTGAGCCGTACCAAATGATGGCAAGGACAACACCTCTGTAAACCCGAATTTTCGTATCCAGTCGAATACCCGGCTCATTCAACAAGCGATGACGAAGTTTTCCGAAATCACTGGTAGCCTTAGCAATTCGACGCGTGAGTTCTATTCTAGTTGACATTGGTACCAAAATAGGTGAAAGATTTTACAAAGTTCAGGGCTTTTTCTTCTACTTTCAATGGTCTCTCTGGAAATTTGTAGACTGGTGGTTTTTGTTTCTCACCACGCAATTGCTTCGGAGTAGGAAAAGGTTGTGCACTACTTCAGTTTTCTTAATGCTAATTGTGAGACCAAATGCTTTACATGCAGCAGAGAAAAGATTTATTAGATGTTGGGCCTCTCCGAAGTTTGTCACAACAAGCGAAGCATCATCTGCAAACGACAAACCAATTGGCTTTGAAACGCTGATGATTGAAGAGAGCACCAGTTGTTCGAAACTGAAATTTGATGCCGCTCTCCGTGTCTGCAAATGCCTATTTCAGCATCACCAATAAGAAAAGGGCAAAAAGGAGAGGGGCCATGACACAACCTTGCTTGGTGCCATTTGTGACATTTATGGATTCCGACATCATGCGATCAGACACGATATTAGCTTTCATTCCTTCATGAAAGGAGCATGTTTTCTGGGATGCCGAGTTTCCTCAAGACTTGCCAAAGAGCCTCTCGATTCACAGTGTCAAAGGCCTTCGTCAAATCCACAAACATCATGTACAACTCCTGGTTTTTCTCGCGAACATTCTCTGCAACTTGACGAAGAGAAAATGTCATGACAATGGTGCCGAGTCGACAGAAAACCACAATGCGATTTAGGATGGATGTTGTAAACAAAGTGTATAATGGTTCTGTTTAGAATCGGTCTCACTAGGATTTTACCTGCAATTGGAAGTATTGATATCCCCCGATGATTATCACAGACACTCCTGGAACCCTTGTTTTTGTAAAGGTATTTGATACAGGCATCTTCATAATCCTGTGGGACACAGCCTTCCATATTTCCACGAAACGAGAGAGTCAGACATACATAGACTTAAATAATGGACGTCATTATTTATTTTATATATATATATATATATATATATATATATATATATATATATATATATATATATATATATATATATACTGTTTTTCCATAATGATGGGACACATTTTAAATGCCAGTATCTTGGTTTATAAAAATAGTATACAGTACTAAATAAATGTATTGCATAATTTCGACATATTATCTAAGATTATGAACATTACATCTCGGAGATGGTCACTACCCTGAAGAAAATATGAACGAGCTCATTCTGTTATTTAAAAAAAACAGTGCGGCTTAAGATACCAACCCAAAAGGCTGCGATATCTCTATGGATGAATCTTTTGTTCCACAGCTGTGGGGGCTTTCCCACACAGCTGTTGAACTCCCTGATCATATTATTTGATCAGTCATATAAAAAACTTTACGAATTTTTGCGTCGCACGTCTCACTGTCTTATCCATCATTCTTAACTGATGGAAATTGAGAAGTAAATGATTTTTGGTTCAATCGAATAATTGCTAAAAAATACTTATCATGTAATGAAACAAATATTGAACTTTTAAGATATGTTACGAATATTTGTTATTGTCGCGGTAAACTGGAAGAAAGTTTTGTTAAAACATAAGAAATCTTTATGAGCTGAGAGACATTTAAACGAGAAGGGTTAATACCAAAAACCCTTGGGAAGAATTGAGGATTTAATTCATACATACGACTTGAACTGTATGTCGAGCAGTTTGAATAATGGAAAAGTGACCCGAACTTAGGGGACAATGTTGATTGATACACAGCTGCAAAAGCAAGAAATAAATGGAAATTTTATTTTTTGTAAACAATGTATTTGTGGCTGATTCTTCTGGTCGAAGGTTGAGTCGAAATACGACAAGGGAGATCGTTCTATGGGAGATCGTAATAATAGGTAATAATATGAGAGGGTGGAGAGAGGGAATTCCACCTCGCCATATACCCCATGCCAGTTTGAGCGAATGTCCAAAAATTAGAATACGCGAAGAGAATTAAGAAGAGGAGAGAAGCAGAAGAGACAGAAGCGAGACGGAAGAGAGTTCGTTCCAGCCACCTGACGCGAAACATTTAACTGCAAATGAAAGCATCCAACTTCAGCGTTGTGACAAAATAGAAAACCAGATCTTACCAAGTCGACAACAAGAATATTACTTACGTTTTGTGCCGAACCTTACCAAAAACAGCAAACCAGATTTTGCCAGGTCAACAATAATATCATTTTCGATTTAGACGCGGGTTGGGCTGATGATTAAGTGCATTCGAACCCTGATATAAATCAATTACTGTACGGAGGACTCAATATAAAAACAGTATTTACTTTTGTACATTTTGTACATTTTATTCGTGTGTTATTTTTTCTTTGCCTTGTTTGGACCTGCACAACACGAAGATACCTGCGACGATTCGGTCTTGACTTCCTTATAATTAAACTTAAATCACAACGTGGGATAAGGTTAGCTCGGGATTGAAGCGGTCACTTAAGCTACCAGCAATAGTGTTGGAAATCTTGGACGACTAGGGAGAAAAAAATTGCCAATGCCTTGATGTAAACAGCATTAATTCGTGATGTAGACGCCTTATAATCAATAAGTTTATCAATGAAGAAACAGGAAAATTCATCAGGATTCAAGAGAAATAGATAAAAAATTTCTTCCGGAGCGTTGAGTTAATACATATTCCAGCAAGACAACGAGTATATTTTAAGAATAAGGTTTGTGTAAATTCCGGCCTGCTCAATCGGTTGACGTAAATCTAATCAACCAGCTGGGACATGAATTGAAAGTTGCTGTTCATAAATAGAAGCCATCAAATCTGAACGATTTTGAATAATTCTTTATAATAAATAAGTTATCTCGAATGGAGAAGGCGATAGACAATATAAACGCTAATTAAAAAAACGGGACGCTCTACTCATATAGAGATACTCATTAAAAATAACGTCTGAAGTAATATATATATATATATATATATATATATATATATATATATATATATATATATATATGTATATATATATATATATATATATATATATGTATATATATATATATATATCTTTAATAAATAAATGTCTTTAATAAATAAATTGTAGGACTTTGTCCATTGTAATCGACTTAATATGTATATATATATATATATATATATATATATATATATATATATATATATATCTGTGTATGTGTGTGTGTGAAAAGTGTGTGTATATAAATATAAATAAATATATATATGTATAATTATTTATATATTATATGCGTGGTACTTATTAGAAAGCGCTGAATATCAGAGATAGTGCTAACATATTTGGTTGGATAGATGTGAGTTTGTGACCTTGGGTTTCATGCTTTAGTGATCGTCAGACAAAATGATTAATTTTTTTTTAAATTTGGGTTTATGTGGATTGCGTGTATTGGTATTATTGTGGAAGTGGTGGGGGAAACTTCGTCGTTTTGTCATCGTACTAACGCAAACATCGATGTATGCAGATACATATACATACTTGGGCGTCCGTCGGGACTCACACATATATAAACATATGTGGGCAGTTTCGGATATGACATATGTATGTATACGGGTGGTGTTGTGTCTATACATACGCATTTGTATGTTGAAATTTAAAGATTGGAAGTGTGGTGAAAATGTCTCGTGAATGTATACATGTCATATTTTTATTTTTCCGCTGAATAATATTTCCTCGCATGTATGTATATATGTGTGGTGGGGTTTGTGTAAAATTATGATATGTAAAAATTATTATTATTTATATTTATTTTTAAATTTAAAAAAAAAAATGGGGGTTTATTTGTTATATTTAAAGCTGGTTATTTGTTTGTTTTTGATGACTATGTATATGTAACAGGTAGAAATCAGTAATCCTTAGTGGTTATTTTATATGGTGATGTTTAATATGTAATATGCTGGGTGAGAGGGTAGTTTAATTTAATAATTATAGCTGGTCTATATGATATGATGTGATGGTAATGTTGCAATGGATTGGAGACAATGATAATATATTAGGTTGGTGCAAAAATAATGTCGTTTTCTCACAAATGTTACCATGTGAGAAAACGACATTATTTTTGCACCAACCTAATAATTAGCTAATAGTTATTGTAAATTGGTAGAAATTGTAAATTGGTAGAAATGATTAGTAACGGTGGTGGGAGAATGATAAAACCATGAATGTAGTTATAGTGGTGGTAGGTTGAACTAAAAAGTGGTTGTTGGTGTTTTATTTTATTTTGCTATATGTATTAATTTATTTTGGTATAAATCCTGATAATAGGTATTCTGTGTAAAATTATCGTAGTTGAAGATTGCTATAATTTTTAATTTTTAATTTACAAAAATATTATATTAAAGCTGGTTATTTCCTTGTTTTTTTTTTTTGTGACTCTGCATATGTGACTGGTAGAAATTTCAGTTTGTAATCCTTATTATTATTTTTTATGGTGGTATTAAATATGCTGGGAGAGGGGGTAGTTTACGTTAATAATTATGGTAGGATAATATGGCAATGGTAGATGTGGTGTGATAGTAATATGTAAGGGGATTGGTGGCAATAATAATATAAGTGGTTAATATTTATTGTAAATTGTTAGTAGTGATTAGTAATGTTGGTGGGAGAATAATAAAAACCTATAAATGTAATTATTGTGGTGCTAGCTTGAACTAAAGAGTGGTTGTTGGTGTTTTATTTTATTTTATTTTCTATATTTATTTGTTTATTTTTATTTATTATGAATCCTGGTAATGGGTGTTTATTCTCATGGGTAATATGGAAATTATATCTGATCTTATTGTTTTAAGGTATTAAATATGCTGGGGGAGTAATATGCGTTAATGATTGTAGTGGATTTGTATTTTAATAGAGGGTGTGATGTGTAAGTGATGGTGCTGGGTGTTGGTGGTAATGATAATATTATTAGATAATAGTTATTGTAAAGTGGTAAAAGTGATTACTAATGGTGGTGCAATGATAATAATGATAGATGCAATTATTTTGATGGTATCTTGAAATTAAATTGTGATTTTTGGTGTTTTCTCTATTTTATCCGTTTGGTATGAATTCGGATAATAGGTACTTGTTCTCATGCCTACATTTGGAGATTATCTCTGATTTTTTGTTTAGTAGGTTCTTTTGCGGTTTGTGTAATAATATTGCTACTTTTTCGTGTAGGCAAAGTAGGCATTTTTTTGTAATGTTGCTGTAGGCAGGGGCTTTTTTCAATATTTCCCAACTTATTGTCGGTGTGATATTTTTGTCTTTTTGCTGCCATATATAAGTAGAAAATGTTGTGCTGTTCGAATATTTCCTGTTGGTGAAGGAAAGGATGTGATTGTTATTCCTCATCTTGAATGGACCTTCGGTGGCACCGATGTAGTGCATTATGTTGTTGTTTGCACTTACCTTGACCTTGTATATTGCATATATATATATATATATATATATATATATATATATATATATATATATATATATATATATATATATATATAAATGGACATAGAAAACAAATAAAAGAAAATGTTAAAAACAGAAACAAATAAAAGAAACTGTTAATTGTTACTAACTTACAACATAAATTATAATCTTAAAAAGTTTTTCCGTCTTCAAAACTTTCAGTTAACAATATACATTTTACTTTTGATCTTATTTCCACATTTTATTGTAGTTAATTGATTCTTTTTTCTACGAATTATCAGCCATTTGTAGGCTATTTAAACCCAGATGATAACTTTAGACAGTAAGCAAATTTAGATAATTATGGTTTAGTAATATAAGTCTTACTAATTAAGCCAAAGCTGAGAGGGATGGATTCATACATTTACAAAGGTATTTGTACTTAAGTAATTATGGCCTACCCATGCCGATAACATCAGGAAGAGAGATAGAGTAATACACACACACACAGAGGCACATATATATATATATATATATATATATATATATATATATATATATATATATATGTATGTATGTATATGTATATGTATATGTGTGTGTCTGTCTGTCTATGTGTCTGTGTGTTTGTGTGTGGTAAAAATATAGTTTTAAGTGCTCAAAATCAGAGTAATAAAAGTGGACATTGATGATATGACCCAGCGGTGACAGCTTAAACGCAGTCATCATAAACTGATGATTGCGTTTAAACATGAAACAGACTGTCGTCGCCGAGTGTTAATTTCTTTGTACACTTATATATATATATATATATATATATATATATATATATATATATATATATATATATATATCAAACTAAATTATATATAAAACATAAATGTATGGTTTTTATATATTATAAAATTGAAATATGCTTTAAAATATTTAAAATTCATATGAATAAGGAAAATTGATAACCGCACACAGATGCACACACACATTCTGGATATTATATAAACAGGAATAGCAGTAGGTGTCTAGATGAGAGAAAAGAGCGAAAATAGTCAAGGAATGAAGGACGTAAGAAGATAAATCAGGAAGACAGTCACAAATGTAAATGATATTGTTCGATACCGGTGACAGTTTTCCATTTTATTTCGTCCGACTTGTGGATTTAGGATCATCTTTAACCTAATCCCATGAGCCATTGTCAACTTTGACCTTCAGCCTCTCAATCTAACTTGGCCTCTGAAGATATGTTTATGTATATCAAACATTGGCATATGGGTCTGTTGATAATTAACTGTCAAGCACAGTGATTCGTCAATAAAATAAGAATTTATCCAATAATGGGCGACAATACGGGATGGACATAATCACTACTGAAAATAAACTGTGAATGATAATATATATATATATATATATATATATATATATATATATATACGGAAGAGTATTCAAATTTAGAGAAAGTTTGTCGGGATTTACGTTGTATGATGACTTAAATTTACATTTCAATGACGTATTCAGAGGGAGTGCTACTGCTCCTCGAATGCACGCGCTCTATCCCACACATACATGTACACACGCACAGAGACAGATGCATTTGCATATCGATATCTCGGAGATTAAGGAAAGGTGGAAGAACTGTATTGGAAAATACTATGACAAATTACCAATTTGTCATACAATTTTCTCAATATATATATATATATATATATATATATATATATATATATATATATATATATATATATTGGACAATTCCGTCGCTTTCGATGCTGAAGAACCAGCAGCTTTCCTCCTTCGTACTGTATAGTCAGACAATCCAAGCATATAATTTGATTATAATACTGAAGATTGTGTAGAACCAAACATATTTTGGGAAGAATCAAATACATAGAAATGCTGCAAATAGACACAGAAAATTGCTTTTGGGGAGTGGCACTACAGAGTGATAAAATAAAATCTGAGCTTTCTAGACATAATGATGTACAGAATTTTTTGTCGGAAAAAGATGAATCTTTATTCCCAATGAACACAGTGACAACATTAAAACTTGGAGGTGGCTCGATGGTGTTTTGGGGTTGTTTTAACTCGAGGGTGAATGGACATTAATATGCAATAAAAGGAAGAATGGAAGGTGCAAACTATATCGAAATTATGAATGAAAATCTCCATGTGTTCAGCTCTTGGTCCAACCTTTAGCAACTTCTATATGTCCAATCTCGAAAATAACATTTTAGCAAGATTAAAAAAACTTCTATCTACCTTAGATACGTAGACGACATCCGTTTATTAGTCAAAAATAAGGACGAAATATGTAAATCTCCAAAACAGTTCCAGTACAGCTCCACCCTTAAGTTTACATATAAACTTAATACTATTTACAAAATTCCCTTTCTCGATATACTTATTGACATCAACAATAAGTTCACCATGTCCCGATATAAAAGAATACTACCAGCATAAATTCGTTTAATCTTAAATATAAAAGCGAATGTCCAGATTACTATAAAAGCTATCATAACCTAATAAATCGTGCAAAAACTAATTCATCCGCAAGACATCTTCTACAGCACACTTAAAATTATAAAGCAAACACACATCAATAAAAACTTCTCCAACTATATAGTTGACGAGCAAATAAGATGCTCCATCAAACACCTCCATACGAAACATATAGAACATAATACCCCTCCAACTAACCCCAAACATATCAACCATTTATATCGTAACCAGATGCATGCTAATTATAAACAGGACGAAAATATCCTAAATATTAACAAAAACTATCACATCTACCACCGACATTAGTAGAAAAAAAATAAAAATTATGATATGATACACTAAATCCACTATATCTAATAAAATAATTCGTAATGACTCTTCCCAGGCCGTGTTGCAGAAAACCAACATTTTTATAAATTTAATTGACCTCTGGGAGACTACATCTCCAACGATCCAAATAATATTTATGTTGGACACTCAACAACAACGCCTTCACGTAGGCTAAGTCAACAACTTAATAATACGCCCAGTATTTTCTAAACACTTACAACATCTCTGTTCACTCGCAATTCAGAAAAATTCTTATAGAAAATACCTCCATAGTTTTCCACGAAAAGAATAAACACAAACTAAAAATTCTCGAAGCTATTTATATAAAATTTGAATTGAAACCTGTACAATTTTTAAATGTTAGTGCTTGTCACAAATAGTTTTTCCCGTATCTAGCAACTACTCAAGCCCAAAACCTTTCTACAGCTTATCTAGTTATCTCACTTTAAACGATGTCTGCCAACCAGCAATGACACAGCGTTAGTAACTCCACATATAATAACGGTAATCTTCGGATGACCACAACAATATTTGTCCGTTACAACCATGAACACTAAATACTCTATATTTAACAATACCCTGATAATGATATTATGCTATGTCGAAAGTACTCGGAATAAATACGAGTGAACACGGTGTTTCCCTCTCGTCTTTTAACAATCACACAAAAAAGCTTATTCGCGAATATCAAAGAATCTTATCGGAATCTGAGTGAATATATATATATATATATATATATATATATATATATATATATATATATATATATATATTTATATATATACCAGAGGTAACATCAAAATTGTCCAAATCATGAAATACCATAATTATCCATCTGACATAATGTTTAATATATAAAAAGTAGTAAACTAATTGAGTTTCTTTTTTCCATGTTTTCAGTTAAGACTATCTTGACACCATTAGTCGTAAAAATCACAAAAACCCGTTGAATTATTCAGCTATAAATCAAGCAGATTTAAAGCTTTGTATCAGACCTACTGTTTTCCCAATTGATCAATGGTGAAAGGAAAAAAGATCATTAAGGCCTTCAGTAATGTTACCAATTTTCATAATATGCCTTCTATCTTCAAAGTCCATTCAAGAACCATCAAGTGAAATGGTGAATATGTTTTAAAAGGAGTAAACAGTAGAGAAAATTGAATCAGTGTGTCACAGCAGCAAGCGGGACCTTCATTTCAACTTAGAGCTAAATACATTCTAATCGTTCAAATTAGTGCCCAATTCTGTCATAAAAACCTCAGAGGATTTCAGTCAAATATCTTTAATCATTTAAGTGATACAACTATTCAGATCCTAATCTAACAATTGGACAATTTTGCTCTTACCCGATTATGACAATTTTGATGTTATACCCGGCATATATATATATATATACATAAATAATAAATTTGATGAATACGCATACCTATAGACGTAATACGTAAAGTTTAATTAATAAATATGTGGTGTCTATTTCAGATAAGAATTCTCCCCTATAATATCGTTTATATATATATATATATATATATATATATATATATATATATATTCCAGACTCCTGTGACTTTTCTGGACGTTCTCCTTGTTTAAGCTGATAAATGATGCCATTGCCTTGATTTCATTTTTGTTGTTCCAAGGATTTTTTCTGGGTAGTAAGGTGGCCAGATGTAAGAGGTGATGTGGATGCAGCACTATCTACTCACAGCCCTCCGTGTTGAGCCTGAGGGCCCGTGGGAATACCAATGGAGGCATAACGTCGCCATCACTTACAAATACTATCATGTTATCTGAATACTTGGTTTTCAGCACTCTCCGTACATCTTTTCAGGACACAGAAGCCACCGGTTTTTTTACATGTTCACCGTCTTATTCTGGCAGAATGTTTTATCGTCTGTATATACCAATGTATGTTTTGTTGGAGGAATGCTTGATTTTGTTCAAAAGCTTTGTAGAGCGGTCTTTCTTCTTGTCATTCATGGCTTGGCCTTTTATCATCTTGTATGAGAAATACCGAATATCTTCATGAACTACTAGTCTAAGAAAGTCAGACTCTCCTGTGTTCCTAGTTATGGGCCTGATTGACAAACGGTGTCGTTGTCAATCATGGTCTGCATCTCCTCCAACATATTCGGAATTTCTTCTCTTATCAGAATGACCATAGTGAGTTTTCCGAAATGCCGTACCTTTTTAATCACCATTAGACTCATCCAACTCTTTTCAAACCCTTTGCAATCTCCTTAAATTGACACTCACATACTCTGAAATACACGTTACACAACTGACCCTACTATACTGCGGAGTCGCCAAAATCAAAAACAACGTTCATGGGCGAAATTAAAAATATAATTTGGCAACAAATTACCCATCGCACCCTGTATACACACACACACACACACACACACACACACACACACACATATATATATATATATATATATATATATATATATATTTTCTAGGGTATATGTCTTCTTAAAATCAGTATTTTTAAAACTAGATATCAGAATGTTCGGATGAATTCTTAACTTTACTTGGGAAATATTACGCTAAGTGTTTTGATAAAATGCGAAAAAGCACTTTTTTTGTTTATTGGTTGGGTCGTGAACTGTTCCTATATGTTTTCGTCTCTCTATACCTCAAAAATCTCTAAAACCAAGCCGTTATATTAGGTTGGTGCAAAAATAATGACGTAATAATGTCGTCTTTTGACGTTAAAAAACGACATAATTACGTCATTATTTTTGCACCAACCTGATATAAACTATGTTTGATTAATATCCAAGTGTATTGGTTGATATTTGATATAAACCGCAGAATATTATGAACAGAAATGACTTTCGTTAATTAACAGATACCTTTTTTAGTTAATCAAATTAAATTTACATGCAATGTTATTTTTCCGCAACACGTTAAATGGCGAGGAGGAGTTATTACGAATGATTAAACTGGATATATTATTTGAGTATAGTATATAATTTTATTTTTTTTACTAGGATCTGTAAAGGAGATATTTTCTTTCTTCCTTTAATAAGGTAACTAAGAAACTTCTCTGGAATTACAAGAGGATCCTATTAAAAGTAAGTAGAAAAAACTTGTCCAATTCTTTTAATTAAACACGTCTTAATACATATATATGTATATATATATATGAGTGTTTGTATATCCATTTTTTGTGATGTAACTGTACGCTTTATATTTACGGGTCACTCTTTTAAAAACTCTTTCATTATTTTACATACTTTAGGCTGGCAGTGATTTTTGCAGATACTAATCCTACTATTTATCCCATAGATTGGGTGTAGGGATGGATTCATAACTAAGCACATGTATGCAAATATAATGAACGCTATTGGAATTTGAACTCGGCTTTACTGATCTTTCATTCCGGGTTGCTATCCGTTACACTGACGACACATACACATTATTCATGCTTTAAATTCCAAACCATAAAATACTTTGCAATCTCGATACAGAAAGGATCCCGTGGGGACAATTATCGTCAACATTCTGAAAATTTAATGCCTTTAAAAATGCACGTGTTTGCTTGTGTGTTTGCGTACACAAACAAAAATATATTAGAGATATTCATCTTCCTCTATCTGCATCATGTAGTTTTGCTTTGTTTTGAACCTTTCCTTTCTATCAGAAATATTTTCAACATGAACATTAACCTGTGTACGCATACACACCTTCCTTTTCTTGCACTCTTAGTATGAATTGTCGTTTCATATCAAACCATTCCTTTCCTTTCGAGTTATTTACTTCGTGGAAAACTAATTTATTGATACGAGCTTTGAATTTCCTTGTCGTAACTCAAGGCCATAACATCGACCACCACCACAATTATTTTCGCTCCCCAAACATCATACAACTCAACGACACAATTTCGGTAGCCAAGCTGCATCCATCGTACTCATAGATTTCATGTTCAGTAATCTTATCCCGAAAGATAACCCAAGCAAAGCCATTCACCCTCCGACAGATCCTTCTCTTTACCACCCTCTAATTCCTGATATCATCCATGAGACGTAAGTTGATAACCTCGACCTCTGGACAGATCGCTTCTCCCGGGCGATCGCATATAGAGGAAACCATTTAAGATAGACGTGAACGGGTTGTGCGACCTTGGTTGCTCTGTAATCGGTATTTTGCCAGCATATTGGCCTTGCCAGTGAAGATTAAGGATGGTCGTGTAGAAATGGGAAGAAAGATTTGTTTAATATGGTCTCTCGGTTGAACTTTGGTTCTACATATAGGCAGAACCGTCCATAAGTGTAATGGAAAAAATATAATTTTGCTCCTATAGGATTTTTTACGTGAGCTGGTAAAAATAAATTGTCGTAAAATAAGTTAATTAAAATAGCGGACTAAAATATTAGTGGTTTGACATAAATGTCATTAAAAGATAATATAATTTTATTCCAGTTAAAGAGAATGAATTACAGGAAAAAAAATCGGATAGAGTATACAGATTAGGAAGGCTGAAAATACTGTGACAAACAGAGGAAATGATCCGCTTAGCTAAAGTAACCATTTCGCTGATTTCTGTTTACCCAATTCTTCTTCTATGTGCCGTGTCTTTTCAAGACGTGGGCGATCATGGATCACTGAAACTTCCTGTACTTTGTAGTCATTAGTAAAATTTGTCTGTTTGCTATATCTCCTCATGGTTGGTCTGCCAAACATTTATACATGCTCGGTACGTAAGTTATTCGCTGCTTTCCTATGTTCTTCTTGCTTTCAATATGTCCTCTGTGTGGCCCTCTTTCATTTTGCCATTTTATGATGTCAAGTAAAAGTGTCCTCTTTTTTCATTTTCTCTAAACCTTCGATTTGCTCACATGTTCAGTCAGTCAGCATCCTTCTGTAGAAAGACATTTCTGTTACCTCCATCTTTGAAAATATTATCCGACATTCATTGCCATATAGGAGTACCGAGATTACATAACATTTCAATACACTTTTCTTTGTTTCTAATTCAATTTTCCTATGTTGCTTAGCTTTTGGAATGCGTCTGTCGTTATCCGAATGCGCTTTAGGATTTCAGTCTCGCATTTTTCCATTGTCTTCTTACAGTTTACGTTGAGTCATTTCCTTTACTACCATCTGTATGAATTCCTTTGTGTAACTGCTACCAATACTGTATCATCTGCCTATGTAATGTTGTGAAGATTGTGGCCGCCAATAATGAATCCTCGTAGCACTTGTAAAGGTTGAATCAGTCCACTGAAAGACACATCCTTATCTTACGTCACTTTCTTTTTTTCATATTTTCTGAATTCATTTTCCATCGTCATGTTGGCGGTTTACAGGCAATATAAGTTAATTATCATTTTATTATTATAAATTATTATTATACTTCCCAAATAAACCAATCTGATCTAACAGTTCCTATAGTTTCATGTGATGTAACTTGTGAAACGCATTTTCTAATATATAAAATATAGGTAGCCATCATTTTGAATTTATATTTTTCTTTCTGATATCGCTCTGAGCATAAATAATGTATTCCTTGTTCCACTGACTTGTTTTTGTTTTATTACCTGTCTAATGCTGCGCTCCCTTATTTACCAGAATTCAGGTGATAGGTTTTGTTATGTAGCTCATTAGGCTGATTGTCCGAAATACCATTCAAGATAGAGGTTTACAGTATGGGGATATTGTACGGGCATATATGAGGAGGCGCAAATGTTGCATAGTATCAGTATATGTATGTTAACCATCTACTTGAAGAAGTTAAGATTGCATTGATCATGAAAAAAAAACTGTATTCTTTTTGGGAAGATGCTGTCTGAGTGGAACTTACTCTTTATCAGTAGAATATGAAGGAAATGAGGATGCATTGACTCAGTGTATATAGTTGGGTCGTAGCTGTGAAGGTCTGGACTGTTGAAAACAAAGAATGTAGTTCACCTGAATGTCTGCAATGAAAATAGCGGTGGAACAGCAGGGGTTTAGCAAGGTTTCGTCCGTCGGAAAGGGGATGAAGGGTAAAAAACATTCGTCACCCAGCCTTTCTTCTACAAAGACGTTTTAATTATTCAACAAGATACTTTCAGTCGTTTTAGTTTTGATCATCCAGTATTGTAACGTGTTTTCCCATTCACATAGACCTTAAACAGTAAAGCAAGATCAGTTGGGCAACATCTGTGATAAAAATGCCACCATGATGCAAATCACTCCGCCAGAAATTTGGAAACAACATGCTGCACTGCTTGGCATTCGCGTTGGAAGTTTCAATACTAACATTTAAGAGTGTTTGGGTTTCATTCTGAGTACAGTGCAGTGGATTCGGAAAGAGTTGGATAAGTTTAATGAGGGTCGTTTAAAAGAGTTGCGAGAGATTCCTAATTCTTCTGGAGGCTGTGGTGAAGCCAATGGCGATTTTATTGAATAAATGTATTCTTAGTATTTCAAGATATTTTTGTGTGATTTTGATAAATATATCTGCTAAAATGAGATGCCAGTGTTATTTTCATTTTCGCGTAATTTAGGCGAGAATTTATCTATCGTAGCCTGTATTTAGTGCCAGTGACACAAACTCCAACTTCAGCTTGATGTGGGATGAACAAATACAAAAATTGATATGTCAGTAATATTCATTCACGTCTAATGAAAGCAAATCCGAAGCTGTCGCAAGTTCTATGGCTTTTTGATATGTACACGACTTTTAATGTCTCTCCACAGAGTTGAAAACAGGCTAAGTGATGTCTTCATCAGTAAGAATAGTACACTCGATTTGTGATAATGTAATCTATCATGTTGGAATATTTCACGGTACATGTTGATAGGTGGGACTTTAGTAATGTCATCGACTTTTATCAACTTTGTTTTAACATTATTATTTTTTTTATTGCCCGGCCCACCGTATTGTACTGTCTGTATGTTATATTTTGGATTGTACCTTGTACCAATTAGTCTTCGCTCAAACTCTACTCCATTCTATTGTATTTTGCGTCTCTCTATATATAACTTTTACTTATTTTTCATTATCCCATAGGCTTTCAAAGATCAATGTTTAGAAACGACCTTGAGCAAGTGAAGTCTTTGGTTCTTGCCAAAGACAATCCTTTTCGGACTGGTGTTACAGAATCACAGACAAAGTACCAAATAACAGAAACCACATCACTCGAAGACTACCAACAGCAGAAACAAGTAAAATGGATAGCATATGTAACTCAAATAGAAAATGATGACATAATAAAGATGTTGATATTCCACACAACTTCAAATAATTGATTGTTATTTACGGTATATCAACCTTTTGTGGGTTATTTAAAGGCATAAAATATTTTTAGATTGTAAGATAATTCTTTTCGATTATAACAATAATTTACTGATACAAAATTAACGCATAGCTGACGAGAAAAGAAGTGGATTCATACCTTTCTCGATGATATTTGCGCGTAAATGAATATTACGAACTCGATTGGAATTGGAACTTGGCTCTCTGATATCTATTTGCGAGCTGTTATCTATTACACCAACCGCACAACCAAGTTTACATAACCTGTTATTCCCACTAATTCAATTAATTGGTTAGGAAGAAAACCTGCATCAATACTGGAAAGAGCGATAACAGCTACTGAACTTGAGAAACTTATTTGGCTGAAAAAATGTTTAAGATGAAGATTTTATAAATTTCATGCGAAAGTAGTACCAGATGCTCATTCAATGAATTTCAAATGTTTCCTTGTAGAAAAAAACAATGTTTAATTATGAAAAATACATCTGCTCTGGTAATAGATGTATTTTACTAGGTTTTTCCGTCTGATACGATGTTTTTTTAGTTGACGATGCCTTTTTTTACTGCAATATGTCCATATATATAGACATCATACTCTGTGAATAGACACTTCAGACATAACGCTAATTTCAACCAGGAATTTGACAAACTGTTATTTTCGATTGAATGCTGATAACCGCACCGGCTTTCATTGATCCCTTAAATTTGATGTTCTACAAGACATGCTTTTTTTGCAAGTTTTTGGGGACATACCATCAGATCCCAAACTCCTTAGCGATGCTTTGCGCCTTTTCGATAATTTTCATCCACTTGAAAAACTTGCACTTTCCATTGTGAAAATTAAACCAACTCTACTAAAAAGACAATTTGTAGACGCCATATATTATGCAATTTATGTTTCATCATTTAATATGAAAGATGTGCACGCATTCCCTAACCTGGTATAATGTTAATCTTGGGGCGTTGCAAATAGTTCATATACTTTTAATGCCTTACTTTCAATAAAACGACACAGTCAGTTTGTACCTTACTAATATTGTGCTTATATGAACTCAACAACTTCCATGACAGTCTTGACTATCCACAGACAAGTACAAACAGCTCCTTAGTAAAACATTAAGCGCATATTTCTTTACGGAGTTTGCTCATTTCTTTTTCTGGTGGTGGGTTTAATGAATACGAAAATGTTTTAAATCACGAAGATTTAACAAAAGGAACGATAAACGTATTTGGAGTCCCGCTGTGGCCTAATTGTTATAAATTTGATAACAAAGATTATTAACACTGAAAAGAGTTCAATCCCAACTGAGACGTACATACATTATTCTAATTTTGGTTTAATTTTCAGTAAGTGTTTTTAAACAGTGAGTAGAATAACTAAGAATAATGGCTAAAAGACGAAATAGTGAATATTGCAGTAATTTTACAATGTAAAATACCGTAGGTGTTCAGGTTTTATATGAACTGTTTTCTAGATTTTCAAACTTAAAGGTAAGGGTAAGCATTACACCTGAACTACATATATTTGTTGCAGTGTGTCAAAAAAGTCAGTTTCACCTCCGGCGCATACAAACTAATGTTCAAGGAAGACTCTAAATCCATGGTTTCCAAAGGGGGTGGCAATTTTATTATGATTGAGGGGGTAATTCGAGAATGAGTTCTGTAGAAGCATGTTTAAACCAAGTTAATGTCTTTTAGGCTTCCTCCGCCTGAATATTTTACTTTTTGAATTATATGGCACAGAGAGGACATCAGGATTTTAGAGATGCTTAGATGAGGTAAGTAAAAAAAAATGGTTGGAAACCACTGTTACTGAAGCATTACATTCATTTAAAAATAATCACATAAATATTAATTACATTTTGAGTCAGCTTCCTAGGTATCCATGTCAGAAGTCGGCATCATGACATTTACATCTATGTTTTCAGCTTATTAGGTGTTTTCGATATCTTCGTCCGCACAGACATCTTGCCCTTCATCTTCAAAATGATATTATCTTCAATGTTATCCAGTGAGTTCATAAAGCAGCTTTTTTTAAAGAAAAGTTTGGGCTTATTTTCGCCCCGAACCAGTTCTCAGTGTGAATATATACATCCGTTTGGTCTAAAAACGGTGAAATGTAAGTTCAATAGATAATACAAATTCTAATTGCTACTCATTTTTAATGCTATGCCCCTTCAGGTTATAATATATCATGGCTCTCCATAGCTTCTTTGGTTTTATTATACGTAAATTGCCACAACTTCTTGAGAAAAATATCGGAGTGTTTTTCCATTGTCTTCTCCATGGTTTTGAATTCAGAGTTGTCCCAGTCGTAGAAGTTTGTAGAGCTTAGTCTTGCCTAATAACAACACACAGCTTTGGGCAAAATAGATTCATTCCCTTACCAAGGATTTTATCTAAAAGTGTATTCAGTAGGAATAGATTTTAACTCGGTTTGCCCATTTTACTTCTTACATGTGCAATTTCTATGCCATCAAAAAAATTTAAGCGACACGGACCGAACGAAAATTGGAAAAAAAAATGTTAAATTTACGTTAAATTTCCCTTTTTATACTATCATTCACTCAATAGAAGGCACTATCCTCATGTTCACCCATGCACCCACTTATGCCTGCGTTCGAATACTCTCTCAGTATTTAATTACATAATCCATATCTTTACACATATAATATTACCCGTTCTTTCATATTTATGGCAAAATATATAGGTATGGGTGAACATGAGGATAGAGAAATATACGTGTGTAGATATGTGTAAGTGCAAATTAACGTATATGTGTGTATATGGATATGCTGCATATTATGTATATATGAATGTATGTGTTTGTATATATATGCATGTGTGTATGTATGTATGCATATGTGTGTGTGTATATGTGTATGTGTATATACGTATATGTGTGAAAAAATACATATATATGTATATATGTAGATGTATATGGATATACAGGTGTCTTTAAATGTATATGTATATATATGTAAGTATAAGTGTATGTGGAGATATGTATGAAGATATATGAATATGCTTTTTCTCTGCAGATGTATATGTGTAAATATGGGAATATACATAGGTTTTTTTTTGTTTGTTTTTTACTAATTAATAAAAGATAAAAATAAATTAATTAATAAGATTACTAAATATAAAATAGATTACTCTTTCAATGTACTATCTGTGAATTTTTCTAATCGACTGTTTCATAGAAAATAACAAAAAACTCCACCGAATTTCAAATTAATTTCTTCGTATATCGTTTAAACATTTAGATACAGAAAAAACTTTAACCTCCCAAACATGCCCGTTAAAGTAACGCGAATTAACAGCGTCTAAAAAATTTGAAAGAAAAACTGTCCTCGTGAAAGTAGTGTAGCTTCTTCCTTTAAAGTCTGTCTCCACCCCTCCACTCCTTAGCCATCTATATCTTGAGACTAGACACAATGAATTCGAACAACATCTAGCCGACACATTGGAGTTAAAAATTAAAAATAAGAATTTGAAATGATACATATGACACATTCATATCCTCTTTCCCACCTCACTTCCTCACTTCGTTAATTTTACGTATACTTGATGAGGTCCGTCAAAAATGTGTGAATTTCTTTTCATTTTTCATTTTTCATTTCAATTTTTGGAAGTAAAGTCTGATGATCCAGAGCCCTGTTAAAGGGGTTATGGTGAAATAATTTATTACATGGAACCTTAACGTGGTCTGTTTTTATTCAAACATATCTTCTCTGAATTTTACATTGAGCTCTCCGGATATCATCCTCCTCGGGTCTACCCATACGGATTACCTAAGTTTGCATAAACTATATATATATATATATATATATATATAGATATAGATATAGATATTGGTGACAAAGTTAACCTGGCCGCTTGTCTTGAAAAGGATCTCCAATCTGTGGTTGACTCGGGTAGAAAATGGTCTGTAAATTTCAATTCCTCCAAAATGAACCTGCTTTTATTTACCCACCATAGGGAAACCTGTCTCCTATAAGCATGGTTAATGCTCAGTTTCCCAAGAGCGTGTTACTGCTCCTGCGTCTCACGTTATCCATTGGTCCGAGGTTCAACTACATTGAAGCTGCATCTACCCCAAAGAATTTTTATTTTCCTCGTCTTTGTTCATCCTTCACCTGTACAAATCTACCATTCATCAATGCATTGAATACTGCTGCTGTAGATGGTCTAGAGCCTCCTCTGTTCATCACGGGGTTCTCAACAAAATCCAAAGACATATCTCAACTCCAGTCACTTTCACACAGACTTGATGTGACTTCTCTCTGTCTTTTCTACAAAAATTTTCATAGCAACTGTTCTGACGAGCTATTTACACTGATGCCCCGACTGCATGAATTTAAGCGTGAAACTAGTTTGGCACCTCGGTCCCACCCTTTTACATGTAACTGCCACTTCTACTCCAACAGTTTCTTCTCTTGCACCTCCCGTCAGTGGAATACCCTTCCACTTACTTGCTTTCATGATAACTTTAATCTGCAAAAATTTAAATATAATGCCAATCGACATCTTCTGGTGCATTGATTTTGATCCCCGTTCTTCATTTTATCCTTTCGTAAATCCCCCTCTTTTTTCCTACTTTCACACTCTGTAACCCCTTGCGTGCTAGTAGCACTCCCGCCTTGCTTGGGGTCAAATGATTAAAAGAAACAATTTTCTTTACTTAGTAATCAACCTATGATTGCAGCTCCTTTACCTCGATTCTCACTATTTCTTTCAACTTTGTGGTGTTAAGAAGTTCTCAGTTTATTAACCATGCGATTTCCGAAAATGGATAGTCTATTGGAGTGTTTACAAATCCCGATACAAAAATGCTTATAGTGTTAAAATTATGTAAAATATTATCGTACTGTTGATAAAATAACATTGCAGAAAATCTCCATTGCAATATATAAATATTCATTGAAATGAAAACCATAATAAATTTGTTGATATATTAGATTATGTCTATATAATACACTCACAGACACACAGACAAACACACACACATTGCGGTCCATACGCGCCTTCGCTGGTCGAAAGTTGCACTGAAGTCAGGTTCGTTTATTGCAATGGAGGCTCTAAGGGTCACGTGCTCAGGGGCAAAATTCACCTCACGTGAGCCGCTTATAGCCATGACACATGACGTTAGCAAGCTCTGTCAGGGTCAGGAGAATAGGCATAGCTTAAACAAGATGTCTAACGATGCTGTGAACATTGGCGCAGAATTGCGCATGGATGAGATCCGTTGAGATTCCGATCAATACATTCGCGAGGTCATTAGCCCGGAAGGTAGTTCTCTGACATGTGCGAGGCCTTTCGGCTGCATTTTGAGGGGAGTTTTATCAAGGAACCTGGTCTCAGTGGCGAGGAATTTCCCAGTTATTTGGCTGACTTTCCTCGGTTTGCGCCGACTGAAGCGGCTAACTGTGATGGTAAGATCACAGAGGGTTAAGTTTTCTTGGCATTAAAATGGCAGGTCTCGAGGAATTTGATGGTCTGCCCTACGACTTTTACTTGAGGTTATCGCACATCTTTGTCCCGATTTTGACAGTGGTGTTCAACAACTGGTTGCAGCAGGGATTTTGGCCAAGATCTTGTCGCGAGTGTGTTAGAACCCGAGCAGACTTGTGCTGTGAGGGGCCGAAAAATTTAAAGCAACCTGCATCTAATCTGCACGATCATGTTAAGTGTGAAAATCGACAAACGAGCAGCGCTGCTGAATTTGGATCGGTCAAAGTCATTTGTCAGTGTTGAACTTGGCTTCTCCCCTGCAGGCCGCTGCATTTGCACCCGACTTCTGGAAGTAGATAAGCCTCCTGTATCGCTCTTTCAGTGTTGAGGCACAGGTGAACGGAAGGCACAGTTGAGCACTTTTGCGATGACTCGATCGGTTTGACAGGAGCATCCACTGTAACCCTTACCTTTTGGCGTTGGAGCAGTCCAGCTCTACAAGAAATTTACATTTTCCCTAGTAGAGCTCGAGATAGGGTTTCTGCGTACGCCGATATCGTGTCCATCTTCGTGTCGTGCTGCAGCGACATTAAGGTGGTGCAGAAGGTGCTTGAATCCTGCGAGAATGTGACCGGGGGCAAGATTAACCGCAACAAGTATTCCAACATGCGGTTAGGTACCTGGAAGAGGGTCGCGCTGGACTGATGGACCCGTCCGCTTTCTTAGAGCGTGGTTCGGGCCCGGAATCCGGATGAAGTAAAATTGGTCAGAAGTACAGGCAGATCGTCAGGTCGTCGGTCCGGACTTGGCTTCGAAGGAGGTTGTCCTTAAAGATTAGGGATGAGGCGTGTGTCACTTAATCCTAATCCTTTACCGCTTGGCTGTACTTTCTCTTTCCTGGCCCCGTATGGAGTCGATCGACCATTTGTTGACCAACCTCTTGTAGGGTGGTCCCAAACATTGTGTCTGTAAAGAAGACTGTTACCTGAGTCCGTGTCATGGGGACTGGGATTGCCATACCTGGTGGGTCATCGTCAGGCCTCAAGGTTGGAATTTCTTACGCCGCGTTTTAGCGGAATGCTCGATTTTGGCGGGGAGTATCAACGGCGCCTTCCCTAGCCCTATTATCACTCCTCCAGTTTCTTGGGGTAAGCGCCATCGCGGCTGTGGAATGTTGTCAAGTATCCTCCGCGAGCGACGGTCGGCCTCGAAGGTAATTCCTCGGTCCTGTGATCTTTCTCGGCCTCGTGACTATTGTATCATTAATTAGTGGAGGGGGTCGCGAAGGATCCTCTGTGCGGCCGGCTCGGCTTGTCGGCATCAGAGTAGCGCTCTTTTTGATTTTGGGCGCCAGCGGCAAATTATCTCAGCAACCCTGAGTTTTCGCTTAGCTGGCAATTAATTCGGAATGTTGTAACTCTCAATGACGCAACCTTCTGATGGACCGAGGGAGATGTGCCAGACTTCTATAGGTGTTTCGTTGGCTTAGAGGAAACGGCTTTGCACGCCTTCTAGCATTGTTATCAGGCGCACCCTTTCTGGGATTATGTCGGCGAGTTGACGGCTCGATTCGTTCCCGATCAGCTCATGTACTCTGATCTCGCGTACACGCGTGACAATGTGTTACCTCCCACCTTCTCCGGGTAAAACGGATAGTGTTTTTCATGTTACTAGCCGTGGCAAAATGGTTGAGTGAACATCGCGAAAGGAGGAAATCTTGCGGGATGACCACTATTCACATCATGATCTGGTAGTTTTCTTTGAGCATAAACTTAGGGTAAAAATCAGATCTAATCGAAAGCGCTTGATCTCAACAGATTTCAGCGAAAGGTGGGTGACTGAGACGGGCCTGGTTCGTGTATACGGAGACTTGATTTTCTCTTTTAAATCCCCTTGATAAAACGAGGAGGTCTCCTATGAAACCACTCCTGCTTAAGTTAGACACTATTTAGTTTTCCTAGCTAATTTGCATAAGTGTTGCCCCCGGATTATTTCCTTGCATTCACATTTGTTGTGAACAACGTCGAGATTCCCTACTGCCTCAGTTTGCTTGTCCCTTGCTTTTATCTCGGCTAGGTCAGCCTTTGGTTTTTCCCATTCCGAAATTTATTTTGACCCTCTCCATTCCATTAGTGAGTGTGCTTTTTGATTCTGTCTTTTGACAGAATACAGCGGCCATTCTTATTATTTTGAGGGGTGGACGAGTCCTACTAATATTTGCTTACTTTCAGTTTTATCTTTGTTTTAAATTTTTGGTTGTTTTTTGGTATTAACCCCTCCCACCATTCCATACATCATGGAATTTTTATATATTTTTTTTATATTAAAAGTGTGGAATTTTTATATCAAGGGGTGTTTTGTAGGTCCCCTGTGAATATGCGATATTCTGGTGTATTTACGATTGAGAGGTGATGAAGAAGTTCTTTTGGTGAATGAGTAAATTGTAATGTATGAATGAGTCGTGAATCTTATTAGCTAGGACTAGGATAGTTAATGAAGTCCAGTACCCCCTTATTTCTCCCCCTTCGACATTGTGCCATAATTTTGTACTTGTGCAAAATAAATACCCCGAATAAAATATTTTAGGGTTGCTCTGCTGCGTGTCTTTTATTACAATTTATTCGGCCCAATCATAAATTCTTTTCAGTAACGCTATCTCGGTCTCTGAGAAATGTGTCCCCTTATATTTGACAACAACTACTCGAGAATGTTACTCTGGACATCGCCACTGCCTTTGATCAATCCAGAGTTCTTGAAAACGTTCAGAAAAGTTCAGAGTTCTATTCTATCTCTCAAAGAGTTGTTAGTGCTGCAGTCCACTTCGAGGGTTATCGTCGCAGCCCGACAGAAAATATAGTATCTGCAGTGGCTTCTAAAACTCAAGTGTTTGTTCTCTGAAAACCATAGTCATTCTCGCCGTAACTGCCCAGTTCGGAACGCCACGTGTTGAGGATTTGGAAAAATCGGCCATTTTAAAAAAGTATATCTTTCCGGGACATCTGCTACTCTTCATTCTTCTAATCCTGTCGTGATGGCAGTATCGTTTACGGATTTGTTTGCTGCAACTAGCCCGATAAAAAATAAATGGGAGGAGGGTCAGAGCTCTGGCGGACTGAGAACTTCATATGTGAATCGCTGGTTCGAAAACTTCGTTTGCCTACCGAGGAATAATACCCTGTCAAATGACGTCGACCTCTCTGAGCTCTCGGACGTTAGTTTATTACTTGATAAATTTGGAAGTGGAGAGACAAAAATATATTCTGATTTTAAACTGTCTGATTTGTGTGCTGATGTCATCCTTGGGCAAGTGTTTATGGGTCAACATGAAAGTATCTGTGTACGAACAAGACTACCTTATCTATTCCTCCTACCCGACTCCTTGCTAATCTTAACGAGAATTGCAAACCAATAGCTATTAAACTTAAAAAATGCAGTAAGCAAGATAAAGAATTCATTACTGCTGAAGTAAATAGACTACTCTGAGAAGAAATTATTGAGTCCAGCACATCTCTTTGCCGAGCCCAGGTCGTAGTGACCACTAACGAACAACATAAAAAGAGAATGGTGGTCGATTATTCTCAGGCTGTTAAAAAATTCACTATGCTGTATGCTTACCCGTTACTTAAGATCGAGGAATTGGTAAATAAGGTGACACAATAAAAATCTATAGTACGTCAGATTTGAAATCCGCTTACGACCAGGTCACAATATCTGATAAAGACAAAATATATACTGCTTTGAAGCAGATGGAAAGTTTTCAGGGTACCGCTTGGAGTAACCAACGGAGTAGCTTGCTTTCAAAAATAATTAATAAGTTTATAATTGACAACTCACTCTCCCACATTTTAGCATTCTTTGACAATATAACTCTCTGTGGTAAGAGCTATGAATAGCATGATGAGAACCTCGATAAATATACAGAAGCGGCCAAGAAATACAGTTTAATAAACAGTCTTGATAAATACTGTTTCCCTGACTCTACAGTGAACTTACAAGGCTACACATCGGAGGGTACAATTAAGCCAAATCCCGAGAGTCTTCGACCACTTAAAGAACTTCCCCTTCCTCGCGATATTCATTCTCTTCGTCGTGCACTGGGAATGTTATCTTACTATTCCCAATTGATTGTTATGTGTTCTGAAATGTTGCCCCCTCTCATACAAGCTAATAGTGTTCAACTACCCATGACTACTGAAAAGCCTTTGAATACCTGAAAATTAAACGCAGTAGTGTATTCTTTCGCTTAAACGGTTCTTTTCACTGGAGAGACCGATGTTTCATGCTACAGGATAGCTGCTTCATTGAACCAATCTGATAGACCCGTAACTTTCTTTTCAAAAACAGTGAGTACTAGCCAACGTAAACACTCTTCTATGGAAAAGGAAACCCAAGCTATTGTAGAAGCCTTACGTAAATGGAGGCACTACTTAACGGGACGACATTTCACCTTACTTACTGATTAGAGATCAGTGGCATACACGTTTGATTCGAAACAGGCTGAGAAAATAAAAAATGATAAAATCCAAAGGGTCGAACTTGCCGGCTACATTTTCCATATTAAATACCACCCGGGTAGAGATAATGTTACTGCAGATACGTTATCTTAGCATATTGTTCATCTGTAAGTTTGGATACCCTAGATAAATTACACCATCTCTTTGTCAACCTACTGTTACGCCAATGCAATGATGCATTTTTTTAGGACGAGGAGCCTACCTTTCTCGGTGGAGGATATGAAGAGAATATTTACTGCTTGCCCTCTATGTGCCGAAGGTAAATCACGATTTTACCGACCTGAAGTTCTGCATCTAATAAAAGCAACCATGCGTTTTGAGAGGCTGAGCGTTGACTTCAAAAGACCTTTGACATCTTTTCGTAACAGGTTTCTATTTACCAATAATAGACGAATATCCTCACTTCCCATTTGCTTTTGCTTGTCCTGATATGTCATCCGGTGCTCCACTTTACTCTTTATCTTCGGTATGCCAATGTACGTGCATTCGGACAGGGGTTCCAGTTTCATGTCGGCTTAGGTGAAATCCTTCTTGCATGGGCACGTGCTACCCCTTATAACCACCAAGGTAATGGTCAGTGCGAGAGGTATAATGGCATTTTGTGCAAAGCAATAACCTTGGCACTCAAAACTCAACGCCTATCGATAAATCAATGGAATAATGTTACGATTGTGTTATGTATAACTTATTGGTATTGCCTCCAAAAATACTAGGTGCGGTATTCTTTTTGAACGCACAAAAGCCCTTTTTCAGTGATACTTTCGGATAACCGAAGAAAATATATAAGAACGGGAACTGGCGATAACATCCGCTTTCCAGGGAATTATTGGGTATGCCAGCCAATATAACATAAACTTTAATAAAAAGCATGAGATGTTTTGTTTTTTATTTATTTGTAAGCATTAACCCTACACAATTCAATTATTCAATTGGTTAAAAGAATAAGTTTAAAAGAATACATGGGTAATAACTGTATTTTTTTAAAACAAAAGATCTTATTTGTTTTACAATTGCAAACATCTTTTTGTGAAAAGGTTTTCTTTAATTATAAAAACAGAGTTCACATTTTTCAATCAAAATTGTAAAAAAAATCTTTAAAAACCTAATGGTTATTTAAATATGAAAGCAAATACAAATAGGATAGCTTCTATAAATAATGCACAAAATGTATTCCCCAAACCCCTTCTTAGAACATAACGAACCTTGATATAAATGGTTTTAATGTTCTAAATATTGTAGATTTAGAGGTTAAGCGTGCTATGCATACATACAAATAATTTGATTTTTCATTTCTGTATTTAATTGAATGTTGAAAAAGATTATATTAGATTGTAATAAATAATGCTTTAATAAACTAAATGAGGTCGGGTTTCAATATGAATATCGTTATTATTAACATTTTTCATTACGAATTTTACTTTAATGGTGTTATTTTCAAAATAATACACAGACAAGGCCATGTGACCCTGATACTAAACTATAATTTTGGAAAGTGAAAATATCACAGCAAATTTTCATCTGAATTTAATAAAATACGATATTTAAGCAAAATAATCAAAATATATGAAAGAAAAAAGAAATTGTTAGTTTCAAGTGATACTAGAAGTATATTTACTAGATTAAATAAAATGTTTTTCGTCATTCAAAACTATGTTTAAGTAGAACTCTGAGGTTTGAGCCACAATATAAAAAACAAATAAATAAATTAAATTTATACCAATACAAAACCCATATCCGAAACCCATATCCATGTGTCGTCATTTTAAGCTGAAGCCTACTTTTTTTTACATATCAAAACTATAAACATATACTGTAATTTTGGAAAATAATATTTTCTTTGAAATACGTTGTAAATTATCTAAGTTTACATATAACATCAAGAAAATTCGAATTTTAAACCAAGTGATCTGAATATATTAGAAACGGACGGCATCTGTTCAATTTGACGCCAGAAATATATGGGTTAACATTTATGAAAAAACATACCACTGGGAAAAATCTAACATTGTAAAATTTAAAATTCAAAAGAAATTAACATGATGATTTGGAAATTATGTTGGGTTATTTTCTTAATTATCATAGATTTTACAACGTAAAACAATTGAGTTCAAATTTCTTTCATGAATTTTCAAAAAATATAATCGCATTTGTATCATTGCAGATCAGATCAGACATTAGGTTCATTCTTAAAGTGGTTGGGGCAACTTCTTCCAATAAAACATTTCTGACAGTTTTTAATGGAAAACAAAGTGAATATCTAAGCCAAATATCATCAAAAATTGACATAATGGTTATGATAACAAAAGACAATCCACTGAAAAAAGCCACTATCGGCATTTACCACTGGCTGCATCCAACTTCAGAATCTCAACATGCGACCTTCACGATGTCCCTAGAGAGAGTCTCAAATGCCTTCTTAATACTGTCGATCAGCTGGGCGTTGGTGTTGCAGGCAGTACGATTGGTGTCTTTCTCAGCCTCGCTTAACACATGATAATCTGTGAGATTAAAATCAAGAAATTTAGAATGCCGGATTTGTGACTGGTGAAGTAGTCAAAATTATCTGAAAACCACATCTGACTCTTTGGTTGACCATCGGATTTATTTCCGGTTTCACTACGAACAACCCTAAAATCCAGACAAGAGAAAAGAAAGGAAACAAGAAAATCAGTTAGAACCAACTGACTTTGGTAATTTTGACCATATAGTTCTAAAAATACAGTTCATAATTTTATTTCTTCTGAATTCACAGCGGCCCAGGAACATGTGACAGGTAGAACACTTTTCGGGTTTTTCCTGTAAGTGCTCGATTATTGTTTTTGCGCCACGACAAGACGATTTGCTATTTTCAATGTCCAATTTTCATCGACATAATTCGATTGGGTTAGCATGATTGACCACGGGTCAAGAGAATCCGAGGGTGTAGAGGTAGACGACAGTCAAATGATTTGGGAGACGGAAAAGGGATAGAATGTACAAGAGCGGAGTCGGGAGGTAAGCAGACAGATAGGGAAGAACCTCCATGTGGAATAAGTTAGTAAAACATGAAGAGGTCGAAACGGAGTAATGGGAAGATGTTCCCAATTGGGGAGCCTGGACGTTTAAGCATGTTTTTACGGACCCACACCCGTCCGGTTGACATTTCTGATATGTCCTCACAGAGGCAATATGGCAGTAGATGGTCCAACAAGGTGGGGATTGGCTCTAGATTACAATGAGCAGGGATGCACAAATGAACTCGTCGTGGACATAAAACAAGGTAGTGTGGGATAAAGAAGGGAGAACCCAAGTTAACAGATACACCTCCGGCAGAGGGGCCAGGGAAACGCCCAGGGGCCGCCTTAGTACAAGAACTAAGATGGAAGGTGGTCTATGTAAGAAGAAAAATAGATAAAGCGTTACTGGACAAGTGCAGAGCAGAAGACCTAAGAGATGAAGTTCTGGGTTTTGGATTGAAACGTCCTGAAAACGGGATTTCATTCTCCCCTTCCACTCGGAAGGGGAGAATGAAATACCTGTCTCGCAACTCTAAAACGAATTGAGAGAAATAAAAGACGAGAGACAGAATAAGCAACAGTCAGGTGAGAAGAAATAATAAATAGCCATGTAAAGGAATCTCTTACAGTGGAAGGAAGGGAGAAGTGGACTCTATTACAGAATGAGATTAATGCCTGATACTATAAAGAATGAAACAGATATGTTAGATACAGAGAAATTTTATCGTCAAGAGTCTTTTGCTATTATTAAGAGGAACGACCAAAGAGTTTCTTTTTGGGTAAAGTTAAATTGAAATCAGACTTTAGAAAAACCAGTTGAAGTAAAAAAAACAACAAAAAAAAAAATGGTATTTTAAAAGAAAAGAAGAAAAGAAGTAGTGATTTGTTTTCTTTCGTTGCTCGAACGAAGGGGTTGTTATTTTATTGCGTTATGAGATATAGATAAATAGACTATCGGTTGATTATCCGATAAATTCAAACTTAATGTCACTGGTTAGATCGATTCTAGACCTGAACCACAACGGTGTGGGAATGATGTGGTGTTAGGCTGTAATGTCACAATGAGGTGAGATGTTTTTGAATGACAAGAAGGAAATATCTGATTAATATTGTGGATCTAAATATGAAGAATATTTTAGTAATAGTGGCTTATTACTAATGACGTGGAATGTTGGGCTCTGATGAATGAGAATTGAAAATAAAATTAACCGTGTGTCACGGAAAAAGATCACAGTGCATATTGAAGGGAACATTGTCCAGAATCATATTGATAGTTAAAGGTACTAATTGAAGCTTAAAAGTAAAGAGGATGGGATAGCTGGATTCGATGTGTGTTGATATCGGATTCCTTAACATAAGCCATCTAGTAGAATAATCGAAGTGATTGATTGAAGGAGATACAGGTGTAGATATCATGTCACAGAGGACGAAGAAAATTACTTGTTGATTCATGGGGCCATGTATGTCTGGCGGCAGCAGATGAGACCTGACCTCTAGGGCGAAAGTGCCACACACTGGTATGAATCTAATCTAATGTGACGGTGAAAGTCGATGTTTTCATCTGAAATACGAAGCAAAATGTTCCAAATATATAGAAAAAGAAAAGTTTCAGTTTTAATAGACACCATGGTGATATTTATTGGGGTAAAAGCCTTATTTTCTGATAGAAAACTTAGTAAGTAGAAATCTAAGTAAAAATCTTAGATTTCAGTCACCATAAAAAAGAAGAAAAAAAAATTAAAACTAAAATTATATAGATACAATCCTTATATCCACGTGGTGTTATTTCAGATTGACGCCGTCTTTTTTAAAATATCTAAATATAAAAACAAACTATAACGTTGAAAAAATAAAAGTGTCACTGAAATATGTTTTAAATTATCTACGTTTTGAGGACAGTATCAGAATCAGTCTATTCTCACAAAAATGATTTATCTAAACAAATGCAAGCATATATATATATATATATATATGTGTGTGTGTGTGTGTGTGTGTGTGTGCGTGTGTGTGTGTGTGTGTGAAAAGTGTGTGTATATAAATATAAATATGTATAATTATTTATATATTATATTATATGCGCGGTACTTATTAGAAAGCGCTCAAGAGTTTGTCTAGCGATCGCTTAAGCGTGAAACCCAGGGTCACAAACTCACACCTATCCAACCAAATATATATATATATATATATATATATATATATATATATATATATATATATATATATATATATATATATATCAATTAATTTGTTTATATTTATACCTATCTCGTTACCTTTATGTCTATCCATGAATATATTTCTACCAATTAATTGGTCATTTTATCTCCCTCTCTCCTTTTTTTCTCTCTCCGTCTGTCTCACTATATATATATATATATATATATATATATATATATATATATATATATATATATATATATTGTTGTAGATTCCGAGATGAATTCGGTATCCAAGGAATGACAAACGCAATAATTAAATATAAGAAATAAAATGTATTTACACAATCATACAAATAGTAATACTGTTAGTAAGTCCAGGAATGTGGTTAGTAGCAAATACAGATAGATATATACAGTCTCGAAGTAGGACTTCCTTAGAGTCTACGTGCTTATAACTGACTTCTAAAAGAGGTTACCTCACACTATCTCCGTTCGTATATTCTCTCAATATCCGACTCCCGACTACCGACTAGTATTTAGTCACCCCCCACGAGGGTATCATGTGGCACAAGACCGGGTTAAAGTGGGATTTCAGAGCCCGTGGGCTCGGCCAAAAATATACCCTTTGAACCCGTATAAACGGGTTCAGGGTCGATTTACCTCCCGAAAGAGAATCCGCCCTTCGGCGTAGCCTCTTTCGGGTTCCTCCCCGCCCGAAGGCAGAGAGTTCAACCGTTCAGCCGGTCGTCCGACATCGACTGACATCCGACTACCGACTAGTATTTAGTCACCCCCCCACAAGGGTATCATGTGGCACAAGGCCGGTTTAATGTGGGATCTCCGAGCCCGTGGGCTCGGCCAAAAATATGCCCTTTGAACCCGTATAAACGGGTTCAGGGTCAGGTTTACCTCCCCGAACGAGATTCCGCCCTTCGGCGTAGCCTCGTTCGGGTTCCTCCCCGCCCGAAGGCAGAGAGTTCAACCGTTCAGCCGGTCGTCCGACAGCGACTGACATCCGACTACCGACTACCCTCACTGACTGTAACTCTGGGTATTTAACGGCAGCAGTCCAGGTACACTTGGTAGAGTCCACTTATATAAAAAAGGGGTGGACCCCCATAACATATATATATATATATATATATATATATATATATATATATATATATATATATAAGCGATTGTCTATCTCTCTAGCTAAAATATTTAATTTTTCACGATATTAATGGAAATGAATTAGTCATTGCGAGTTTCTCTAATTAATTTTCATTTCAAAATTTTTTTTTCTAATTTTCGGGGGAAGATGCTAACTAGACATACCGGGTCATATATTTTAAGGTGTTAATTAATCTATAAGACATTTCTGTCAGATAAGACTTTATTATATTTTTATATATTAAGAAACTATGAAAATGAAAACAAAATATTGTCTTTCCTTATGGATGAGGAGAGGAAATTTTTATAAAATCCAAGAAAATGTTAATATAAACAAACTTTATCTTATGGGTAAAACCGAGTGCATTTGCAATCTTGCAAGTACATATGAAAAATACCTCCTATTTTTTCTTCGGAGCAAAAATTTCTGAAAATGTATTCTTGTATAAAATAAGGCCCGAAACCTTTTACCGTTTATCTTTGTTCAAACTTTCTAGTTTTATGCACGCGAAAATACGCTAAAAAGTGTGCTACTATTTGTCGTTACAGAGATATAATGGAAAAAATATTTTGTTAAAACATAAGAAAGTGTTATGTACTGTGAGATATTGAAACGAGACCTACACGCAGGGCCTAATGTTGATTGACCCACAGGTGTAAAGCGAAAATTACAATGTTCATAACATCTTATCAAGAAGAATCAAGCTCTGGTAGTTAGGGCTAGGTTAAAAAGAATGTCTTCTGAGGCAACGAATATGGCCGCTGAACTGCCTGCAGAGGAAAATCGAAACGCGTCTATGCGACATATAGCGTGCGTCACGTTACCGGATAAGCGGACCGTGACTACAAACGCGGGCATATGTGAGGTCTTTCGGGACTACTTTCAGGATCTTTTCACCAGGGAGCCCGGTCTGTGCTCTGCTCAGTTCGACGCCTATTTAGCTGACTTTCCCTGCCTCTCGGCAGCTGAAGCGGCTAGGTGCGAGGGTCCCATAACAGAGTCGGGGATCTGGGAAGCTCTGAAGCAGGTTGGCCTGGATAAGTCTCCGGGACTAGATAGTCTTCCCTACGAAGTTTACTTGATGTTGCCGTACGTTTTTGTTCCTTTACTGGGACTGATTTACAACCACTGGATGAAGCAGGGGTCTTTACCCCAACGCTTCACCAGGAGTGTGATCAAGTTGCTGCGTAAGGACAAGAACGGTGGGGATGGGTTAGTGAACTTTCGCCCTTTAATGATGTTAAATACGGACTTAAAGATTTTGGCGAAGATCTTAGCCAACCGTTTGCAGCTTGTCCTGTCTAGACTGATTGGCCCTGAACAGACTCGTGCTGTGAAGGGTAGGACTATTCAGGATAACCTTCATATGGTACGCCTGATCTTAGAACAAGTCGACAGTGAAGCCGTGCTGATCAATTTAGATCAGTCCAGGGCCTTCTATAGGGTTGACCATCGATTTTTGGAGGCTGTCCTTTCGGCGGTCGGTTTCAGAGCCGACTTTCGCTCCTGGATCCGACTTTTGTATGCGACCCCCGGTGCGCTAGTAGAAGTGAATGGGGTAAGATCGAAGCCTTTCGTATTGTCTCGCTCCATTCGTCAAGGTTGTCCGCTCTCGCCTCTGCTTTACGTTCTTGCGTTGGAACCTTTCCTTCGCAAGTTAAAGGCGAATCCGGTCCTGCGCGGAATTTCCCTGCCTGGGGCTTCCACCTCAGCCAGGTATTCTGCCTATGCTGACGACGTTTCGGTTCTTGTGTCGAGCAGAGCCGAGATTGACGTAGTCAGCAAAGAGATCAGTGGGTATGAGATGGTGACAGGGGCCAAGATCAATCGCGATAAGTCTGTGGGCTTGCGGTTGGGTGCGTGGAAGGGAGTTTCTCTTCCCGGACCTTTCCTCTGGACGGATGGGCCGATCAAGATACTCGGCGTCTGGTTCGGTCCTGATCTCCAGTTGGAAATGAATTGGTCGGAGGTGCAAGGGAAGGCCGAGATCGCGGTTAATCTGTGGTCTCGGAGGAGACTTTCCCTGAAGGGAAGGGCGGAGGTATGTGTTTCACACATATATCCGATCCTCCTTTACCGACTGTCTGTGCTTCCACTCCCGTATGCCAGACTAATGTCATTAGTCCGGACCTTGTTCTCTTTCTTGTGGAGAGACAAGGCCCATATGGTATGTCGCGAGATCTGTTGCCTTCATCCCTCTGAGGGCGGTCTGGGTATGCCTAGCATTGAGATTCGTCAATATATGCTTCGCATTACCTTTCTAGACCGAATGTGTCGCGGATTGGATGAGGTGGGCACCTTTTGGAAAGAAGATGTCCGAAAACATTTCCCATCCTTGAGAAGTGTGCACTCGTGCGAGGAGGAGGCCGGCCATACACCTCGTGCTGAGTGCTCCTTCTACCGCGAATGTCGTAGTGCTTTGAAGCTCCTCTTACGGACGACGGATGGCCTCTCCGACGTCCAGGCGTTGTCTCGTAAGGCATTGTATCAATTGTTAGTTAGGGGGTCCGTTCAAGATGATCTGATCGACGAGCTCGGTCTTACGAAGCAGGAGGCTCGCTCGATATGGCCTTGGGCGCCTGGGTTGAAATGTCTCAATAATGATGAGGCATCACTCACCTGGCTGATGATTCGCGGAGCCCTCTGGGTCGGCAAGAGACTTTGTTCAGCAGATTTGGAGAAATATCCAAACTGTCGTCGCAGTACTGGGGAAGTCGAGACCATTGGTCACGCCTTTTTTCAGTGCAGGACGGTAGTGCCGTTGTGCAAGTTTGTTGAAGGCCTCATGGTTCGCATGCTGCAGGGAAAGTTCTTTGTCCTGGAAGCCAGTTCTGTTTGTAGCAATGTGGTGCCGCAATTGACGAAGGCTGAACACTATGTGTTCTGTTGCTTACTAGGGATTATGAGAGTCGTGATTTGGACGACGCGTCAGAAGGGATTCCATGAGGGCGAGAAGTTCACCTCTTCCCAACTGATCTTGTTCTTTAAGCATCAGCTTAAAGTCAAGATTAGGACGGAAAGGCGGTGGCTCCCTTCATCGGAATTTGGCAAAAGGTGGGTGAATCTTGCGCGAATGTGTAGAGTGAAAGGGGCTGACCTAGAGTGACATTTGGATGTCGGTTAGTTACAGAATTTTGTCCTAACAGGGTTGAACATAGGCAACCCACCCAGATTTAGGTTAGACTAGGTTTTGTATTTTGAACTTTTAGTTTTTCCCTTTTTTTCTAGTAAACTTAGCTAGGGTATGCATGCGCATTGGTCCCTTTTATTTCTGTCCCTATTTTTTTTCTTTTGTTTAATTCCCCATCCCCTCCCTCGTTAGGTGGTCAGTGATGTCAGTTCTCTGGTGGATGCGGGACGACTTTCGTTTCGTGTGTGTGATTTTTCGTATTTGTTGCTGTGTGTGAATGTGTGTGTGCCTGCGTGAATGCTTGGAGGTATAAATGCTTTTTTTAATTTCTTCATAGTCCCGCATTGATTTCGTCCGGTGAACTGATGTTTCTGCCACATTCATGGTTTGTGTGTGTGTGGGGGGGGGGTTATTACTAACACAGTTTTGTTTAGTTTAGTGTAAATATTTATAGCATATTGTATATATTCATTTGGGGATCATTTTAAAAGTTGTTAATTTTGACCCTCCCCCCCACGAACAATAATTGTACATAAGGGGTCTAGTTAGGACTTCATAGAGAATTTGAGGTATTATGGTGGACGTAGTAAGAAAGGTAGGAGTGAATGTGTTGTTTTGGTGATTGGATTATTGTTGGCTTGATTGGGTCAGTGTCTGCGACTAGCTAAGTTTAAATTTAAAACAGATGAAGACCGTCCTTCCCCACCCCCCTTTTAGGCTTTGTGCCGCATTTTGTATTTATACAAATAAATATTGAGTGACAGAGAATACAAAATGGTGCCCCCAGCTGCCTATCTCCTCGACCCTGAAACTGATGAACAGAATCAAAAACGCAAAGGGAGGGTCCTTGTTTCATACAAATAAATATTGAGTGACAGAGAATGATAGAGAGTGTCTCGTACGACTACCAGTATTGGACACTAACTTATAATAAGCTCTGCTTACACTATCTCTGTAACCTGTTGTTAATATATATTTCTTACTTCTAATCCGTGTTCCGTGTTTTACTTCTGTGGGCCCAACTTTGGCACCCACATCAGAAGTCTTGGACGACCGGGGAGGGTGTTCTACGATTGCAGTATGATGCGTAATAGACGCAAACAACGCAACTGTTTTAGGCAGTTTATAATATGTTCATAAATAATAAATTTCAGGCAATAATAATACTACATGTACATATACATTTATAATATCAATAATTTTATATTAACTTTTTTATATTATATATATCCATGTTAATGAAGCTCTATATAATAATGTAGTAATAATAAAAAGAAATGTACTTAATATAATCTCGCTATTAACACATTAAAATGGTAATCAATTTTTCTGGATTATTGAAGTACTCCACAATATCATGTTTTTTGTAGCTCTTAGTAATTATTGTCTTTTTGCAGTCTCTCAGAAATCCAGATCCGCCAACCATTTAAACAAGCCTGCTAGATAGTTATTGCGATGAAATGGCGAAAAACAGAGGACAACATCGTTTGTTTTGAAAAGTGATTGCAGATTAATTTTTTGAAAATATTTTAATAGAGAAAACTTTTATTTTTAAATATATATCTTTCTCTTATTGATAAATAACTAACATTTCTATTTTATTTTACTCATTTATTTTATTATGGAAAGCTAATTAATAATAAAATCGATTCCAAGTAATAAATATATATTAAGTAATTGATTGACACAGAGGAAAGAAATGTGTCATTCACATACAGAACAATATTCTGATCATCTAAAAATTTATATATCATATTTTCATCTCCTATTCTCCCTTATATATGTCTGTTTAAAGAAGAAAAATAAGTCTTTGTTAATAATGTATATTTACAAAAACTGAATGTAAATTTCCGATATCTGAAATCTACATTAAATTAAGATATGACGTGCGATGACATGGCATTTGAAAAAAAAGTTTAGGCTGATATAGCGTAGACACACTCATATTCATTCAATACAATACAGTATTATTTATTGTATCTGTAGCTATTTACTAAGCTTAGCATATATGTTACATATGTGTAGGGTATCCAGTGAGGATCAATTTCACTATTTAGTCGTAATCGGTCTAATGAGACAACCATTACTCCACGTCTTTCTTGTGGTTATTAAATTTACTATTATTTATCATAGAGAATAAAACTGGTTCGAATTCCGATAGAAGGTTGTCGCTTGGTGTTTTTTTTTTTTTTTTTGATGGGGGGGGGGCGAATTTGTCATAGTTTCTTTGTCGTAGTCATGTAAGAAGAGACATCGATAAGATCAAGAAATCCGATAAGATATTTATCAAATCGGATAAGACTGGTAATTTGTATTACGTCGACGCAGAATTATAACATTAAGCTATCACAACAGAATTATTACAATTCTATAAAAAAAGCAGATCACAACTGGGAAAAAGCTATCAAACACGAAGTCTAATTTATAACGACTGAACTTAAAATAGACGATAGAATCCCTAAACTTTACAAACAACGACGATTAAAGTCCACAAGGAGAATTTCCTAAATAACCGACTGCTGAACACATCCACGAAAAACATTATCGGCAAAACCATTCTGGGAAGAGCGTGTAAATATACTAAAAAAGGTTTCAGATATCAATCAGTGACGAAATACAGGCATTGAATGGTTCACTATTATAAATAAGAATGAAGATTTTTACAGTTCGATATCTGCGACTTCTATCCATCCATCACTGAAGATCTACTGATGGCCGCTATTAATTTAACCAAGAACTACTGCCATATCTCCGACCAAAAAGCAAATATCATAAGAGAGGCACAGGAACCGATTTTATATTACGACGGAACTCTATGGAGTAAGAAAGGTAACCAAGATATTTGCATTTACATGAGAGCACGGGATTCGGCGGAAGCATGTGAATTTTTGGAATACTGTTACTATGAAGACTCAGATTTATCTCTGATATAAAAACAACGGTATATCCAGAGACGAAGGTATAATTCTACTTCGTAAACTGAGTACAAGAAAAGCAGACCGGATGAGAAAGGACCTAACTAAATAATTAATGACACTAAAGTAAATATTGCCACCAATACCAACGCTAAAGTGATCAGTTTCCTAGACAAAATATTTGATCTTTGTTAGGTCATGTACAAGCCATACACTAAGGATTCATAGAACAAGATCTAATTACCATAAAAGGATACTTGGCAATTTGAATAAATCGGTAAAATGAAGGTTATCGACCAACTCCAGTAACAAAGAAGTATTTGACGATAATAAAGCTAGAGATAACAAAGGGCTGGAACGCAGCAACAATAATGTGAAATCGGAATATGAAATACGAAATAACAACAAAGATAAAGCTAAAACAATTCAACGTAACATCCGTAGTCAACTCGCCATACCACAGTAATGCCAAAAGCAATGTAGGTAGAATTTTCCTGAAATTAATTTACAAACACTTTAGCCATTCTTCAATACTAAAAAATATTTTCAACAAAAACAGCATTAAGGTAAGCTATAGCTGTACAAAAACATAGATAATTAAATATACGAACATAAAAATAATGTATTAAGCAAGCTCCCAAATAAAACACTAAAAATAATTCTAATAGAAGTCATTGTAATTGCCGTAAAAATGTAACCTGTCCATTAAACAGCCAGTGCATGGCTGAAGGCATCATATGCATGATGTTAAATATTACTTTGGAACCACCGAGAACAACTGGAAAGCACGTTTTTAACACCACAAAATGACACGGAGGAATATCAAATACAAAATCTGCACACAGCTTTCAAAGTATATTTGGCGATTACAAAAACACCGTAAGAGACCAACCATTACGTGGGAGATAATCGCGAAGCTAAAACATACAGAAAAGGAGACAGTTGTAACTTGTGTTCGTTGGAGAAGCTTATTATATTAAAACACCTTAATAATCATAAATTGCTGAACGCTAGTTCGAAATTAATGTCTAAATGTATGCATAATTCCACGCAGATTCCCAAACATATTGACTCCGATTAAAAGTGATTGCAAAATAGATTTTACGAATATTAATATAATATGCAACGACTTTTAATAGTGTTAGAACCCATCATTAATAACATTTCATATATACGTATACACTGGTACAATCCAGTATTACTGTACTCGATTAATTTACAGTGTGCCTGTATTTAAAAATTCACCATTATAAGTACATTTTTTGTTTAATTTTGAATCCAAATTCAAATTTAAATGCTTTAAAAAGATATTTACTTTTTTACTTTTCCGCTTTTCGAAATTAATAATAAGAATGATATCAATTATTAATAAATTACGCAACAATAATTAAATAAACAAGTTTCTACACAAAATTTTAAATTATCACCACAAGAACGTGAACTATTGAAGGTTCAGAATATTCCGTACCTGAAATCGTGGTATCAACGTTTGATATTCTACATATACGCTAATATATATATATATATATATATATATATATATATATATATATATATATATATATATATATCACTTCGATGCGGTGTAATGGCTAGCGAACCTGTCTCCCTAGATAGATTACGAGTGAATAGTGAAATCGATCCTCAGTAGATTCCCTCTACATACGGCCTTATGTCATATATGCTAAGCATAGTAAATAGCTATAGAGACAATAAATAATACTTTATTGTATTGAATGAATATGTGTGTGTCTATGCTATGTCAGTTTAATTGTTTTTTGTTTTTTTTTCAAATGACATGTCTTCGCACGTCATTTTTTTTAAAGGATTTCATCCCAAGCAAAGCGGGAGTGCCATTAGTACGCAAGAGGTTACAGAGGATTGAGAACAAGCGTGTTTGAGGAAAGGATACAGAGAAGGACGAGGGGCAAGTTCAGGGTGTCAGAAGTCGATTGACATTACACTTGAATATTTGAAGATTATAGTTCTTGGGGAATCAATTAAGGGGAAGAGAGTTACACAGACGGGAAGTGTGGGAGAAGAGACTGTTAGATTTAAGCTTTTCGACAGTGAAAGGGTGGGACCGAGATGCCAGCCTAGTAGCTTGCTTAAATTCATGCAGACTGTGAACCAGCGAAATTAACTCGTCGGAACAGTTGCCCGGAAAATACTTGTAGACAGAGGGAAGCCACAGCACGTCTGTGGGAAAGCGACGGTAGACTAGATGCCTGACCAGGACTTATCACATTGCATATTCGTTTCTGGGTTTTGTCAAGGACCTCGAAACGTACATCGCTGGCACCAGACTACATATGACAGCAATATTCCATGCAAGGACGAATGGTTGATTTATATATTTAAAGGATGTACTCAGACAAGAAAAACTTTCTGGCACAACATAGAGAACTAAATTTCCTTGCAGTAGATGAAGCTATTGATTCAATATATTTATTCCAGTTCATGTCAGCGGACAGCCTGAAACCAAGCGGGCGTAATGAATCAGCCATTCTGATGGGAGCCAGGGAGGTTTCTCAGTGGTGGGTAAAGGAGAGTAGGTTCGCTTTGGAGGCATTAAAGTTTACAAGGCATTTCCTGCCCCAATTAAACACAGATTGGAGGTCCTTTTCGAGTTCAGCAGCCTAGTTAGTTTTGTCAACTATATCAGATATACTATTCAGGCAGGAGTAAATAGTAATGTCGTCTGCGTAGTTTCCTACTTGGGAACTGGTGACATCGGGAAGGTCATTGATGAAGATCAGGCACAGTGTAGGGCCCAAGATAGAGCCTTTGGCAACACCAGCGTTTATGATAAAGAAGACAGAGAAGAACCAGTTTAGGACCTTCTTTTCACAGTTTGACAGAAATTATTTTATTAAGTCAAATAATCGTCCTGTAATATCGTATGCCTGAAGCTTACGAAGAAGGCCGACATGCCAAACCCTATCAAATGCTTTAGAGCTGTCTCGAGCCACGTTTCGAGCTTCTCCGTTATTATTAAATGCTTGCTATACACATTCAGTTATGGCAGTAGATTGGACAAAGCGGAAACTATATTGATGGTTGGGGAGTAGAGTTTTCAGATACCGGAAATTTATATTCAATTATTTAAAATATTGAAATACATAATTACCAATGAATTATTTTTCTTCTTTAAGCAAACATATGTAAGGGAGAATATGAGATGAAAATATGATATATAAATTTCTAGATGATCAGAATATTGTTCTGTATGTGAATGACACATTTCTTTCCTCTGTGTCAATCAATTACTTAATATATATTTATTATTAGGAATCGGTTTTATTATTAATTAGCTTTCCATAATAAAATAAATGAGTAAAATAAAATAGAAATGTTATTTATTTATCAATACAATAAAGATATTTATTTAAAAATAAAAGATAGTTTTCTCTATAAAAAATATTTAAAAAATTAATCAGCTGTCATTTTTCAAAACAAAAGATGTTATCGTCTCTTTTTTTCCAATTCTGGGGGAAGGAAAGAAAGAAGACAGAAGAGAAAAATATAAATAATCACTACACTACCCCTACCGTTTTGACTTGAAAAGGTAGATTTGTTTTTCTTTTGTTTGGTGATAGTACCGGCTTCTTTAGAGCCTGTTGGAAGCATGCATATTTCATCTTGCGAAAATTAAATTTGTCACAGATAACAAGACAATTTTTACATGTATCTTTCTTGCTAGCCAGCGAGATTTGAAAATAAAATCTTAAAGCCAGTAACATTCTTAGAAGGAAAGAAGACGACATAAAACAAAAATAAAACTGAAGGGTCCGTTTTCAAGGGAAATCTACTTCTCGGTTTTGCGAAGGAAGAAGAATTCATCCAGAAGAATAATACTTCTCATTCAAGACACAGAGAAGATTATCCATGAAGTGACAAATTCTAAATTTTATTTAATATAGAGATTACATTTTATTAAGGGAAATCTTTAAAAAAAAAAGCTTTCCTATCAACTCCAAGTTCTGGTGTCAGGCACAAAACTTGGTAGAAACAGAAACTTTCGAAAATAGGCGCAAATTAAGAAAGAAGACAACCACTGCGTAAAATTTTAAAAAATAGAACACATTTATTTTCAATTTATAAATTCGAAAAGTTGAAAACAAGAGTTACACAGAAATCTCCTTTTGTGCGCCTCTTTGGGCAGGGTGACACTTTCCTTACGTAACACAAATGACATTACCCACAGAAACAAAATTATTGTTATATAAGAAACAGATTAACATACAAAAATAGTCACCATTAGTTTGATAAGAAACGGATTCATATACAAAAATTAATCCCTTCAAAAATAGAATAACAGGAAAAAACTTGGAGGAAGGAAGAACAAAATGACACAAGACAGAAAAAATAGCACCCACCGCCATTCTTAACAGTTTACACAACCAGGACCTCTCAACACGAAGTGGTTTTGTGTTATAAAGTTCTTGGTGTAAAATATTATCTGGTGTAGTAATCTGCTTTGTATCAGTCACGTTTGATTTACGACCTACGGCTGTACCGTCATATATATATATATATATATATATATATATATATATATATATATATATATATATATATATATATATATATATATATATAAAGCCCTCTCCAAGTATTCAAAAAATAAATCCGAAATACTTCAAAATTTTGGCCACTCACCGTTGAGCCGAAAAAGTCATAAAACATGTACAATATTTAACACAAACCGTCTGGCCTTCAGAAGAATAAACCTTTCACAAAAACGTATGAATATAAAAACAACTTCGACGATTATACATAGATCTGTAACAGTTTGTCTTTGCAAATAATAAAAATAATTTTTTTAGAAATCGGTTCTTTTATGTACTGATTTGTTATGCCGTGTACAATGTTTTACAAATGATGTAAAATCCTTTTTGTAAACTCCTAGAATTGCGCTATTCAGCGTCTAAGTTTTGGTTAACAATATCTTTTTTTCTGTGTGAGTAGAAGTCATTAATCATTTCTCCTTTATTTTAAAGGAAGGATTTTACAAGAATATATAAAGAAAAGTGAAATAAAATAATTTAGTAAGTGTTTAATGGTTTAACATGCCCTGGTACAATACTTTGAGGAAATTCATTTTTTCCTTTTGATTTGTTATTTATTATTTCATTTTAAACATAAGTTGTAATTATTTCTATATTATAAATTTATTATTGTTAAATAAAGTGTTTTCTTCAAATCATAACAAATATCGAGCCATCTATCGATTTCTTTAATTTTTCTCTCTTATTTTAAAATAGCCTTTTTAACAACATCGACCAACAAATCTTGCAGAAAACTGAAGACTTTAAGACATTATTGAAAATTGATCTGTAAACACCAGTTTTTTTAATATGAAGAATACACAATATTCCAATCGCATATAGCAAAATGGAAATTGCTGATGCATCAAGATGTCTTTTTTCAATAAAAGATCAACTTTTTGCTCACTTAAATTAAAAACAGATAGTGTTCTAAATTTATGAAATCATACTCTTAATACGTTTTTTAACATAAATAGTTGCTTTCTTTTCAAATTCACTGTCTTTGACCATTCTAGTATTGACGGAGGTTTCCTTAATAACCTCTTGTTTAAAGTAGTGTGGAAATACCATATCTTGATCGTATTATTATTTTTCCGTCTTCATTTTATCCGTTGCCGCAGGTGAATGTTTTCAAATAATTGATCAACGTATTTTTTTATATTCTATAGTTATTCTGATAAATAGAGCGTGCAGTAGAATCAAACCAGGGAAAGCGAATAAGAACAGTGCGTGTTATATATATATATATATATATATATATATATATATATATATATATATATATATATATATATATATATATATATATATATATATATAATTTATTTTATACTTGAGCCCAGGGTTGATAGCTAGAAAGCGAGAGAACGACTTTAGCTAGTGAGCACTGACAACCTCTGAATTAGCATATGATAATGAATGGGAGTAAGGAAAGAAGCGTGAAGGTCTCAGTAAATTTTTCACGGACAAGAGCATCTGATGTCGCTTGCCGTCTCGTTTAATGGCTGCTGTTCAATAAAGAACAAACTTCGCTAGTCACGAAAAATAGAAGCCTGCCTCGCTGGTAAAATGAAATAACTGAATAAAACGCAACGACAAAGAGTAATTGTAGTTGAAGACAAATGGCCAAAGGACGTAAGCTAAAATCAGTTCAAATAACTAATCTACCTGCCCATACAGGAAAATGCTGTCAATGTGAAAATTGTTTGTTTATCGTCTCATTCTTTATCTTTTCTTTGTTATCTTCTTCTGGCGGGAATAGATATTAATTTTCTCTGTTTCTTTATGTATTTAATAAGACGTGACACGATTGTGTCTAGCACACGAAATTTTTTTCTGGAACTAAAATTTGCAACCTGATCAGCAATTTTTTTATTACAGCTTATGGTTAAACATCGTTGAAAAGCTTCGTTGGTTCGGATCGGTACTAAACAGGATGACTACTTACCCGAATCCATTATTGTGTAGAACTTGTCTTCTTATAGATAAACCCATATCCCCTTCTCTCAGTTTAAACTGGCGCCTTCTTTTACCATATATTTAAATTTCAATGATCAACTATATTTTTAAAATGTTGGGAATAAAACTCCCACCAATGCTAGAATAGTAATAACAGTTACCATTTTTCCGGGGAAATTGTTTGATTCTATAATTCAATCGAGAGCAACACGGCCTCTCGGTAAATGAATGCCGAACGCTTCCTCATAATTAAACAGCTCATATTATCATTACCCTCTATCTGTATATCTATCTCAATCTTTTTCGTATGCATCTTAGTTTGATCTTATCTATCTATCTATCTATCTATCTATCTATCTATCTATCTATCTATCTATCTAGCATAGTCTGCTTTTATCTATCTATCTATCTATCACTTCAAATGTCATAAGTACTCACAATAAAAAGAAATGTTTTAAAATCTAAAAAAATATTCACTTAGAGTAATCCGAATCTATATTTAATTTGTTTTCTTTCGGAGCATTTATTTTGTTTACTAGAATAAACCATGAAGTACTTGATTTCCTTGAAAAATTTATCATGGCCGTTCATATTCATGGGGATTCAACAGAGATGCGTCGTCATTGCTTAAGGACAAAACACAAGAGATATAACTCTCCAAGTCTACATCACAGTCTTCCATAGTTTAGTATGAAGATGTCCTCAGTACGTTCCATAATTGTAAATGATTCTGACAGAGATTCACCAGGAACTAGTGGCACCAAATCCTCCCTTCCTCTCAATGTCACATACTTCTTTTTGTTGCCGGAAGCAGTGGTATCCCGAAAATTAGAAAACAAAATATCGAGCTTACCACTTAAATCAACATTTTTAATCATTTCAAGCCAAACAATGTGATACAGTCATCATGAAGCAACTAGTTACTGGGGAGAAATGACCAAAAAGAACAGAATTCAGGAACACAGACGTTGCATTTAAATTTTTGAAGATCGTATTTGACGAGCGTGATGAGATGTGCCAGAAAAGGAACCATTACAATAGTATTAATGCTTATACTTAATGATTTCAAATTTCTAGTACTATTCTTAAATGTATGAAGTCGGTGCCAAAACGGATACCTCATCAAAATAATTACCATACAAATATTCATCGAAAAAACACAGAAATACTACATTACTCTAGTGAGAAAGTAATTGATGTCAAGATGCCAGGTCTGATACTATTACAGATTCTTCTTTGATATTTGTCAAGAGTATTTAGATACATTTCAGAAGCAGAAGAAGACAAAAATGGTTACCAAAAATGACAAAATGGGTTACCTAAAAAGCTATTACGGAAAAGGAAGTCTTACTACAAAAATTACCACGGCCAAAAACAAAGGGAAATGAATAGGAAAGTTTTTTTAACGTAAACACGAAAACTGACAACGCCAAGAGTTCCACATAAAAAAAGATGAGAGAAAGAAGGTGATAAAACTGCGTAACGTTTAATCTATGCATACATTTCACACGTCTGCGACATGGAATGAGGCAAAAGTCAATGGAAAATATTAATGCTTTCTTAATATAAAAAATTTATGAAAAACATAAAATGTGAAAACAAATGAAAAATATTAAAGAAAATTTTTAGAAAGTATAAAACACGAACGAAAATCAAACCAAAGATGAAAAAAATAAAAGGTAATGAAGACTTTTTCTTTGTTTCAAAATGGTCCGAACTTAAATTTTAGCTGTTATGGGGATTTTTGCGACTTCGTGTTATAATTTCATCATATGTCCACATTATTCCAATGTGATATTTTTCGATTTATTAACTGTGTCAGGTTTTAAAACTGCTTTTACTTGTTTGGCAATCAGGCTGCCATAAAAAGGAGACATCTAAAAAAATGACGGTTGCCATAAGGGTTACAGGTTCAATTCCTGTCGGAGAGTATATATTTTCTACAAAATTTCTCAAACATTCAGGCCGGTAAATGTAATTAATACTATTTAAATTAAAAAAGAGCATTTGCATAAGGAAACCAAAGAACACAGAAAAAAAATAGAAATAATAAATACTTCCTTATCAATAATTACTAGCCTGCCAATAAATCTTATACAATACATAATTTATTAGGATTTCTATATAGGATTTATTTCAAACTTTTCTCTTCCAAAATTTCATTACCATTCTTATATATATTGAAATTATTCCATCTGTCAGCGTTCTTTGTCGTTTCAATTAGGACCGTCTTATTTGCAAAAAAGAAAATGCTATTTAAAAATGAAGTTGTAAATAAAATGACAGTAAATTCACATAATCTTACCTCTTCCAGGATCATTGTTTATAAATAACAATGTCATTGACATAAGTGTCGTGTTATTGATGATTTGGTGGTATTAAGTTCTGGAAGATAAAGGCGGACACAGAAATTTATGTGATGTACATGGTTATGTGTCCTTAATGTGTCCCTAATAAAATATGTTCAAAATGTTGGGAACAATGTTGGTGGCTAAGTTTCTTTCAAGGAAGAAATGACAAAGCATTGACGAATTTGAAAGACAATTACAGATACACAAAATGACAAATTAATTCATTTCAATATACACCCTAGGGAAAGAAAACTTTAATAAATTTCGAAAGACGATTATTATTCGAAAAACAACTGAGAAATACTAAAATATATTCAGCTAATACATGATACCAAACGAATGATTTTTATTTAATTTGATTTTCATAATTTTCATCTAAACACTCAACACATCTTCAAAAATATGGCCAACACTTAACCGAAATATTCTTGAAAAAGTTTGCAGTTCTTGCTGATGATAGCCAGTTAGAAATTGCCCGATAAAAAGTAGTGGATTCGGGTCCGGGCTGGATTTGGATCAGATGTTCGCTAGCCAGATATCAACAGATGTAGACATATATAACTTTTGTATTTGTTTGGGTGTGCAACTAGGAACACCGTCGTCTTCTACACTCGGTAGTCTCCTACATTGGGTAGATGGAAGTAATGTCAGGATAACCCTAAACGTTTGGTGTGAGTTTGAGTACGAATGTAATTCTGACATGATCCAGATTGAGATACACGCATTACATAGCTTCCGTCTTCTAAGTAGATACAACTTGCCTGCTGCTCTTGAAAATGAATATATTAAATTTTGAATGATACAATGTAGACTTATATATATTTTAATAATATTTTAATCTTATATATATTCAATGTCATTTTAATTCACATGACCCAGTGGATAAAAGAGTTGGTTGGATCTAATAACTTGACCTAAAGAGTTGTGAGTTCAATGACTGGCTACTGCAGTGGTGAATTAAAACTTGAAGATTTGAGTTAAAGGGAGATAACTGACACATCAGGAAGGTACATGGCACGTGAAACTAGGGCAACCTACCCCAGTGAACGAAATAAGAGGTTCAGTTTGAAATTCCCTTAATGAAGAAGGCCGGGGCGTATAACGGTCGAAAGCTCGTAAATACGATAATAAAGATGAGGACAACAGTTTGAACAATATAAATAATGTAAATAATTACAATGCCTCAACTCAGAAATAAGGACAGACATTTTAATCTGATCACAACCGACACTTATTCATGGTTGCACTTAATAAAGGTAAGCATGTCCTCAAAGGAACTAAGACTTTGTTTGCTGAGAGAATGACGCACCGTATTGCATCTAAAAACTGTAGCGCTTATAATTACCGACAATTATGTAATAGTGGATTAAATAAGTGTAATTTCTCTTTTCCCCTTCTCTTCAATCAATTCGAGGTGTTAATATCGTCTGCTGTAAAGCTGAATATTTCGCCAGTAAATTCTCTTTGAACTCTACACTTTACTCATATGGAGTATCCTTGCATAACTTTCTATTTAGAACTGAGTCTCTGTTGAGTGATATGCATATAAACTCTTCTATGTTTCTCATCTGTATCCCACCAAGGCATGTGGACCTGATGGTAACGCTGTAATAGTCCTTAAGAAGTGTGTTTCCGAACTGGGTCCAGTTCTCTCTAAAATGTATAATAAATGCCTCGTTTCCTCTTGCTTTCTTGCTTATTGGAAATCCTCATCTATCGTTCCAGTTTTTAAGATCTCAGGTTATCCATCCTACTATCCCTACTATCGGCCTATTAGCCTTCTACCTCTTTTTGATAAACTACTAGAGACACTAGTCCATGATGAATTGGTTAAATATCTCACATCACCGAGCCTTCTTTTAGACAAGCAATATGGCTTTCGTTTCGCTCGTGGTGTTGCTTTGGACAGGGTTTGTCATACAGGTATACTTAACAAGTTAAAAATTTACGATGTCTCCAGACAATCTTTCACCTGATTCAGTCTTTCTTAAATAGTGCAGTGATTGAAATTCTGAACACCCACGCTTCTTGATCCTTTTGTACTAACGCAGGTGTCTCGCATTAACGTCCTTCATGATGACATCAGTTCCCAACTTGATAACTATGCTGATGATACAATCATTTACTCCAGTCTAGACAGTAAATTTGATCAGTTCGATAAGGTCAAATTGGAAGCTGATGTCATAAACGACCTTAAGTCTATTGTTAACTGGAACATAGTATGGCCTATTAATTTTAACGCCTCCAGAACGAAACTACTCTGTATTTTCTCATCTGAGGAACCATTTTGTGCCTTCCATCAGTATGACTGATGCTAATCTACAGGTGAGTGACGTGCTGCGCCTACTGGAGGTAACATTTTTGGCTGACATGAATTGGAAAGACTATATATTTCTAGGTCAGCTGCTAAGAAAGTTAGTAAACATGAGTCAGGCTAGACAATTTTTCTCTCGTAAATTTATCTTATATATTTATAAGTCTACCATTCGTCCATGCTTAGAATATTCATTCCATTTATAGTACGGTGCTCTTGCTATATATTTTGAGACCCTTCATAAAATCCAAACAAGAGTAAGCAATATCAGTGGTTATGACCTGGCATAAAGTAGCTTCACTGTGCCTTTTCAATAAATACTTTTATAGTAATTGATCGGATGAGCTCTTCACCATGGTAGTTTGTTAGTCTCGTTTTCGATTTTATCTGAATTACTTTCAGACCAATGCTGTCGGATGGAGTTTCACTGTGAAATTGTTATCAACTTTAACCTTTTGGACAACGTGCACAAAAAACTTTATTTTGGGCCTCCAAACTGTTTGATAAGTTTATTTTAATTTATTTTTTCCTTGTTAATTTTTTGTTTTCGTTTAAATTTGTATTTTTCATTTTAGCCTTTTTAAGTTTTACTATCGGCTTTGACCACCATCTTTAATTTTTTTTTTTTTTTTTTTTTTTTAGTCTGGTTTGGCAAAGTTTTACCAGACTGCTGTTATTTTTCTTTTGCTTTTTTTTTTGTTCTACTACATTTGCATTTCATTTATAGTTAACGTTTATTTTCGTTATTTGAAAAAAAAAAAAGAAAAAGACTTACAGATTTTTTTTTAAGAATGGAAATCTTTTTTGGTTTTGACGTTTTTAATTGTTAACTTGCCTCATAGAAATATATTTTGATCCACCTCCGCCCAACTCACTTACAAACACGCCAACAAAACAAAATGCATCAGTGTAAAACATTCCGTGGCCACGTCCTTCTCCTTTTAAAAACGACCCCAGTCATACACCCATATCTACACCCCAAAATCCACCTATTCCTTCTCAATCATCCCAAATGAAAAGAAACAGAAATCCAGATGCCCTGGCTATATCGGGAAAATAAAAAAAAATAAAACCGCCATATTTACCTGGGGAGGACGTCTGCAAGTTGATAGTGTCTGTGCACAGTGCTATAATCCAAAAGATCTCAGGTGCCTGTGGTATGTTCGACAGATGGCTGGAAAATATATAGAAGTTGCACAGAAATTCAAAATAGCAAAATGCGTGCTGACAGTTGTGCGATCAGTTCCGAGTATTCGGCAGATATATCCTTTCAAAGGGCTTTAAAATTAATGTTATCTAGTGACATTGTCTCTTGATGACACCATAAAGTGTGAGATGGGCACAGGATCAATAGGACAGGCCGTCGGTGCCCTTGCCCCGGTTATGTTCAATGGAGAAGAGCGAGTCTAATCGGTTTGATAATGTCTCTCTCTTTTCAGGATATGTTCACCAGGGATCCCGGTCTGAATACTGCTCAGTTCGACGACTATTTGGCCGTCTTTCCCCGCTTCGAGATTATATAGTCTTACGCCCGTTTTTGTTCCTTTGCTTGCGCTGAATTTCAGGAACTGTTTGAAGCATGGGTCTATACCTCAACGCTTCCCCAAAGTGTGATAAATTGCTACCCAAGGAGAAAAACCATGTGGGTGGGTTAAGAAACTTTCAGCCTTTAACTATGTTAAATATGGAGTTTATCCAAAGTCTTAGCGAACAGTGTGCAGGCTGTTCTTTCTAGTCTGATTGACTTCCAACAGAGCTTGACTGTTCATATGTACCTTCATATGGTACGCTTGATCATCGAGCAAGTCAACAGTGAAGCTACGATGATCAGTTTAGATCAGTCTGCCTTCGATAGTGTGGACTATAGATTTCTGGAGGCTGTCGTTTCAGCGGTCGGTTTCAGGCCGTATTTTCGCACATGGATCCGAATTTTGTATGCGACTCCCGGTACGCTGGTGGAAGTGAATGGAGTTCGATCGGAGACTTTCGTACTGTCTCGCTCCATTCGTCAAGGTTGTTCACTTTCATCATTGCTTTATATTCTTGCATAGGAACCTTTCCTTCACAAGTTATCCGAATCCGGACTACGCGGAGTTTTCCTACTTGGTTCTATCATCTTATTCTGCTTATGCTGACGATTTTTCGGTTCTTGTGTCAAACAGAGCCGAGATTGACGAAGTCCGCAAAGGAGTCAGAGGGTACGAGACTTTTACAGGAGGCAAGATCAACCGCGATAAGTCGATTGGCATGGGGTTAAGTGAATGGAAGAGAGTTTCGCTTATCGGACCTTTCATCTGGACGGACGGGCCAGTCATGATAATCGGCGTCTGTTTCGGTCCCGATCTCCTGTTGGAAGAGAAAGACAAGGTTGCAATTCGTCTGTGGTCCTGGAGGAATCTTTCCTTCAATGGAATGGCGGATGTACTTCCATTCTCCTTTACCGACTATCCGGGCTTCCACTTCCGCATACCACACTAATGGCATCAGTAAGGTTCTTGTTCTCCTTCATGTTGGGAGGTAAGGCCGTTAAGATACTTCGTAAGATCTGTTAGCTCCACCCTTCTGAAAATTCATAGCGTTTGTAGATTGAATGTGTCACGATTCGGATGAGGAGAGGCCCTTCTGAGAGGAAGATACCCGTAAAAACTTCCCATCCTTGAGAAGTTTATCACGACGCGAGTGCTCCTTCTATCGTCAATATGGTATTGCCATTAAAAACTTCTTACGGGTGTTTGCTGGCTTCTCCAACGTGCATTATATCATGAGTTATTTAGTGGATTATCTGATTAATGAGTTCGAGCTGAAGAAGCAGGAGGATTGCACAATATGGCTTTGGACGCCAGGGTTTAAATGCCTCAATAACTATGTAGCATCTGTCACCGACCAAAAGCCAGGCACGAAAATTTTCCTAGACCTCCAGTTCCGCTCCTAGTTCCTGCATACAGCGCGACTCTCCTTGAAACAGAGAAAGCAACAGTACTTCTTGAAGCCTGCTTCCATGCCCATAAGTAACCTAATGACCTTGAGATTCCCACAGAGACTCAATACACTCGTACTGCTTTTACTTGACAGATTCCAAAAGGAATACTGTGAAATCTTGAAACTGTATTCGCTGTGATAATATGGAAACCATGGATCACGCTTTCTTTCATTGCAGGCTCGTAGTGCTGTTGTGCAAGTTTGTTGAAGGCAGTCTTATTCGAATGCCGCTCGGAAAGCCTTTCGTTCTCAAGGCCAATTTGTCTGTAGCAATGTGGTAACTTCGTTTACGAAGGCTGAACATTGTGTTCTTTTGATTGATAGGACTTATGAGAGTCGGGATTTAGACGACACATATGAATGGACTATAGCGGCGAGATTTTCATTTCTTTCCAGATGATCTTTTACTTTAAGTATCAGCTTAAAGTCAAGATTAGAACGGAAAGGTAGCCGCCCCCGCCATCAGAACTTGGATAAATTTGCGCATTTTGTGTTGTGTAAGAGGGGCCGACATAGAGTGGCACTTTGATGTCGGTTAGGCATTCGGATATTGCCTTAACTCTGTTGACCATTAGCAAACCCGCCCGAAATTAGGCTAGTTTAGTGTTGTTTGTGCCTTTAGTTTCTTCTTTTGCTTTCACGACGCTTAACTCTCCATTTGATTGAACATTAAACCTAACCTGAACAAAATAAACTATGAAAACTCCACAAATATACTTAAATGCTTATAGGTGATAACAGCAGCTACTGGTTTATACCAACGACTTTCCATACTTAACACTTTTCTTCATTTTTACTCTCACGTGGTTATGTGTGATGTCATGAACCGCAATGCGATATTTGCTTCCTTCGTTTCATATGCACAAATTTATCGTTGCATAGCAATCTTCCATGCAAAACAAACTATCACTGTTGCAATGTCCACATAACCATTCTAAAATAAAATTTAACATATTTGTTACTGAATTTATTATTTAATTTATTGTAATGTACTTGTAATCTCTGATGATGACTTTTGTAAGTCGAAAGGTTAGGCAGGGTTGACAATATAAACATGTATCAACATGGTGATTTTCTTTCGTATTGCAATGATAATGCTAAAAAGCTTATTCGACAATATGAAAGAAAACTTTTCTATATTTTTTAATGAAACGTGCATATATATATATATATATATATATATATATATATATGATGTATCAAAGATATTTTTACAAACATTTGGGGTGGGTTATATTGAATATATATGTACCATATAGCTAAAATACATGGTGTATCAAAAATATATATTTTTTTAAATACCGGGGACTGGTTTGTCGTTATCAAAAAAAGGACAAATGTCCATATATATATATATATATATATATATATATATATATATATGTCTGCAAATCCTTCGTTTTTTAGTTAATTAGTTCAAAGTTTGCCACCTGACGCTGTTGAATGTACAATCCAAGATATAATTACTAAATAATTTTACAAACACGTTGAGTGTGTCTTCCCGACACCAAACTAGGTAAACGTTCAATATAAACATATTTTCCTAAATGTAATCGTTGTACATCAACACAGCAACTCATAAAAAATGTTGAAAATGTCCTCCGCTTGCTTGTACACACGCATGCACCCGTCGGTTCATTGACTTGGGGGGGGGGCTTTCAAATGCTTGTACACTGTATCGAATGATTTCGTAGGCCCCCATAACATGTTAATAGAGCGTTTCTGCATTAATAATTTCTGCTGCATAAACCAATTGTTTTAGGTGGCCTCACAGATGAAAATCCAAAAGATTGAGGTTGAAGGAACGTGCAGGCCATAGAACTGGTCCTCCATTACATGTTCATCTTTCATGCTAGATATTATTATGTTGGTGCAAAAATAATGGGATGTATTTCTACCACTCTCTGTCTCTGTCTCTATCTATCTATCTATCTATCTATATATATATATATATATATATATATATATATATATATATATATGTGTGTGTGTGTGTGTGTGTGTGTGTTGTGGGTGGTTTCGGTGTTTTTGTGTGTGTCTGTTATTTGTATCATACAATATATTAGCAGAATGTTTCTCGCTAAACGATTTTCGAAATTGCTGTTTGTCATACTTTCCTATTCACGAATGTCTATGTGATTTTTGGCTGTGTGTTCGATATGAACACCCAGCCAAAAATCACATACACATTTATTGCAAAAACCAAATGCATATTAATTAAAAACAAAACGAATCTTCACTAAGACATATTATAAAGAAATATACTACTCCAATTAATACGAATAAAAAAATCAAATTTATTATCTATTATAAAACTTTAAGACAACCAAGCTTATCCTCAAAAATAACGCCACACCAATTAAGTCAAAATTACAAAGCACGAACAATATCTATGAGTTCAAATGCTCCTTAAGGAACTGTGTTCCTGATCAAACCGGACTCATAAATAATTAATCGGTTACACAACCAGATGCATATCCAAACGTCTTTACACCTATCTGATCACAGCTCCATTAGAACCCATTTAAACAGACACACAAATTTACCCGACTCCATTCGGAAAATACTAGTAGAAAACACAAATATATTAACTGCATGCACCTGCAAAAAAAAGACTAAAAATGATGTAATCTTAATAATAAAAAAGAAAAAGCCAACTCTTAACAATATTAACTACGAACAAAGCCACAATGGGCTAACCGTATTCGGAAATTAAAAACATCCCTACCACACAATAATACATACACAGAACGCACCCACTCAATTAAGCTGAAAAATCGAATCATCCTTTATAATGGCTAAAGGTATAGGCGACAGCGCTCTGAAATATAAAACATTTGGGCAGTTCTTACACACCCTTTGTCCAGAAACGAAAGCTCTTGTCAGAACACAAGAAAAATTGAATAACAAGCTTAACCGTAGTACCTTGTCTGTCATTTGTAATGAAACATGCATAAAGGAAGGATTGAAGCTTAAATATACAACTATATATATATATATATATATATATATATATGCGACAATCTTCCGGGAAATATTTGAGAAGAGCCATATTTATCAGTAACGATTGCATATTCTATGAGTTATATTGATATCTTCTTTATACACACTCACTGAATTCCTTATGATATTAAACAAGGTACACGACTCCATTAAGTTTTTGGACATCAGTAACTACATCGATAAAAATAGAATGCTACAAACTAAAACTACCGACAGCTACAACTATCTTCACTTTAAGTCTTCCCACTTTAAACCCCTCAAGGAGAGCCTTCTCTATTCACAATCACTTAGATTCAGAAGGATATGTCCTAACAATGGAGAACTAAGTAAACACACTAAAATCTCGAGTATCAATTGACAATACGTGGCTATAAACAACACCTAATAAGGGAACAAATAAATAAAGTAATTTCCACGCAAGAGAAGACATTGTAATGTATAAAATTAAAAATAAATTCACACGTATCCCTCTAGTAACCACTTTCAGCACCGCTGTTCCTCCACTATCTCAAATTATCAAAATTCACTGGGAAATACTACGTATCAAACCAGACCTAAGCACTTTGGTTGAGGAATCCGGCCTTCTTGCATATCGTAGATTTAAGAACCTTAAAGAAATTATAGATGATAAGATAATCCGTAACAGATCAAAAATAAAAACAACAGATTTTCTCAAACATGTAACAACAATAGGAGCCAATGTTGTAACAACAATAGACATACAAAATCTACCACGACTCTAACTGTAGAAGGCAAAAACATAATTTCCAGATTAGAATGCACACTAAGCTAGAAATAATATGTCGGAAAATCAGAGTGGCCCTTTCACTACAGAAATAATATTTATCGGAATCGGATCAAGTCGTCTTCCCACAAATATTTTGCCTAGAACATGATTTTAAAAGCCATAGAAAAAATCCATGGCTAAAAGAATAGCCAAAAACGCTCATATATGTAGCAGTTGTTAGTTGCCGTAAATGAAACTTGTATAAAATCGGGGTTGCTGTTCAAATGCACAATTATTAAGTTGGTGCAAAAATAATGACGTAACAATGTCGTTTTTTGAAGTTAAAAATACGTCAAAAATGACATTATTACGTCATTATTTTTGCACTAACCTAATATATATATACATATATATATATACATATATATGCATGCATGTATATATGCTAAGGTGACCTCACAATTGCATATAATCAAATTGATAGAGACTTCCTCTTTACATCCCAACTCTGGCGCCACTGAATATGTAGCTCTAATCGAGGAATTATATTTGTCCTAAAAGTCGTACATATCCAGTGAAGACGTGAATAACTTGAACCTAATCAAGAATAAGGAAAGAAGGAAATGATAGTCCTAAAATATTTAATATTTTGCTAAACTACGCCATGCACATATCGCGTTCAAATGTAGAATGAATTACAATTATAGTTTAAGTATCAAAACATCCCAAATGAAGCTATCATCGTTTCTGATTTCCTTCCAGATGCATATATACTGATGAGGAGGGGGCGCTATTACAGTGGCATACTTATTCATATTCGTACAAAAGTTAAGAAGGAAGCTTACATCAAAACTGATAAAAGTGATAAGAGTGAGTCCGAGAAAACTATTTTACTGAAAAATTATTTTACTAGTAAAATTTTATAAATTTCAATGGTCGTTAGCACTGGATGCTCATGCAATGAAGCAAGCCACCAAGACATAGTGCGTTACTGATTGGGAAAGAATGAAAAAAAAAGAGAAATATTTTTGAAGAGAGAGGAAAATAAAATATGAATCAAGAAGACAGTGGATAATGATTGAGAGAGCATTTACATTTTTGAAAATAACAGTTCATATGATATGCCGTCATTTTCATTTATGTCTTATTTCATTGATTAAATTTTGGTTTGGAGTAAGGTTCAGAATTTTCTAGTTCACACATACAAATGCACACACACACACACACACACACACACACACACACACACACACACACATATATATATATATATATATATATATATATATATATATTTGTTTTGCAAAAAGATCTCAGTATCTTAGAGTAAAAGTTGTTAGATGAATTTGTAAATTCTTTGCCAGCAGTTTCCTCTATAGTACATCTCAATTGTGGAGCCCTTTTCAGACTCCTTCATTCTCAGGTACATCTTCAAGAGAATTTTTTTTGGGGGAATAACTTGTTTCTGAAATTTACGTGTTTTATATCGGAATCTAAAATTCCCATGGTGACAGCCATCGTGGATATTTGAAATAGGTAGGGGTGTTATCTGCTAATGATATGTATCAACATAGAGTTACTTTCATAGATGTTAAGTCAGGATAAGATGGGGGTGTCTAAATTTAAAGCGGAAGATGTTTTCAATCAGTCAGATTAACTTGTCTATGAAGATTAATTTATTTTTCGCTTGAAGATGAAACAGAGCTCACTTTAACTCAATTTAATTCTAATAATTATATTGTAGTTTTCGGCTCTTGTTTTTGAAACATGACACTTCTTATAGCGTGTTGGAATCATATTTTAAAATAAATAATTATATTTATGCTCTACTTTTGTATCGAGCACTATTTTTTAAAAATAATAACTAAAATACTAAAGAACCTTGGATTACTAACCTAACCCGTTCTTTCCTATTTTCTATATATTTTCACACACACACACACACACACACACACACACACATATATATATATATATATATATATATATATATATATATATATATATATATATAGGAATAATAAGCGGGATATATTGTTCTCCTATTGATTAAAACTTTCTGTATTTGAGCGTTTTTTTTTTTTTGTTTTGTTTTTTTTGTTTTTTTCCTTTAGTGCGAACAAGCACTTATAGTTGTCATTATTCGCACTGGTGAACATATAACGCAAGTGAATTTTCGTAAGATTTCATGTAACTGTTTTTTCTATGTTTTTTGAAAACTATTCATAAAGTTCCGATCCAAAAACCATTTAAATCAATATTTTTCAAATGCTTTTATCTGAATTTTCAAAACTTTTCAAATATGGGAATAGTCAGAGATTATCGAGTGCAGATGAAATACATAACTCTATAGAATGAATTTGAATTTTTATCTCTGAATAGAAGTTGCATTTGTGTGACATTTATTCTGCATCCAGTGAATACGAGTCTGAGATAAATTTAAACTCGCTAGTTATATCAGATAAAAAGAACAGGGTTCGTTGGAAAATACGTAAAATGCATGCTACATTTTTACATGAAGTTTAAATAAGATTTTTTTTATTAAATATTACAGTATCTGTTTATATTTCTGAGATGAGCTGTTACGTTGTATGGATGGTGGGAGTTGAAATTGAGGTACTTCCCGGTGAATGTCGGTTTACGTATACGAATGTCTTAAACCCATGCTCTGTTCGAGATATTAGAACATCCAGGAATGGGAGGGTGTTGTTACTCTCTTTCTCCATTGTGAACGGTATCGAAGGTCTTATTGAGTTCACGTGGTCCAGTAGAACCTGAACAGCTTCCTGGTGTGGCCAGAGTATGAAGGTATCATCTACGTACTTTAACCATATAGTTGGCTTTAGAGATATAGATTCTAATGCTATTTCCTCAAAGTATTCCACATATATATTCGCCATGTGTGATCCCATTTCGAAGTGTGTTGTTTGTGTACAGAAAGTCAACATCTCCATCAGATTGGAATACTGGTCTGTTCTTCTAGGGAAAAAAACTGGGCTAGGTGGGTACAAGAAGACAACAACACTCAGAAAACAGTTTGCCTACCTTATGTGAAGGGGTTATCTGCGATTCATATAACAACAGGACAACCTTCAAAAGCTTGACTACACTTCGCAGATATCTCTCCCTAGTAAGACCCCTCCCCCCTAGAGTAGAAAATGACTAAAAACTGTGTGTACGCTATCCCGTGCAGCTGCAGAAAGAAATATTAAAAGGAGACAGGCAGCCCCTTAAGGTAAGGCTTCAAGAACACCAGAAAGCTGTAACACAAGGGAAGTGGATAAATCAGGCATGGTTGACCACATATGGAGAAAAAAGGGAGATTTCCGCCCTCTATGGGATCAGGTTGAGATCGTAGACAAGGAACACCATTGGAAAATTCGTAATCTTAAGGAATCAGCATATATGCTAGGCCACAACAATCTCCTGAGCCGTCCAAGAAATGAATACAATATGGGAACCAGTAATAAGGAGTGCAAAAGTAAAGCAATAATAACAACAAAAGTTGCAATATGAGCTCTGGTAAAAATATGAATGATAACAGCACAAATTGCAATATGAGCACTGGTAAATATGGTTGCTGAGACATTAAGTTTATAATACTCATACACAAATGTCCGCAAGGACGCATGGTACTGTGGATAAAGGCGTTGGTTAGATCCAGTAACAGGAACCAAAGTTTGTTAGTTCAATACCCGGTTAAGGCAGTGGAGAATTTTTTGAGGGAAATTAACAGGACACTTAATTAAACATGACACGTGGAACTAGAACAGTCTACCCACTCAGCGAAATAAAGTGTTCAGTTCGACATTCCAACCACTTGAAAAAGGCCGGAACGTACTTCAGGTGGTTGGAACCACCTGAACTACGCTCCGGCGTAATAATAATCCGATGTAATAAATATAGCGACAAAGATGAAGAAAATAATCCGAATAATGTAAATAATGTAAATATTACGGTATTATGCTATAATAAATATTACACAAATTCGCACCAGACCATCAAAGTCAACTTCACTCAGTCACGGCCGCCAAGAAAAAAGCTCTGTATTTGCTGTAAAATATTGTAGCGAATAATCATTTTCTTCTGCTTCTTCTAATTGCGTTAAAGAGACGAGGGAAGAAGGAAAAAAAAAATTTTTTCTTCTCCAAAGCAAAAATGCTAATGTAGATCAATTCACAACTCACAAGTGGTTAACGAGTTCAGAAATTAAGGATGAATATATTTGCCGCCAAAGTCGTACTGTGTCTAAATTCGTAAAGTCTGAGTTCATCAGAAAAATTGCCCTCAAAGTATTTATACAAAAGGCACAATGAAATTACGTTACGGCGATGGAAAAGTGAGTAAAAACAAGATGCTAGGTCAGAACCAATAAAATTGCAGATTCTTTTGCGGATTTTATTACGAATCACTCAATATATATATCAGGAGCATCAGACTATAAGTGACATCAATATACAAAATTCTGACGAATGGTTGTCTTATAAATATATAAGAAAGATTCTGTCAATAAATATTGTCTAGCTCGATTCACTAAACGAAAATTCCTACAAAACACACGCATGGATTCAAAGTCATAGTGAGCGAAATTTAAATAATGGTTTCCCACAAACATTTAAGTTATTAACGGCCTTCATAAAAATAGATGTTATTAAAACTTTCAGTTTTATATTTTTAAGATATTTACAAAGAAATTATTATTCTCTTTAGATAATTATTTTTAATCATGTTAACAAAAGTAAGTCGACAATGCCACCAAGATGCAAGGGGGTTACTGGGAGTTAAACAGAATAAAAAGACGTTAAGGAGGAGAAATGACAATAATACAACAGGTTTCAAATAGACTGAGAATGGAGATTGAAGTTGTATTTAAATTTTTGAAGAACGTAACTGGCCCGAAAGTAAAAAAAACCTGAAGGAAGACACATAAGCGAGGAGTGCGAGAAACTATTATATTAGAATAGAATTTATAGTTTGTTATGTTTGGTATATAGCTCCGTGTAGTACCAGTGTTAACATAGTTCACCGTGTTACATTTAGCAAATGAGTTTACTAAGCAATGCCCTTATGTTCACCAGTTGGTCTTTATTTATACTTGCCTATCTCATTTGTATACAATACTACACCTCCCTGAATCGAAAAGGTCGTATACCCCTGTTTTTTTCTTTTTTTTTTACTATTATTATCTTTTTTTATTATTCCTGTGATATCCTTCCTCTTGTCTTTCTTGTTTTATTTTAAAAGGTGACCTCGGTCTCCCTCTTCCGTCTTTTCATACTCACTTTCTTCAATTTATTGCTCTGTTCCACTTTTGCGACTTTCTCTCTCTTCTTGTCCTTCATCTTCCATTTTTACGTCATCTAGTTCGTTCTGCTTCTGAATTGTTCTGCATGTGCCAGTATATTTTGTCCCTTGTTCTCAACTATATCCGTGTTTTGTCCTCTTTGTGTCAGGAAATTTGCTTCTTCTGGATTAGCCTCTTTATTCGTTCAATACTATACCTTTTCTTATGTTGAAAATGATATAGTTATAGGGACTCATATTTGTTTTCCCATTAATGTCGAAGGGGTCAGTTTTCTTTACGCATACCGAATGGATCTGTAACTTAAGAGAAGCATTTTTTGGTAGATACGCTTCTATACTTTCATTAAATGGTGAGAATTTTTTTAATCCAGTTTTCACCGTTTGCACCATTCTTTCCGTAATGTGAGGTTATTAGTTATATGGTGGTGTCTTGTATGGAATGCATCTAATCTGTTAACCATGCACATAAGTTTTCATTACAAAATCCGAGTGTTCCATTTCTTGAGAATATAGTTCTTAGTACTTGATTTATTGTGGTGGTTTTTCTGTCCTTAATAAGAGCCCACTAATACTAAGAACAATCCCTTATCTTTGATATGTGCGTAATCCATGCAGATCCTAACCAATGGGTCTGCTTCCTTGGGCCAGGAGTGAAGTTTTTCTTGCTTGAAGTTTTTTCCTTTATTTTCACACATTTTGAGCATCTCTTAATGTACTCCAATACATCTTTTGAATACCCTGACCACCAATCATCATGTACTCCTTTTAATGTGTCCCTTCTTAGTATTTGTGGAGATATTATTATATCCCCATTGCGTATTATGCCATTTTATATGGTTAGTTTGTGCTTCGTTCTTTAAAAGGTCGCTCTGCCATCGATCAATTGCTCCATACATTACTTTTTATTCTCTGCTATTCTGCTTAATATCGTGTCTTGCTTGTTTCTTTTTTGAGTTTATTTACAGAAAGAACGTCCGTTTCTATCCAGTGTATTATTTATCTTCAACATTTTCCTGTTTTCTTCTGTTTTATTCTTGTACTGCAATTTTGCTAAAGCATCTACCTGAAAGATAATGTTGTTTTTACGTATACTATGTCAACATCGAATGCCATGATCTTTATCGCCAATCTTAAAATCCCTTGACGATGTGACTTTTGGCAAATCTTTTCTAGGGTTAAATATAAATTCTAATGGTTTGTGATCCGATTTTAATAAGAATTTTTTTCCTATTAAAAAGTTTCGTGTCGTTTCCATGCCCCATACAATCGCTAGTGTTTTTTTCAATATTCCAATAGTTAACTTCTTCTGACGTTAATCTTCTTCATATGTACGTGATTGGATGTTCTTCTTGTGATAGAACAACAGCAGTCGCCTTTTCAATCGTGTCTATGGTTAACGTTACTTCTTTTTGTGGATCAAAAACTTTTATTATTGGTTCCTCATTTTTTAAAGTTCAAAAAGCGATAGTTTGCTTTTGTGTCCATTTAAATTCATTGTTGTTTTGTTTTTTGTTTTTTTGTTTTTTTTTTGGGGGGTGGGGGTGTAATTTTCCAAATGGTTTATTATGTCGCTGTATTTCGATATATATTTAATATAAAATTCATTATAATTCTAATTCTTTTTTTTATTGGAGCAGCTATTTCTGTTATTGTCTTTGGTAATCTATTGTGGGGTGACATGCCTTCTTTTGACATTTGATATCCTAAATATGATATCTTCTTACAGGCAAAATTACGTTTGTTTGTTTTTTACATTCATGCTTGCCATTTTATCCCTCAAATTTGCTCAGTTTTATATTTTAATTATTCTTTAGTTCTTGCTCCTACACATATATCGTCCTGGCATATTATTACATCTTTCTTTATTTTTCCTAATAAGACTTTTTCGGTTGCTTTTTGAAAAATATGGCTCGAAGTCTTTGCCCCAAACGGTAGACGAGTCCATCTTATTAAGCCTATAGGGGTGTTTAACGTGATGATTTCCTTGAATTTCTCGTCAATTTATATTTGATTCTATACTGCCTTGAGATCAATTTTTGCAAAGTGCTCCATTTTTGCTAACTCGTGGCTCGCAATTTCCATATTTGGCAAAGGAAAAGAGTCTGAACATATCCGGTGATTTACCCCTATCTTGTAATCACCAAAAATCCTTAAATCTTCATCAGGTTTTTATATCGCTACTGTCGGTGACGCCCAATTGCTACTACCTTGAGTTACTCTTTCTAGTATGCTTTGTTGTATCATTCTGTTTAATTTGGCTACCAACAAAGTTGGAATATAAATTGCAACTTTTCTTGACTCTATATATTTTGGATGATAATTTTCTTTTAGTCGAATGCTTACTTTATAGTCTTTCAATAATTCTATTTCATTTTCATCTGCTTCTATGGAATTGATTAGTTTTGCTGTATCGACGCTTAACACATCAATTCCTGGTAATCCGTGATCTTTTTTGCATTCTACAACTGCAGTGGGAATTACCTCCCAACGCCTGTCGGTTTCAAAATTGTCTCTGAAATGTACCCATTATTTTTATAGTCGTTCCATTAAATCACCTTAATTGGGTGTTGCTTTTTTAATTGTCTTCGTCTTAATTTTATCCAGGAATTGTTTGATATCAATGTGACTTCACTACTGCCTGTATCATGTTGCATGTTAAATATTTGGTCATTTATCCCTATTTTTTCTCTACTTCTTTTTTTGCGTATTCATTCTTCCGCCTTTTCTTCCTAGAGAGTTTGTACCTTTTGTCCTCTTTCTATTTTCTTTTCGTATTTGCTTACGTTCTGAAAATTATCTCTTTTTTTTTCAATTTTAGCATATTTTTCCTACAGCTGGACATTTTTACTTGCCTTTATTTTGATTTTTACCACAATATCCTACGTGTAATTATGCCTCACATTCTTCTTTTAGTTGATTAAATTCTCTAATCAACTCTGTTGTAAAACCGCGACGCTAGCTTTCAAACACATGCTAATACTCTATAGATATTCCAGTATTTTTCGTTTCTGGTTTTGGTCATACAAGACTTCAATTATTCCGAGAAGGAATAATTTTTATTTTTTAGTCATTTCCCGAGCTCACAACTTTTCAAATTCACAATACTTGGCTCGTTCTTTCAATTTATGTAAGTATTGTATAATGAACTCCTTAGGTGATTGTCTTGTCTCCAAAACCTTGGTTCTTCCAGTAATGATTAATTTTTTCTTTGGTCTGATGTTCCTTATTATAATTTTAACAATTTCTCAAATGTCATTTGTTCTAATTCGCTCGGACAACACATATCGAAAATTTCTTTACTGCTTCGCACACAGTGGTAGGAAGAAATAAATCCGTTATCTTCTCCGTCGATCTTTGTGACTCTTAACTTTTTTGCACTCTTGCAAATGCAGCAAAAGTTCTTATCCATGTTGCTATGTGTTCTGGGTCGTCCAGCGAATTTAATAACCCTGTCGGCGACGCCATTGTTATGTTTAGTATAACTTTCGTTGTAGAGAAATCATAGCACAGTTCTCCACGTTACGCTTAGCAAACGAGTTTGCTAAGCAATGCCCTTATGTTCACCAGTTGTACCGTATTTATACTTGTCTATCTCATTTCCATACGATACTACACGGTTAAAATTTCGACACTAAAATGATGAGACCCTGTTGCCAAACTAGCTTAGGCTTAATTTCCTGCCGTGGACCTACCATGGAGGGGAGCTCATTAGAACAAACGCCATGAAAATATTTACAGAAAATATGCAGTGAAATCGCGTTAAGTTGGTGGAAAAATGTTTGAAGTAGAAATGCCAGGTCAGGATCGATAACATTACAGAATCTTCTTTGTATTTTGTTGAGAATCTCGAGATATATAAGAGGACTATGAGACCAAATATGGCAGAAATATTCAATGCACTACAACAATTACCACCACATCTCCGACATATTCGCCTTTTTTATAATTTTCATTGTATGAGAAGACCAAATATTGCAGGGATATTCAATGCAGTGACGAATGGTAAATTTATAAATATGCAAGATAGATTCTGGCGAGAAAAATTATCTAGCATGACATAATGAACCAACTTTACATATAACTCATTTGAAAATTTATATAACTAATTAAGGAATATTGTGCATGAAAAATGTATTTGTTTTGATCAGCGCCTTTGAGTCTTCTCCAATGGCTTCTATTATTAAAATGGACCTCTTCTTCCACATACCATTAATCCTCTCAATCGGTTTTTATAAGTCTGGATGACGTGTGTCAACCATCATCTCACTTCGAAGACGATGTACTACGACATTTACAACATCTCCGACATATTCGTCTTTGTATAAGTTTCAACGAAGGTAATTTTTTTTTCAAAGAAGCAATGGGAATACCAAATTTCTTTAACTAAAATAGTAATTATGTGACGCCTGCTAGAATTGCAAGTTAAGTTAATAAAAAGATAAAATAAAAGATAACGAAGTTTAAAGGAAGGAAGGAAGGAAAAGAATAAAAAAATAAAGAAAGATAGAAAGTGAATAAATTGATGAAAAAGATGCAGTTATCACTAGATTACGAATATAAAAGAAAGAAAGATAGGGAGAATGAAGAAGTAATAACGAAAATAAAGACAATAAAGAAAAATAATAAAATAATGAAAGTGAAAAACTGAAGCAAAGTCGAACAAGAAATATTCCAAAAAGCTAAGGATGAATTGTTAAAATTAAAAATAAGTACATTTTAGAAAAATTGAAAAGGAAGACTAAAAGTTGGAAAAAAAGAACAATGAAATTAAATTCGCTAATTGATAAAAATTGAAGAAAGGAAGAAAAAATAGAAAAATATATAGAAACCGAGAAAAATATATTAAAAAAATAAAGGAAAGATGAAAAGACAGGAGAAAAATATTATGAAAAGGACGAAGAATCATTAACCGTCTGTTTACAGAAATAAAAAAGAGAAAAAGTGATAAGGAAAAATGATGTAGAAATAATGAATGCACATGTAGTAAGGAGAAAGAAAGAAAGAAAGAAAGAAAGAAAGAAAGAAAGAGAAATCAATTTAAAAAAAAAAAGAGAATGAAAATAGCAGAGGATGATGAGTTAAAATGGAAATATAAATGACAATGAAAAAAAAGTTGAACCATCATTAGTCCCATGATTCTCTTCGCATACCTAGATGAAAAGCCACACAGATATTCATTCATACATGTTCTTTGAAATGGAGACATGCTGAAGTCCGTCACTCTCCAGATCAAACCAAAACCGATATCCTATAACTTGATGTGGTTGTTGCTTTCACCTGGGCAAGCTCGCCCCTGTGGCCGTTGATTTCAGTCTAGAAAACCATCCACTTATTGATGCCATGTCATCGCCGCAATAGCTGCAGGTATAGTTGTGGGAGCTAGTCTAATTTATTGTACCAAATGAAAACTACTAGAAGCTTCATCCAGTTTTGACAGTTTTTTAAACCGTGCTTGATGTCTACTCAACCTTGTCACTCGAAATTCCTAGCAAAACTGGTTCAGAAACCGATGACCCGACTATCTATCAGGCAGTACTAAATTACAGGGCATAATTGGCACACGTAGAGAAGAAAGACTAAAAGTCGGGAAAAGATAAATGAAAAAAAATATAATGAAAAACATGTAAAGTAACAAATATATAAAAACGGAGAAAAAAAGAAGAAAAAAGTTAGAAAGGGAGGAAGTAAATAATGAAATGAGTATAGAAGCTACTATTTTAGTTGAAAAGACAAAAGAGACGCGAAGAGGAATAAAGATAATAAGAGCAGTATAGCAAATTAGGAGATGTCAGAGATGACAGGGCGACAGACAAGAAAAGGAAGAATGAAGACATGAGAGGAAGAAAGGAACTATGGATATAGAAATGAACGAGAAGAAATATTAAAAACTAAAGTAATCGTACCATAAATTATATCATGAAAAGAAAAGAGATTAAGAAAGGCCAATAGACGTTTGTCCCCAATTGCAGATTCAGTTGACAATTACAGATTTGAATTTCATAGAGAAAATAGTCAAGTAGTTATAAGGAGCAGACTCGATAGCCATTAAATGAATCCTCAGAGAAAAGTCTCTGAAAAACGAGATTCTCTCATTAATGATTTATCGTTCAGGAAACAACAACGCATTAGTTTTCTCCAGTAATATGCTACTTGAAACAATCGAGGGCTCTATTTAGGATCACGTATTAGTAATGCAGTAGAAACAAACGTATGTGCTGAAGAATAGGTGCATCAGTTACGTTCAGTTGTTTTTATCATATCAAATCAAACTGATACTCTGGTTTAATGGTGATCACATTGAAGTAGATATTAGAACTTATTCAAACTTCGGGTCAAAGAAAGTTGAATGCTGATCTTAACCAATACGAAAACGGATTGCCTTCAAGTCTAGATTTCTAACATTCGATTTGAAATGACTTATATTCAGATCAAAAATGGAAAAATGTATTTGAATAGTAACCTTCTACTTGAGCTGACTCACTACTGAACTTTAGTAAAATATATTAAACAAAAGAAGCCCTCTAAAATGTGATAACCATACTAGAGTAAGACTTTGGGCTTCAGCCATCGAAGAATACCCTACAAGATCTAATTTCAAACGCAATTGTCTTTACGAAAAACTAAGTAACGTTGTCAATACAGTAGACAGTCGATATATTAATTAAGATAATTACTAAGATAATTTAGTCAAATAATGCTACACGGGTGACCTTTTGGTGCGTAGATAATAAGAAATACACTGGGCCTACTTGAGTTATTTTTTAATTTTTATTAAGTTGTCTGTTTACAGCCTCATAATGTTTTTTATTTTATTTTGTTAAATATTTCCAGTGGTTACGTTATAAAAGTTATCCCTCTTTCTTTCTTTATTTCTTTATCACACACACATACACACACACATGCAGAAACTCACTTTCATTATCTAATTCATATATCAGATTATTATCTTTCTGTATATTCACTTTTCATGTATTTACTTATCAATAGACTTCCTCTATCTATCTATCTATCTATCTTACTCAGACTATTCCTATCTATCTATCTATCTGGTAACTTATGAATTTATCTTACGTTTACTCAAGTCAGATTCATTATTTTTAAGTACAAATCCACAATTAGGATTTTTTCAAATAAATTTATTCAATACAATGCGCAAGAGTCACTCAATTAAAGGGATAAAATAGAAATACAGTCGCATGAGGTGGTAGGAACCAAAGATTATGAGGATAAGGAGGATACACAAATAATGTCTTTCAAATTGAACAGATCATGATTAAAATATCGGGGAAATCTATTGCACAATGCGACAGTTCTTGGGAAAAAGCTGTCTAAAGATAATTTTCTTCTTTTATTTATAACACGGAAACAATGAGGGGATTTGTCTACGTTGAAACGGCATAATGAGTTCTAGATGTTACAGTATGAACTGGTGGAAATAAAAGTAGGCTCCTATGAATTTCTTTCCATGGAAATATCGACAGACAAAATCGCATAAAAATGTTGGACCCGATCCAAACTGGATATGGCTGCAATACTCTCTTTTTGGTGTTGTAAAAATACAATATAGTAGAAGGAGTTAATTTGACAAACACGTCAAAATGTGCGTTCAGTATATTGATTATATGCATAGCAGTTTAAATAATTATATATTGTGATATATTTCGCAAAGTAAATACAAGAGAGTCTTGTCTGTTTTCTTTAGTAACATAATAAAAGACATCTAACCAAGTAATGGAGAATAGCGAAATATGTGTCCACATATACGAAGCAAAACATCGAGCTCAAATCATGCTGATATGGCTTCAACCATTGTATATATAGACAAAACAACAATGATTGCTTTTTTCGAGTTTCTGTACACTTACATCTCTTGCGAAATTATGTATTAAACTCAGCTGCCCCGAGAAAAGTAGCGAAGAAACGTGCTTCTATCCTGTAGGAGGTCTTTTACTGATCGAAATTAATCAGTTATTTGGGTCATCGTTAAAGATGCTGGAAGAAGCGCCGGTTCCTTTTATCCTTTCAAAAAATACCTAAATCCTGTTGCCATGTTATCTTTACAAGTGTGAGATGAGACCAAGAATTGCTACCATATCCAAGCAGGTGCTACCCACTTCTTACCCACCAGCTTTGACAGTTCAAAAGCAATTTGTAGGTAATGAATTATTTTTAACCGTGTAACCCTTGTCCCACAGACGAAACGTTTCTAGCTTCTCACTATACTATCGCTATTACAATGGAAAAAAGTCTAACGAGTTACATTCCATAATCCAACCTCTGCTCAGACGTTCATGGTAAGGATTCGTCATGCCATGTTCCCGGTGAGAAATTATCCTTATTCTCTTCACGTTCCTTTGGTAAGGAGTAATTTCTACTCAAACAGGTTCTTCCGCAGAACTGTTACTTTGTGAAAGAGATTCCAGAGAAGATGCTTCCTTGACCACTACAATCTTATGTTATTCGTGTTCAGGGATAGCCATTATCTATTTCACAATTCCTCATAATATCCACCTCCTGCTTCTTCTTTCCTCTTCCCTCCGAACAATATCACTGTAGCTTGAGCTGTCCTTGGGCCTTGTAAGGAGTGAACTGAAGGGAAAGAAAATCTTCAGTGTCATCTGTTTATTCTTTGGTCTTGCACACGTTATAGACCAGACAATTCCAACTCCAACAAGAGGAGCTCTGCAAGTCATGCAATTTTAATTTGAGGAAATCGACTAAATAGCCGGAAAATTCATTTCCAGACCGACCAGAAAGTGAAAGTGAAAGTCTTTTGGAAAACTTTCTAGAAGTCGTTGAAAATGATAGCTGTAGTTTTAAAAGTGTATCCACCTGACGTACTGAACATTTCTTCGATTGGTCCACTGATGCAGTTCTTGTGAAATTTTACGTACATGTTTTATACACTGATTTCATCTTTCTCTTGCTTGCTGTCCCAGATAGTGCTCACTTGATTCTGATATTTTCCTTCCTCTGGTTACGGCGACTTCTTTCCGAATCGGAATTATTAATCGGAGAGCCGAGTTCAAATTCCCGTTGGGTTAGGTTTATTTACTTACGTGCAAATACCCTTAGGAATTGTATGAATCTACCCCTTCTTACAATTTAAAATCTTTTCTAGCTTTAAATACCTGTAAAAGGTTGATAAGCAGTACAAAGCAAATCAAACAATCAAGTTATTGTTCAGCTTCTAAATATTTTTATTCTTTTGCTAAGTATAGAAATTAGAAATTTATTTAAAAAACAATATCAGTCGGAAAATGTATCGGTACAAAGATTGAATAAGGTAAATTCAATATAACATCAAATTTTATTTACAGGCGGACTATTGCCTTCGTCTTTGTTGTCGTTCTCACAACGTTTTGGTCGATGTGCTCTCCGACCTCCATCAGGTGTATGCCGATCCGATTGACCTACTGGTAATTCCAAATTGAACTCTTTAATTTATGGGGGTAGATTGTTCTCATTCCACTGTCCACTGGCAATACAGGTCGTGCGAGAAGCTGAATAATGGAAGGAGTAGAAAAATCAGTGCAAACCGCATAGCGAAATTAAACGCAGAACACGTAATCTGCCACTGAAATCTATGAGGGAAAATTATTGAATCGAATATTCCTGTCGTACAGTAGTAAAACTGAACGTATTCTATATAAACCTAGAGTGTCTCCAATAAAAATAAAAGTTTTGCATCAACTGCTTACTGATTGGACAATAATTATTTTTCTCTTGACTGATCGCTTAGAAAAAAATCGATTTGCCATTGCTTAGAAAAAGTGAATGAGGAAATTCAAATTGGTTGATACTTTTTTATTTACAGAAAAATTGTGTACGAACAAAAGTTAGTGTGATATTTCTTAAAGGTCTAAAATCACCAGGCCGCATGCTAGTTGACGTTCTTTCATGAAATTAACACAATGGCATTTCCCTCTTAGATAACGATGTTATCTGTAGTAAATCTCTTCCAAAATAAGTATTTACCTATACTTTTTCAACCATTACTCATATTGTTATGGTACTGAGAAGTCACTGTCTTTTGAATATATTTTCCCATTGATAATTTCGGTTTGCACTAAATGCACTAGGTTGAAACATTCATTTTTTTGTTGGTGATGGTGTCTTTGACCCCGACGACAACGCACTGGATGAAACGGGCTACATCGAGCATCCATCGACATTTTCGCTTCTTTGGGAATATACATGATCGGCTGATGTTTATAAAAAAAAAAGAATATCGATACTTTGTCAGTGTCTGGACGTCGTTCACCATTGTCTTACTTGGTAAGTGTGTGTGTGTGAGTTAAGTGCCTATCCAAGAGCCATCAACAAAAGTACCAGCAGTGCTGACTGAAGTATTCCTACTATTCTTTTTATATCACCGTTTTCTCTAATGTTGGCAGTGCTTGCAGCAATTCTAATCATTGTTTCCCGGGGGAAATTTGAAACCTCTAACGTCTATTCTTGTCAGGTACTTTACTATAACGAAAGTTTGTTCATTAGTTTGGCATATGTTTGTTGCTTCACTGTTTGGTACAACTCTGTGTTACATGCAGGTAGTAATCGTCAGACATGAATTGAAAGCAACATTCAGTTTGAGCCAGTGGATTCCCACGTGCATGAAACTCAGAGTTACACCAAACGGCAAGGAACAGATATATATTTATTAGTCGTATAAATTTTATCTCTTATTTTACAATGAGCACAGTTTCATTACCACCAATAATTACTTTATGTCGTCATAACTTTAAGAAATATATGATACGAAATCAAAAATACCATTGTCTGCGAATTAGTTAATTCAGATTCTAAGTTGTGCAAAAGAATTCTCTCATCTTCCACATCCGCAAGTATATATATATATATATATATATATATATATATATATATATATATATATATATATATATGTGTGTGTAGAGAAAGAATGTATAAAAATATACGTTTCTCTCTCTTTCTCCCTCTCTATACACACACACACACACACACACACACATATATATATATATATATATATATATATATATATTATGCATGCAAGTTTGGATCCGTTATCAAATAACACATTCGGAAAAGAAATTAAAAACATATTTCGATTTGGATTATATTTTTCGTCTTGGATGCTACTTGAATTTTAACAAAACAAAATAGTTTCCATGTCTGATGATGACTCGTATAACCGTCAAAAATACTTACGCATTTAAGGAAGCCCTAATACAGTTTATAATTTTAAAAAACAAGGATCATAACATTCATCGAGTGATTAGCGGGTTAATACATCATTATAATTTAGTTAGTGAAGGGATTTCGCCAATTTATATAATCAACTTTACTAATATACTTTTTGTATGAATCATTCATTGTAATATAAATTAAACTACACCACACATTTGATTTAAAAGAACATATCCGACGTCCAAATTTTCGGGATAACAACTGAGACATTACTCTTTTATTGAACTATTTATTTCATGCCACGTTGGCTGATGAACTCCTATAACAACAAAAGTTCTTAAATTACCATATTATTAAAAACGCACTCACTTAAATTTTCAAAAATTCAACCATAGTATTGCGACTGCACGCTCCGCAAGTTTGTATCCGTTATCAATAAGATAAAAAAAAAATAAAAAAATAAAAACATTTCGATTTACATTTTATTTTTTCGTCATGGATGCTACCTGAATTTTACCTAAAACAAAATAGTTTCCATCCCTGATGATGACCTGTAGAACCGTCGAAAGTACTTGCGTATTTAAAGAAGACCTCATACAGTTTATGATTTTAAAAAACAAGGATCATAACATTCATCGAGTGGATAGTGGGTTAATGCATCTTTAAAATTTAGTTAGCGAAGGGATTTCGCCATTTTATATCATTAACTTTATTTATTTTTTGTATGAATGATTCATTGTAATATATATATGTGTGTGTGTGTGTGTGTATGTGTGTGTGTTTGCAAATGTGCATGCATATATATAATAGTTTTCAGCGACATCTTTTCCAAGCCGAACATTAAAAGCCTTCATCAATAAATATGAAGATAAATCAATAAATTATAATTTTAACATCATTCACTGCGAAGTTTAAATGACGAAGTAAAGATCTCCACCGATTTTATGGAAATTTTATTCGCAAATTGTTTATTTTCATAAACGCTTGACATTTCAGTTTTGTACAAGATCTTTACTACATATTTCTCTTCTTATCAAACTGATTTTCTCCATCACAGATAACAGATCGGTGAACAATTAAAATGCAATCTTCAATAACGTGAAGTTGATTTATCTCTTTGGATACATTATTTTTGTTAAATTATTTATTTTTCCCGATCATTTTTTGTGCATATTTTTCTCATCGTTCGAACATCCCATGAATATGAAAAATGATTATAAAAATAATAAATTATAATCAAAAGTAAAACAGCAACAAGAATTTAATTTTAAGACTTCCTCTTGTTAATTATCAATGAGGGATTAAAGTTGATTTATGCAGTTTTTCAGACTATGACGACGAAGAACAGTAATATTTTTATTGTTGAACATCTAGTTTTCTAAGACTTAAAATGGAATGACGAATTGTAAGAATTTCAAAATTTATTAGGAATTGAATTTTTTGAATTTTTTTATTTACTATGTGTCAGTGTTTTCATTTTCAGGTGCATATTACGTACAGCGTCTTCATGGGTTTCTAAAAATAAATCTTTTTTAGCATCTTTAAATTCTGAAATATTGATATTAGGTTGGGTCATGAGAATTTGTGTTTTTAGGAATCAACTGTAATGAATATTTGATCCTAACTACTAATATGGCAGGTAAGAATAAATTTGGACTATATTAACATACCTTAGTTTTTTTTAAAGCAGTTCCAACGTAAACGGTGGATTAAAGAAAAGAAGGTTTTGAATTCATAAGCAGTAAGAAAACAGAATGCAGGGTTGTTACTAAAATGATGAGTCCAAAATGCCAATTACAAATCGTAGACACCAAAATCAAATACGTACAAAATTTAAATATCTTGGACCAGACGACTGAAATTTCGACACTAAAATCCGAAGACACATTGGGATAGCCAAAGGTGCATTCCAAAAACTAAGTAGAATATTAAGAAATAAAAAATTTAGAAAAAGGAAAAGTGTACTGAAATGTTATGTGATATCTTTCCTCCTATATGGCAGTGAATGCTGTACAATATCCTCAAAGCTCAAGAAGAAACTTGAAACCACAGAAATACGGTTATACAGATGTCCGTTGAAGATACCATACGCAGAATATGTGAGCAACGACGAAGCTCTAGAGAAAGTTGAAACAAACAAAAAAAAATTATACAAAACATCACGAAGAAACAGTTGATATTTTTAGGGCACATAATGAGGAGAGCGAGATTCAAAATCTGATCCTCACAGGACAGATTGAAGACAAGAGAGACAGAGAAAATAAAACACATAACATACTTCGTGAGTCTCTGTAAATGGATGGTCGAACAAGGTTTAGGAGAAATAACAAAAAGACAAAATTTGTTGAGAGCTAATCAAAACAGGAAAATTGTGGAGAGCCATGATCGCCTACATCCCGAGGGTAGACGGTACATAATTAAGAGAAAGAGTGTTATGGGTGCTCGAGCATGGGATATAAGCTATGGAGATATGCAGCTTTTATATGCAAGAAGTGACAACTAACTAGCAAGTAATAAATTGCAAAGTTTCATTTTAGATAAACGGCGGTGGAAGATGACCGCAGACTGGAGCGTTCATCGCACTTTGATAATGAATCTCAAAAGTTATTAGTGAAGAGCAGTCTACGACAACTTACTCAAGAATTAGATCTCAAATCGATCGAAATCTACCTCATGCCTACATTAGTAAAGATAAGGTAAGTAAAGAAGTTGGGATTTGGTTTCGACACACTTATAGCAAAAAGAACGAAACGGATCGTTGCTAAACAAAAAGAAAAATTATATAGGATTCATCCAAATAGATTTGTCACATTGATGCTTCAATTTTATTTGAAAAAATACTCGAGCATCCTGAAACGTTATTCGTCAGTCCTTTGAATTATCTAAGTGATGATTGTTGTAAATTGCTTGTAAATAGAACCAGGAAGATCCTTATGAGAATCTATGCAATCTGACATTAGTTATATGTTAGATTAACGAACTGAACTTTGCATTGGACAAGTGCTGGTGTCAAGGAATTGACGAAATTAGAGAAGTTTGTAGTGTCAATTGAATATTTTTCCTGTGAGATGGTTTTTACTGACAAACGTACGTAGATATGACCTATAATTGTATCAAAGCGATTATCACTGTCACTGAAAGGTAATAATCAAAAGAAAAAATACATTTGAATTTTAATTAGTAGTCCTTCGTTTAAAAAAAACAGGGTGTTTTGTTACCCACAAATTTTTTAACTATTCATAATTCCTACTTGGCAACATTTTGTTCACTGCCACTACATTCCTGACACAGTGAGAGTATATAACAGGTGATGTGGTGCAGTTATCGTGACAGGCAGGCGTCACTTTGTTTTCTGTGGCGTGTGTGTATATATATATATATATATATATATATATATATGTGTGTGTGTGTGTGTGTGTGTGTATGTATATATATATGTGTGTGTGCATGTATATATATATATATATATATATATATATATATATATATATATATATATATATATATATATTCTTGTTTCTCTTTCAGTCCTGAGTTAAGATAATGTAATTTTTCTATTAATGGAAATATATTGTGGCTATTCTTAATGAATAATATTTTTATCTCTTATCGTATTGATGTTCTTTTCATCTACAATTTACAACATGTTTATGCAACGAATTTATTAAACTTTTCATTTCAATAAATAATTATATCTTCAGTTCAGAGGTGACTAACTTTGTGGTAAGTTAATGATCGAATAAGTTCATAGCAGATTCTACAATAAAATATCCGTAGAAATGCCCCGATTGCATCGTTAAGTAGCTGAGCTGAAAAACAAAATATTGCAATAATAATCATGAATACTGGTCATTATTTTAAGAAGTAAAGCAGAGTATAAATGAAAATTTTTGAAATTAATTTCTTTTTCAATTTTACTGAAACAGACATTAAACATTTCTTTCTTTCTTTCTTTCTTTCTTTCTTTCTTTCTTTCATTTCTGTCTATACACGCGAACAAAAACGAAGTAGACAATTATTTATGAGTTATTGACAAGAGACGTTAAACATTTCTGTCTTCTCGTTTCTTTTCATTTTTCACTGAAACCAAGTACTGTATCTGATATATTTTTTCCGTCATTCAACGAGATCAAAACGAAATGGTTCATTATTTATTAAATATTGCAGGGCGTAATGGTTGGGTTAACTAAGTGATAGGCAAAGAGAATTATGATAATATGTCCTTTATTTTAAAAAAATTCTATTTTATATTCACAGGTTTTAATGTTTTCCTTCATTTAGTAAAACGATTTTATCCTAAGTATAATGAACTTGGTCTGTCAAATGACTATCACTGGACTTGAATCTTCATTACTTAAGATATATTCACATCTATATTTTGTCAGTTATTCATAGCTTTAAGGAGGCATCGGAGAGTAATGGATTGCGGTTCGAATTGAGGAATCGGAGAGCCGTAAGTTCGAATTCCAGAATAGTTCATGGCATTACCTTTCTTGCTAATAAATTTGGGCAAGAATCGAATCCAAACGGACTCCCAAAAAAGGAAAGAAAACATGTAACAGTCACAAGGTCGGCTTTGAACAGTGCCTTATAAAGAATGACACGCTATTAAAATAAGTTGCATGATACGACGACCCAACACTGTAAATCGACGCTATGGGGGATACTGACGATAACAATATCCAGTAGAATCGGATATATATATATATATATATATATATATATATATATATATATATATATATATATATATATATATATATATGTATGTATGTATTATTTAAAGGGTGTAGTTTTTAGAATAAGGAAATTCTTTGTGTATGATCCTTTAATTAATTTTTGTACGAGTCGGGATTTCGGAAAACATTTGGAAATAAATTATCCAATAACTTCTGAGTGTTTTCTGCTTTCATAAGCTACTTTCAAAGAGTTTTATCTTTGTGTTGACAGGACTGAATGTACGTGCGTATATTGTAATAAAAATTTACTTGTACTTACTTTATGCAAACCGAAATAATGTACAGAATATAGAACCGATTCTCGATTTTTTTCATTACGTTTATTCTTCAATACAAAACTATACTCAGGTAAATTAGAGGGACAAATTAGAAATGATACAAATGTTGCAAAAGTGAAATTAAAAATATCTTAGTTTAATTGACGGGAACCGATTACGCGCCTAGTATATCTTAGATAGTGATAAGGGAAAACTTCTCACTTACAGACGATCTTGTCTAACGAAAAGATCGTTGGAACGGATCCCGGTTGATAAGGAAAGAGTTCAGAATTTGGATCACTAATATGTTTGGCGTCCAAAGCATCATTAGCCCTACGCCAGATCGTTATCAGTTTTATATGCAGATGACAAGCGCCTGTCAACTTATGTCCCCTCTGGAGTATGTCTCACAGCTCAATGGGGAAAAAACTAGCTGTTATTAGTCAATACACCCAAAACCAAGCCAGTAACATGTCACCTCCATCGAGCAGATTCTAACCGACACTAATGTTAAATTGGTGTTTTATCTTCAAAAATCTCCTTTTCTCGAACGGGCATTAGGTTAGCATTATAAACAGCACCTTTATGATTTATTAGACAGGTACTGTTTTTTCGGCAATTACACTTTTGTATTTATTAATATTGATATTGAGACTGTTTAAATTTTTGTTTAATGTTATATTATTATGTTGTGCTTTATACTGTTCGAGATTTTTAGTTCAGCTGCAGCTAATCTTAATATTGTTCTTGTTGAAGAATTTGTTGAGCAATGGTATATGGCTGAAATGTTTGTGGATTAAATTAAGTAAAATTTTACCTATATTGTTTTTCACATTTTTATTAAATGGTGGGTTAAACCAAATTATGTTGCGTTTTCTATTCTTATGTTTATTGTTGACATTCTTACTAATGTTTATGTATTCTAGTTTAACTTTTTTTATTTACTATTTATAGTGTACCTAGATATTTAGTTTTATATTTCTCAAAAATAATTTTGTTCTTAGAGTTAGTTGAGTGTCTATACTGCACGAATCTGTGCACATTATTTAAAATTCCTGTTGAGTGGTTGAGTTCTTTTTTAATGTATTTATGGTTATAAAGCTCTTTCGTATAAGTCATGTATATTCCTAGGGATAAGTCGAGAGTAGTTTCCAGAAATGGGATCACATTGGTGTTGGCGTTAGTGGTGATATTTCGTCAATGATCCTTGAAGAATTTGAAGTTTTCTAAGTTGATCGGTTTGTTGTGGGTTGGTTTTCCATAGGAAGATAACTCCATAATCTCTACACAGACCAGTATCCATGCTATTGAAAGTGTACCTATGTCTCCACAGTAGCAAAATGCCAACCACTTCACAAGCTATAGAAAGCGTTGTTTTGTCTTTATCGGTATAGGTGCATCGTAGTATAAAGATAGGTGACTGTGTTTGCTTTATGATGATGATTTCCTTGTCGGTGATTGTGCAATAATTTTTATCCAGATTTATAGCTGCCATTAACAGGTTTTCTCTGATCGACGGGTAAAAATCTGAGATGCTTAATTGCATAAAGGTACATTCGTTTTTTTATTTTTATTTTAGAGAACTAATTGATAGCATCCGTTGTATTCTTCCTGTGGCATTCTTAGCTTGATTTTATCTATATTATTCTTGGAAAGTTTAAGCAATGAGAATTGCAGATTATTGAGGAAATTATATTTGTGGTCCTTAACGGTAATAAAGGCCTTTTGCTTGTGTAGTTTATGCACTTTATCGTCGATCGTACGTTTATTGGCTGTAATTCGTACCTCTCTGTTAATATTTTCCCATTCAGCTGGGAGCTTTCATATATATCTTGTTAACTTCTTTATAGATAGAAAATTCTGGTAGTTATCGACCCTGTAATAATAGTGATTGCCATTTTTATCAAACAGATAATGTTTATTTTTGGTGTGCGTATTTGGCAATGTCTTCTTTTCGTATTCCTTTGTAGATTGTTATATCTGGTGGTGTATGTAATTCTATTCAGTACAAAGAATAAGGCTTTTTCAAATTCCAGGAGAAGGACATATTTAGGTGGTGTTTTCTTGGACTTAAATCCAAAGGAATCTAATGATTCATATATTTGTCGCGATGTTCCTTTTTGGCGAAAAATAGTTTGCATCTCATTCTACTCAGGACACTTTCTATGTGCAATAAGTTGAGTTCATATTGGTTCCTTTCTGCGATGATGATTTTTTTCTGATGGAATAATCCAGAATCAAAATTTCCATGATCCAATAACCCTTCTGGTAGAGTATATAGCTTCGTGTACACCAAAAATGATGATCAACATAAAAGACCAATGTATAGATATAAGTGTGAATATAAACTAAATAACGAAATATTAGCAACTGTTTACGCTTGCAATAGCGTGTATACGCAGATAAGCAAATAAATATTTAATTTAAGTTATAGCGCAAACAAACATTGCTCAGTGTAGTCAAACAGAGCTATGAAGTGTACATTAATAAGCACACATATACCTACGTTTGTAGTGCAACTTGAATTTCCATGGTTTCCCAAGTCTGAGCCGTTTATTACAGTTGTTTTTTTTAAACTGCGTATCATGAGAGGAATGCTAAATTGTACGCAGATTCAAAGCTCAACCTTAATATAAACCCAATATAATTTTGAGGGGTAAATTCAAAATATAGAGTTTATGGAGGGAGATATTGGGAAAAACATAGCAAAAATCACTGATGAAAGACAAAGTTTATATGGTACATGTTTTTTCCGATGAAAAAAAAAAAAAGAATTTAATTTAAAAATTAGAAAACGTAAGAAGCAATCAATATGAATAAAAACGCGGGGTTTCATCCGTTAGGTCTTCACCGGATTGGCTTTATTGATATTCTTGCGATTACACATGAACATGAAGGAGAGATATATTTTTTTGAAAGATTTTTTTAATAAATTTTACAATCTAGTCAAATTTATCCATATTCTTTTTCTTTACATGATTTTTGTTTTGAAATATCCCACATTGTGATAACAGGAAATCTGCCAAGAAGTGTGATACGTTGTAAGAACATGGATGCAATTTTGCTGTAGCGAGAATTAGTGATGAAAACGCTCTCTAGATATTTTCGTCTTAGTGAATTATTTTCTCTTTTAAGAGTTGCATTTTTTTATGTCAAAATTGTGGTCAGCTTCGTTACTGTGAAATACCAATGTGTTGTTTTTTTTAAAATGTCTCTTTTGTACTTTCGTTTAAACTTCTTGAGATCTCTTCACTATATTATTTCAGGTAATCCTTACGGTTGTTATAGTAAATTTCAACTTCAAATTTTGGCGTGTTGTTTTGTTTTGTATTAATTAAGTATTTTATTGTTTTAGATGTAATTTTGACAAATTTTATATTGAGTTTGGATAATTTCTTTTCGGTTCGGTTGTGATAGAGTTAGTGTGTAGAATAATATATTTTTGATTCATTGGGTATGTTAGTAAGAAAAGTTTTTCTATTTTGGAATAATTTATGAGCCTTTCGTTTCGCATTGAATATGAAATAGGGTATTGAAGGGTCTTGAAAGTATTTTCAATATACTTCTCTTCTTCGTGAGGGCTGCAAATTCTGAGTGATCTGAAGTGGAATCCAATGATCATTCCGGATTTTATTTTATTGCTATAAATAGAAGTGTATTAAGTTATTTTTATTAGTTGATTTTCGGTGGACAGTAAGTTTTAGGCTGCTGCCAACTCGGTGTTACAGGATTTCTAAAAAAATGTAAAGTATTGTTTTCTCGCATTTCTTATGTAAATTCTATTTTATGGTCGACTTAGTTTAGATAATCTACAAGATCCGTTACGTCAGTATCACGTGGATATATTAATAGAGCATTATCAACATATCGAATATAAGTTGATGCAAATATATGAGCTATTTTTTCTTTAATAAGAATCGGTCCTGTAGATGAAAATAAATAAATATACTGTATAATAAATAAACGGTGCGTCAACTCAGTTACGATTATCCGCTAAAAATAATGTTTAAATTGATACAAATCTGTCGGATTAATAAATAGAATCCATTCTAAATACGCACACACACCTCACTCACACACACACACACACACACACACACACACACACATATATATATATATATATATATATATATATATATATATATATATATATATATATATATATATATATGGTTTGAAATGGTTATCTAATATGGATTCTATAATTATACTGAATAGATAATTACAATTTCATAATCACAACAATGATTATACTTTGTCAATGGCGACCAATTTGTGCTTAAAACTGACACGTTTGTTACTGTACCATGCACAGAGATTGTGATTAACGAGTTAGTTTTAAGGAAAACAGAAAGAAAATCACGTTTTAAAGTATAATCAAAAAGATATATTTGAAAGTTCTAGAACAAAATGAAGAGATCCTGTTGAATTTGATACTCACAGTTCTTATTGAAGGCATGAGTCACAGAAGGAAACAGCAAGTAACCTACTTCAAGGATATGAGTAATTGGATTGCAGAACACGGAGTGGGATCGATAGTAAAAGACAATCATTTTAAGAGCAAGGAAAGATAAGAAGTTGTGGTGGATCATGTGATCCTACGTTTTTAAGGAATACAGCACATCGATGAATTTGTTTGCAAGTAAATTAGAACTTTTGGTATTCAAATATAGACCCTATCAAAATTTCATATGATAACCAACGTCTTAAAAAGTCAAATATTTTAATTTATCACAACAGACCACTTTTAGTGAATATTATCAGATTTACTGAACTTATCATTGGTAATGCAGTGGAATCCCAACCTTAATATAGATACATGAAATTGTCTGTAAGATCCAATTAGTTCGTATATTCATCTTCAGGCCAGCAGGTATTACATTGCTTGTCAGCGTCTGACGCTAAAACACCTTTGTATACATTTGTACAGGCCGTATTAATATATTTTCAATGATCATTGTAAATTGATTCAGCGTTTAGCAACACCATTTATTATAGGAAAGAAGTGATTAACATTTATGCAATTCCACACAATCGTTATTTAATTTGCTATTCAACTGCACATGGCTATATGTAGGAAATAGTGTAGGTTACATCAGAGAATTTTATACCAATACTTTACTGAGCTAAAAAAAAATTAAAAAATAATACTTGATAGTTTTACTACTATCTGTAATTCTCATAAGAGTCATTCTCATCCTAAAACTTCTTTAGCTGAACGCGATTAATTGCTATCAGAAAGCTGAAGAATTATTAAAGCCAACATTTATTTTCTGCTCGACATGTATTTGTTCTTTAGAAAATACAAGCCTCCCTTTCCTTATGGATTCTACTCCTGACAAAAACTATTGAACGAAATGTGTAAAAGCAACGCAAAAAATAAGTCCAGAGTTTAGTAACAATTATTTTCTACTACATAAATGAAAAAAAGTAGAAAATAAAACTTTCGTGGTTCTCCTTGGAAACCAAACAATAAACCGATTTATCCTCGATGGGCAACCCACATTTTTAAATATTATCCAGCGTCCCGACCTTACTATGTTGAGCATTTCTCAGGTTAACAAAGATAATATATATTATCTTATTTAGCATATGACATGATTAGAAAAGAATTCTGGTAAATATTCATTCATCAATAAACACGCGTCAAGTAAACTTTATTATATCATCAATTATCTATACTTAAATATCTGCCTATCTACAACGACAAACGGTGTAATCTAAATCTGTCATTGTTACAACCAGATATAAATAGCAATGACCACTAGACGCACAAATACACACATACTGCACACGTATTATCAACGAAATCCCGTATACACGAACTAGAATTATGACACATAAACACACAAGAATTAAACACACGAACACTTTGACAGGGCAAATACACATAAGGACTGTTGAAGCAAAGAAAAACAAATATTACAAAAATAAAAAATTCCAGAATTTTCTTTTTTCCTACATAATTTATTTTCTGGCGAAGCTTAAATAAAAGAGAAACGTTTCCTATTTGCTCCTTATCCTATCATATCTTATTGTTTTGTTTATATTTCTTTTAACACGAAAGCCATCTGAGTCGTGTTTTAAAAGAAGTGTATTTTTTCTTCGAAATTTGATCCTCGGTTAGCTGAGTAGACTATTAACTGTATTCTCATTATCGGTGTGATTAAAATCAGAGAGCCTACTTTACTTCGAAGAGATCTAAATTAATCCTTTGTGGAAATGGCTATGACGAGTGTAGCAAACGGTTGATGATAAACAGTTATTGGAAGGTGAAATAGAGAGCAGAGCTATCCGATTACTCGAACTTTATCACACTTGCTCTTTGTCATTACTTTCACAATAGCTCGTTTCTGGTTCATCTAGTAGCAGTTGTTGCAGTTATTGCCGGAGGCTGACAATCAAATTCTCCTTTATTATGCGTTTTTATGCTAAATTGTTCGAGAAAGTGTGTGGCACTAGAGTTCTAAAATGGAATTTTTTGTAGGTTTGCAGAAGTGAAAGAATCAGCGGTATATATGGCCTTATCTTGCTTTCATTTTTTCATAAAAAAACATTTGAAGTCGCCGATGGTTGCTGAGCTGTTTTCGCGATGTTTGTCCGCCACTTGACCACCATTACATAATGCAGAAGGGAATTGGAAAAAGTGAAATGATCAGTAGAAACCGATTTTCTTAGGCTGTTCATCATGCCAGAAATCTTTATCATTCCGAATAAAAACTATTATCGGTACTTGTGCATTCTTCCTTGGAGATTGATTCTTTTTCCTTAAAGAGAATTCTGCAAAACCGGAATAAGTAAAAAACAGAACACGCAATATCGGCAGAATACGGCAAATGAATGAACACTTTCCAACCAAGCGATTTTTATTTTGTCAACAATGAAATCTATTTTTCTCCTATGTGTTCTGTCCATTCAGGACGTGGGAGAGCATTAGTCTGAAGATTTTTTTTTATCGTTTATATCTCTTAGGAAGTTTATTATTATTATTATTATTATTATTATTATTATTATTATTATTTTCTTTGCTTTCTGGCGTTTCCACATTTCTTTCCGGGTCCCACCCAAGGACCTAAGGTTAGAAATGGCATCATGACACTTTTCACTGACAAAAAAAAAAATAAAAAATAAAAATAAAATAAAATAAAAATTACATAGATAAAGCCCTTCGTAAAGTGTGGGCTGTACTTGTCAGGACAATTTTTTGTATCTCCTTGAGGCATGGGCTTCCAGGAATCCCTGCAATTAGTCTACTGCAATCTTTTCCAACCAGTCCTAGGGCTCCAACTACAACAGGGATTGTTGATGTTCCCATATGCCACATTTTCGAGACTTCTATTTCAAGGTCCTTGTATTTTGACAGCTTTTTGAATATCTTCAAAGATACATTGCAGTCAGCAGGGACTGCCATATCAATAAGGAGGCACCGTTTTTGTTTGTGGTCTTTAATAACAATATCTGGGCGGTTGGCCTTGATTGTTCTGTCAGTGTGAATTGTGTAGTCCCATAGAATTGTAACAGGTCCTATCTCCGTAAGCGGGTCTGGGTGGTGTTGATACCAGTTTCTTTCAGTTTCCTTCCCGTAGAAGTTGCAGATTTTCCAGTGCAGATATTGGCCCACTCTGTCATGTCGCGTTTTATATTCAGTGGGTGCCAACATCGTGCAACCTGATACAAGATGATCAATCGTTTCTGGATATTTATCACAGAATCTGCATTTTGGGCTGACACAATATTTTAGTATATGTGCTTGATAATTCCTAGTTAGCAAGCATTGGTCCTGCGCAGCAAGGATAAAACCTTCAGTTTCCGCTTTCAATCCTGCACTGCGTAGCCACTGATGGGTACGGGTTTTGTCTACATCAGCTTGTTTGATACGGGCAGAGTATTGGCCATGAAGCGGTTTATCTTGCCATCGCTTTTGTATCTGGTCGGTTGCATTCGTCTTTGCTGTCTTTTTCAAGTATTTTGCAGTTTCAGCCGGTGTATTGTGTTGTAGTTGCATCTCTACGCCCATTTGAAGCTCCATTTTGAATTTGTTGGCTTCTTTCATTACGGAGTAAAAGACGCTTACTACTTTCATGTTCCTTGACGCATACCATCATCCAGTCTTCTGTAGTTTCCAAGTATCTTTGGAGACCAATTGTTGTAGTTTTGTAGGACAGTTCTAGTTGAACTAATCCTCTGCCTCCTTCGGATCTGGGCACATACAGACGATCAACATCAGCTTTGGGATGATGCATGCGATAGCAAGTGAGAAGCTTTCTCGTTTTGGCGTCCATTCGCTTAATTTCAGCTATGGTCCAGTTAAGGACATTAAAGCTGTAATGCACCACTGGGACAGCCAATGTGTTTATAGCTGATATTCTATTTTTTTGAGTTTAGTTCAGTATTTAGTATCAGACGTACACGCCTGTAGTACTCTTTTCTTATTTTTACTTTCATTTGGGGGTGTTGTATGCCATCTCTTTCGCTAATTCCTAGGTACTTATAAGCTTCTTCATGCTCCAATTCCCTAATCTTTGTGACAAAATCTAAATCTATTGACGGTGTTTCTGTAATTCTACCTTTCTTGAATGTTACTTTTGCACATTTATCTAATCCGAAGTCCATACCTATGTCGTCACTAAAGTATTTTACAATATTGAGGAGCCCTTTCAGCTCATTGTCGTCTTTGGCAAAGAGTTTGAGATCATCCATGTATAGTAGGTGATTGAATATTTTCTTATTTATTTTGTAACCATAGCTACTGTTGTTCAGTTCATGTGTAAGAGGGGTTAAGGATAAACAAAACAGAAGGGGTGACAGAGAGTCTCCTTGAAAGATTCAACGTCGGATATTCAGACGGTTGGATATGGCAGTGCCCCTGGTGTGCCTAAGGTATAGTTTTGTGTTCCACATCTCCATGCTGTGCTTAAGATAGTTTAATACTACAGGGGAGACTTTGTACATTTCCAAAGTCTTAAGGATCCAAGAATGTGGAACACTATCAAAGGTTTTACGATAATCAATCCACGCTGCACTGAGATTTCTGCGTCGTATTATTATTATTATTATTATTATTATTATTATTATTATTATTATTATTATTATTATTATTATTCCCGTTCGCTTTTCTACCCTGCATTTACAAAATATTGTTAGGTAGGTTACTCGTTGTTTTTCTTTCTACCACTTTCTTTCGACATATCCTGCGAATGTCAAATTCTGCAAGTCCTCTCTCCTCAATATGTGTCCTAGGATGTTCAACTCTCTTCTTCATTCTAATTATAATTGTTTCCTTTTTTTATTTCCTTAAAACATTCTCGTTGCTTACATTATCCCGCCATGGTATCTTCAGTATTCCTCTGTAGAACCATATCTCTTGATTCAAGTCTCCTCGATATCTGTGAGTAAACTGCTTAACATTCGCTCCCATATAAGCGGTTTAATATTACATAGGATTTAAGAACCTTTGTTATTAATGAGGTTTACCTGTTTGTTAATCGGATTTTGTTTTGATTTTGGAATGCTAATCAAATTCACTTTTCTCTCATCTGTTTAAACATCTATCAGATAGTTATATTTAGTTCGTGATTGATTTTAACATCTTCAATTCGTATCACGCATCCGTGGCTTGTCTTTTTGCTGACAACCACATATCCAGTCTTCTTACCCTTATGGTTAATCGTTTCTTTTCGATTTCCTTTACTACATTATCTCAGAAGTCCCACAATGTTCATACAGTATGTGCCATCTGCACAGTATCATCAAACTTTTCTGTTATGACTGACGATATTAAATTCTTATAGGAGTATTAGCCTTATGGAATATTACAGAGAGCTTCTTTGTAATTAATTCTGGGCGCATCTTTGTCCTTTGCTATCATTGTGTTGTCTAAATAGGAGCAATATTTGTTATTATTTGGTTCTCTTGTAACGCTGTAGTTCTTCATGCACCTTCTCCATTCAAGACGTGGATGATCATGTTTTTCCACAACTTTCTATCCCCTTCCATCTGTGCATGGCTTCCTGCCCTCTGTACTGCAATCTATTCACACAAACTCTTCAGAATGTATGCTGCTTTCTCCTATTTGAACTCATAATTATACCCCCCGGGACGAATAAGTTTTCCAACTCCTCCGTCTTCATTATGTGTCAAAGAAATTTCACCTTCATCTCTAAGTTTTCTTTTTCCATCTTTTTTCTTTAAGACCTCCTTGTTGCTTATTCGCCATCTATGGATTTCTCAGTATAAAACCACATTTTTATTTCTTCATCTGTAGTGAGATTAGTTGGCATTCACTGCTATACAAGAGGATTTTTATCATATGAAAATTCTGTAGTATTTTCTTTGTTTCTAAGTATTTTTCGTTTTCTTAGTATTTTGTTTATCTTGTGGAATTTTAATTCGATATGCCTTCTGATTTCGATGTCACATTTTCCCAATATTGAATCCCTCCTTTTATTTCCATCTAGAATCCATCAGTTACCGTCGACCAGTCGGTGTGCGACTATAAAGTCTTCCCCAAATGCGATTCTATGTAAAAGAGAGACTCTCCCGTGGGGTAGTTCTTTATATATCTATCTATAATACATTTTTTTCTACGAATGCACATCCCAAGGGCAGAAATAGTTTGAATCAAGAAACTAAGTGTAAAATCTATTATGACAGGATCGTAGTTTAAGTTAGTATATATGACACAAACACTAGGTATGTATACAATATTTTCTGAAGTTTTGATGAAGGTAAAATCTACAAAAGGCAGAACTGAACGTTATTCATGGAAATTATTGACGAAATTTCGGTATTAAATGACAGAATTAGAACTCAAAGCACATAATTTATAAAAAAGGGACTTTTCAGAGAATAGGTTCAAGGAGAGAAGAAAACGCACGTCTTTTTTAAGGAAAATAGTGATAAATATTGAATCTAGCTGAATAAAACAAATATAAAATAATCTATAAATAAGAATAGAAACGGTTGTTAGACAGTAGATAGAAGCGTATGTAGACATAAGCAGTGGTAAAACAGAATTATATATATATGCAAGTTTCGTTAGTAAAGGCGGACAAAGTGTGATGTTTGAGTTTTTCTATATAATTTCTCATATGTTCGTATAATCTTTTTCTTTTCAGAACATAAATTTCGTCGAAATTATCCGAATATTTTTCAAACGATTTTGGCAATACTTTTAGCAATTATCAAGGATGAATTTTTTCTTTTACTTTTAACTGAATATATGCATTATTTTGTGTGTGTATCTAGAGTTATAGGAATGTTTTATTCTACAAACACTGTCAGCACGTCGTCACCGTGTTCATAGTTGATATTATTGAGTGTTGGCTTTTCCTTTTTTTTTAATAAGGCTTCTTTTATATTTAACCTTTTTGTACATATGGATGATGTTATTATATTTTTCTTATCAACGAGTATGCCATCGAGAGTTTAGTCAGACTCCATTTGTATTTAAATAAGACCTAATTGAGCTATGGTCTAATAGAAATTAGAACCAATATTATTTACGAATTTACATACCCATCAAGGGGCTGTGTTCCCGGTCAATTCAAATTTGTGAATAACTATATTGGATATACTACATGTATAACAAGACGACTCACGTTGAATCAAGCGCTTTCTCACCCTTCTGTTGCCATCTTCAAGGGGATTTTTTTTGTTCTTGGTGTGATTAGTTTCTCTTCATATTTTGACTGATCACCACTACAGCGGCAGGTCTATTTTCATATGACTGCCTAAGAAACAAGGCACAAACGAATGTGAACTCCAACGAACAATCAGCCTAATGAGCCACATTACAAACTCATCATTCGTATTCTGAGGAATAAAGCGCGCAACAGAATCAGGCCAAAGATGGGACAAGAACAGTGCGGTTTCGTTAAAGACACTAGAACAAAAACGCGATATTCATGCGCGAAATATTATCAGAAAGAGCAATACAAATTAAAAAGTACATGTAACTATGTTTTATATACTACGTAAGGGCGTTCGTCAAAGTACGCCATAAAGATCTGTTGGAATTGCTCAGCAACCCTGATATATTTGGGAAAGATTTTAGAATAACCAAGAACTTATACTAGAAGCAAACGGGCTACATGAGGATACAGAATGAGTTCACAAGATATAAAAAAATTGAAAAGGGCGTAAGGCAAAGTCACCGGATTTATTCAACCTAAACAACGACACAATTCAGAGAGAACTGGAAATCCTACCAGGATTCATCATTGGCGGTCGCAATCTTAACAACATAAGATAGGCAGATGACACACATTGCTGATAGCAGACACGGAAAGGAACATTGCAGAAGCTCCTACAGAAGTCAGCGAAGGAAAGTGAGAAGAAGGCATTAATCATAAAATACAAGAAGACAGAATGAATGATCATCAGTAAAATTATGAGCCCAAAATGTGATTTACTGGTCGGGGACACTAAAATCAAGCAGGTGGGGAAATTTAAATATCTGGGAAGTCTTCTGACAAAAGATGGTAAGAGATCCTAGAAGTATTGGGATGACCAAAGATGCATTCGAAATGCTTGGCAGAGTTTTACGAGACAAAATGATTTCGTTGGTAACAAGAAAAAATACTGAACCGCTACGTGACATCTGTCCTCCTTTACGGCAGCAAATGTTGGACAGTCTCCTCAAATATGAAGAAGAAACTCGAGGTAACGTAGGTAGGGTTGTACAGTACTAAGGATACCATGAACCGAACATGTAACCAACGGTGAGGTTTCGTAGAGGATGCAAGCACTTAACATCATGAACAGGCTGCAGAAAGTTCTGAGAGTCGTAATGAGAAAGGAGGGTTGGAAAATTTGATACTCACAGGGTGCATATAGGTTAAAGTAAACAAGGGAAAGCAACGTGTGATATACCTAGCGGGCAAGTGGATGGCAGAACATGGTTTGGGAGAAGTAGCAAAAGGACAGGAGAGAACCACAAGGGATAGGGGGAAGTGGAGAGCCACGATCGGCTAGGTCCTGAAGGGACACGGCACATAAAAGGAGAAAACGTATCAATGCAGAAAGAAAACCACTCAAATACTACATCTCAATGTATTATTTGTGTGGTTTTACATACTAGTAGGAGCGTTTATTCATAGTGTTTGCATGTTGAGCACGGCTGGAATTTGATTGAGCGACTTTCTATTATTTAAAACTTTTCAGCAGACCGCTGCCATTGTTAAACAAGGTGAGGTTGATAGTGGGACGGTATGCTCAATTTATTCTTTAAATATAAAGTCGCTCACTCAAATTCCAAACACAAGAAAGCTCTAACAATTGTTGTTTTTGCCGTGTTTTTCTCTACTGCAATTAATTTTTCTAATCGTATCAATATTGTCTTTTATTCTGTTTATGTTATCATTATACTTGGCGTTAACATCCTCTACTGAGAATGAACTTCCTTGCAAAGGATAATCCGTCTTATGAGTTTTTCTCTTTGCGAACTAAATTGTACTTTCTGCAGTGTATTTCTTTCTTGTGTTTTAAACCCCTTCCCGAATTTATTGCTTTTTCTCTTTTTTGTTATGTGTTTAATTATTGTTTGTCAAATTTATTATTTCTTTTGTATCCGTTTTTATTTTCCACCGTCTTGTAAACCAAGTTTGATTTTCTTTTTCATTTAAATTTTGGTTTCATTATACAATTGCTAAATAAGGTAAACTTTCATTTGTTTGGTTGTGGTGGATTTGGGCCATCATGTCCGACGATTTGGATTCAACACTGCCGGAGTCACCACCTAAAACGGATTGGTCGGAAAACAGGTCAAGGAAGAAAGAAGCGACGTACCATAGCGATCAAAGAGGAAAATACGAGGAATCTTTTAAAGGCAAAGAATTCCTCATCATTCCCGATTTTTTGATAGCCGATATTCTTCATATATTATCCTGCTGACCAGCGATGTAAACAGTCGAAAATGAATTGGGCCAGCAGGGAAACCATGGAAGAGGCCTTAAGGAGTTTTAATATCATTTCGAAAGTGTTAGCCAGGAGGTCCGATGCAGGACAAAAACAGTTGGCAGGAAGTATATTGACGGAGAAAACTGTAAAACTCATGACGGAGTACATGGGAACCCGGAGGACAAGAACCACAGTTTATGGCGGGCCCGTGAATCTCTGCGATTACCGTATGGGGTGGGGGCTTCTTTTCAAAATACGGCCAAGTGGAGGAAGTAAATGCCCTCATAAGAAAATCTGGCACCGCTACTGGTGATATGGTACTACAAGTCATATTGACCCGCAAAAGTTTTGGGGAAATGTGCAGGGAAAAAAGGATGATGGTGGTAGTGGATGACCGACGACCTTACTTTTGGTCGTGTGGTGCCCCGGGGTATATATCCAAGGTATGCCTCGCTAAGAAATCTCAACCTCCACCTCGCGTAACGATAGCAACATCAAACACACCAAGAGAAGAAGGAGCTGTAAAAAGCCCCGACGGTGCCTGGAAGGAGGCCAAGAGGGCTTGAAGGATGAAGGGTGCCTTCTCCCTAACAGCAGGTCGTGTCACCACCAAAGCAGCAACGGCCAAAGGAGATGCAAGCAGAGAAACAAAAGCAACCATATAAGGAAGTGCAACGAAAGTAGGTAGAACAGCAAAAGTAGCCACAACAAAAACAGCTGCAAGTACAACAGCAACAACGAAAGAAGCAACAGCTACATGATACATCATTAATGAGAAGTAGATATGAAGAAGAGGAAGACGAGCCGACGCAAAAACACTCTGGGCGAAGTAAGGCGGATAGCTACATGGGCAAAACCAGGTCCCTATCCGTCTTTGCATCCCATAAAGAAAACATTGCTTTACCAAAAGCAAGGAGCATCTCTTCTTCCTCTTCCCGTGCTCCGCCCCCTCTCCCATCACCTCCTCCCTTAGTTCAATCTCTGCACTCCTCAGGCGCCCATTTCTTTCCGCCCCAACCAGCGAGAGAAAAAGAAGAGAAAAAAATTTTACCCGGGCCAGATATAATTCGTAAAGAATTAGAAAAGGATCTTTCTAAACATAAAAAGCCCTATTAGGTCATTTGTTTAAATTATACAATGTTGATGGAAAGTCGGAGGGTACCTAAAAGTTTGGTACCACCTCTTCGAGACTAAGGATATATTTCCTGAGATCCGTGTCTTTGAGCTGGGTTCGCCCTAACTCAAAAAAATTGTTAAATTCTGCGCAGGGAGGATCCCCGTTTTGTTCCATCCCGACATTCTATAGGGCGGTAAAACTGACATAATCTATAGACGTCGGTTTTATTGTCCTATATGGACGAATTACGTCAGAGTTGGGCACAGAGAGCCTAGGACAAACCGTCGCGATAATTACCCGGCAGATTTACCCCAGGTTTGTGAATAGGTTGAGAGATTTTTTCTTTCCTTCTCGTTTCATACCTAAAGAATGTCTACAAGATAGCCAGTTTAAATGGCTTCCCGGATCGGAGTAAGGCTACCTGTGTGCTTCGTGATTGTTGCCATGATCCAAGGAAACCAATTTGTTTGCAACGTCAATGCTTGTAAGTTGCCTAACGACTTTGGGGACCAACTGGCCAGAGGTGTTTCATTGCTGGTTTAACGTACCATTAATGCGAGAGTTGACCTTGTCCATTCGGATTCTGAGAGCCGGTTAATCGTGACCGACATTGCAGTGAAAATAGTTCGTTCCGGTTCGTTGCGATTTATGCGCCCAACGCGTGTCTCGTTTTTTTCTGCAGTTTGGGCCGTTCCTGGTGGATTCAACCTAGTCTTAATGGGGAACTGGAATGCCGCCCTGGACCCTTAAGTTATACAGGATCGGGGTGACGGGGGAGGTCGGGCTATCGTTGCTTGGTTGATCTGATCGGTAAAAGATAATTTCGCCGGCTAAGGCACAGCTTGATTAGTCCGGCCGTACGTGCATTCGCTGTCCCTGGAGCCAGTGTTTCTGAGTACCCCGATTACGTATCTATTTTCGTCTCGCCGCGATATTGAGGTGGTACAGAAGGCGCTTGAACGGTACGAAAATTTCACAGGGGCCATGATTAATCGCAACATGTACTCTGGTTTGCGGTTAGGTAACTTAAAGGGGTCGATCTTCCGCGCCTTTTTGGCTGGACAGATGATCCTGTCTGCATTATCGGAGTGTGGTTTTGACCCGACCTACGCGTTGGGCTGGGATGAGGCGTGTAACACGTGTTTTTCCTCTTGTCCTTTACCGCATATCTGTACTTCTTTTTAAGCGGCATAAAAAGCTTATTATGCTCCGATTTGTGTAGGGGACGCAAGCATCAGGTCGACAGAGAAGTCTGTGCCCAACATCCGCACTTGGAGAGTCACAAGTCTGGTTCGTAATACGCTATCTCTCAGTAGGCCTTCATATGGATTTTGGCGGATTTGCCAGACTGTGAACGATGTGGGAAAAGGCTTCGCACGCCTTCTGCCATTTTCCCCGTACCCGCTTTGTATGGGACCATGTCAGCGAGTTGACGGCTCGTATCTTTTCCTAACAGCTCGTTCTCATTGATTGCGCATACGCATATGACAATGCGCCACCCTTGTATTCTCGGTTGAAGCAGATGTTGTTTCTGTCGCTTCTGGACACGTCCCGAATGGAGATTTTGACTACGTGAAAGGAGGAAGTCTTGCGAGGTAGCCGTCTTTCTCATCAGGATCTGATCCGATTCTTTGAGCACCAACTCAAGATGAGGATTAGAACTGATATAAAACGGTCGGTTTCGACAGATTTCAGCATAAGATTGGTGACTAATTCTAGTTTGGTTCGTGTGAATGGGGCTAGCCTTGATTTTCGTTTTTAGGCCCACCTAGGTCGCATCGTGGTAGTTTCCTGTGGAACCCTCCTTTTTTTTAAGATAGATCACTTTGTCTACCTAATTAATGTAAGTGTTGTTCCCGACCTGTTCCCAGCTGCATCTTTGGTTATGAACCAAGTTGAGATTCCCAGTCTCCCTAGTTTGCTTTTGGCATCCTTTTTTTCATATTGACTGGGTCAGCTTTCTTTCCTCCCCATCTCCATATTTATTTTCCTTTCCCTCTCCTTTAGCGATAAAGCCTCTTGATTTTCATCTAAAGGCAGAATACGGCGTCCTTCTAACATCAGTTATCTTTATTTTGTTTATTAGATTTTTATGCATAAAATGTTTATGATCATGAAAGTTTTACGTCATGATGTGCATTTTTAGGTCCCTTGAGAGTATGCAGTATTATGCTATTAGGTGGGTGCAAAAATAATGACGTAATAATGTCGTTTTTGACGTATTTTTAACGTCAAAAAATGTCATTATTTTTGCACCAACCTAATATATGGAGGATTGACTGGGGACAGACGATTTCTTGTGGTGAATGTGAAAATTGTAATGAGTGAATGGATCATGAATCGGATTAGCTAATTATAAGATAGTGACAACCAGACTCAACCTATTCCCCTTTTAGGCCTTATGCCAAAACTGATTTTTTTATACAATTAATCTCAATAGGACAATCATTAACGAAAGAGGAGATCACCGAACTGGTCTCAAAGATTACGTGTAACTTCACTGTCAAAAACTTGATGTAATACACACTGATGCCTTGTCGGTAAGTACTTGACAGTTCCTAACCAGCCATTGTAGTTTTTAACACTTTCACTGCTACTCATTTGCCCAGTGCTGCCGCCATCCGGCCAGCCATTTTTAAAGAAAATGACAAATTTCAACCTACATATTTTATTACACAGAAAACTGTCACCAGTGTGTTTTACAGTGTGTTTTTTTCATGGATATACCTGGGAATGACTTACCAGATCAGTAATGGGTATACACATGATATCTTTTGAAGCATTGTCCTTTGTGATTTGACGATAGATGGCGCAACGGGACACTCATAACAGCGGTATGCAAAAAAAAAACGTAGGTTTCCGTACTTAGCCAGCTAGAACAAGATAAGAAAAACGAAGATCTCCGTAGTGCGTCAAATGACATTAATGGAAAAACCATTATCAATGCAAACTTTACGGATTTTCTCCAGTTACTTATCAAGAGTACATGGGGAAAATCATCAGTGCACGATGGATATGGATAGACACCAAGTTGATCTTACGGGATTTAGGAAAAATACAATTCCAATTTGTGTACAAACCAGTGAACGGTAGGTTTGCGGTAAATGCTGGTGATGATTAAGTCATCTTTACACTCAACTAAAACATCCAAGAACGGTAGGGTACCGTCACTCTCTACCTTCATAGTAAACTGAATGATAAGGAAATTAAGAAAGTTCTAATATTTAATTCTGTATGTTTCTTAAATTTTAGCCGAATTGCTAATAAATAGCGAGATAAGCAAAAACAATCAAAGAAGGATAGATTTTGCTTAATATCACACAAGGAGGATTGAAATAAAAATAAAAATGAGGAAAACTCAGATAATTTATTAAACTCGTGTTTTATAACAGCCCGCAAAATTGGAAGACTTGAGGTAATCTTAATTTTGAGTAACCTATGTTTTATAAACGATGCGACGACACCACATGACAAAGAAGATTGCAAGAAAGATAAGCTAGCCTTTAAGTGAAATAATCTTGTGCTATAAGCAGACTGAAAGATTTAACACGTCAATAATATTTCTGTTTATACGGGTTCAATAGGCATATTTTTGTGCCGAGCCCACGGGCTCAGAAATCCCAGGTTAAAAACCTTAAGAATTGAGGTCTGGACGGTCGTAGGCCGATTGCCCTGGCATAAGTTCTTTAGCAATTACGTACATTTTGGGTTACACGTGAAAGTTATAAATAGCTCTGGTCGGCCGTACTTATGAACGTATGATATCGCGTCTTGCGTCTTCGCGTGCATGTATCGTGGACTGTCTGTGAACGTTGCAGGTAGTATGCAGATCTTGCCTATATTGCGTGGATCAGCGTCATTTCGTAAAGCATCACGGAGGTGAATGTGAGAGTCGCAGCGCAACTTGGTCTGATTCAATCTGATGTAACAGAGTCTTTCGGATTCCATCTTAGCAGCCATGTCTACTATGAATTGTTGAAAAAGATGCAGGCTTCGATGAAGATTATTGATTGCACCCTCATGTACCATCAATATGTAGGCGTAGAAAGCCCTGCAAGACATTGTTTTTAAGGTGCTTCCATTTTGCAGAATGCCAAAGTGGTACCCATCTTCTCCGTAAGTGAAGAGAAGTGTGTATTGCAGTGCATCGTAGGACCGGTGTGTTTCACTGATTCTTCGGAGCACACTGACGCGCGATTCGATAACAATGCCATGTCTGTTGTGCTGATCACCGCTGACAATGACGGAGACTTCGTTACTTGCGGGAGCATTGTAACGACGTTCGTTCTCTCCCTGAAGCCGTTTGTCAGCATCAGTTACAATAATGAAATCAGAAGAAGTGATATTTTCGAGAGCGTACTTAGCTGTTTCTCTCGTGGAGTATTTGTTGGAGACTCATTATGATATCCCTGCGAGTATGATTGTGCTGGCCTGTATCGATCTCGGGAATAATGCCCATGCGGGCATCTTGCCTGTTGATTGTAGTCAGCTATGAAGTATATTTGTAGAAAGGCCGAATCAGTGGCAGTTTCCGGCAAAAGAGCCCCAATCCGGTGGCAAACCTGACCTTGAGCCTGGAAGGTGTGATTCCAACCGATTTCTCGGAAGGCATTACCACCAAAATGTGGTCATCTGGAAGGCACAATTGTACTCTCTGATTTTTGCGAGTAAATGTTTGGAGTCTGGACTGGAACCTTCCAACAGAGCTCAGTGTAATCCTGTTCCCGTTTCCCCTTAGCCAGTGATGCTTTTTTAGAACGCCGGCCAAGGTTGCCTCCCCTGGGTGTTTTTGCAGCCTTAGCAGAGCTGCTGGTTTGACTATTAGACGCTATATGATCATCTGTAACCGGAGTTATTATGTGCTCCTCCGCAGTCGCCTGTTCTGCATGTGTAACGTTAACGGTATTACGGATCTTCTGTTGCTGACGTACGGATGTTCGTCGTGTAGAAGCCATTTGAAGGGTTGTAGAAATGCTGTATAAGAATGTGAATAGAAGTTGATGCCGATGTTGAAGCGGTGCAAACTCGTTGTATACGAAAAATAAAAATGCTGTGCAGCGGTATGCTAAAAGCTTCTCCTAGCTATGGGCCTTGCTTTGTGGCAGCACGAAAACGTCCCTGTAGGAAGAGGTTACGCAACCAAAACGAAAAAAAGTAGAAATAAGTATGGAACGCTAAGATGGACTGGCCTGCGCAGTAGAGACAGCACGCGGAGATAAAATGGGTAATGCAATCGTTTAAGAAAATAGGTATCTTGCAGTAGCAGGAAGCTGTCAATTGATCCAAGGACAGATGCGTTAATGGCGATCAAATCAAGAAGTGAGTGCGGATGCAGCCGCGCTGAAGGTATTTAAAGGGAACATGACTTGTCATTGATTGGTGTAGCCTGGACAATGGCCATGACTTAGACCAATGAATGAGTCACGCAAAATGGGAGATGCTAGCGCTTATTCACCCACGCGCGCATGATTTGGCAAGCGCAAAGCTTGGCTGTAAACGGGGCCAAGGTGCCTGCTGAATATACAGCTTGCTCTAACGCACCTGATGCCGGCGATGAGAATGCAATCAGCTGCAATGAAGCGTTTGCTCGTTTGGTTTGTGCGACAACGAACAGTCGCTAACCGTTTGCTGGCATTAGCTTTGAAATGGATTAGGAGGAAGCCCTGCTTTTTAGCGCAAAAACTCCTCATCAGGTCTGGGATGCGGCCTGAGCTAGGGGAAAAGTTTTAAAGAATTGGAAAATAGACTGCTGAGGGAGGAACCATTTTCACTCAGCAAGTATGCGGGTTTTTTTTTTTCAGTAAAGACGCGAATAAAGGAAGTGCTTATTTTGGTAAATTGCGACGATTAAAGCAAAAGTGTTGATAAAGTCGAATATGTCATTTGTGGCTTAAAGTCACACCTGGTAGCAGGAATAAAAAAAGCCTAATTTCAATGGCCCTGCACCCATTCCAAAATTTGAGGTCAAATGTTTTCTTCCACTCCACTGCAACGCACTGACATGTTTCTTTCCGCGCATAGCATGACCTTAAATTAATCTGCATTTAGGAAATACCCAACCGGAAAAACATTTTTAAGGGTTGAGCGATTGTTGATTTGCACTCTGGGGTACGCTCAGAGTTGAAACTCTACATGGTGACTCCCAATGGCCTCCCCATAAATACGGTCGGTTTTCGCTAAAAACCGATATGCGGTTCAGGCGCAATCAGGGCGTATCTGTTTTAGTGTTTTATCGAATTTCTGCGCTGTTTAGGGGTCCGTGGTCATGAAACTTCTGGACAACACTTCTAATGGTAGACTCTAAGTGGGTGTCAAATTTGGTTGAAATGCGATAATTCCTTCTGGAATCCGATTTCTTCGATTATCGATTTTTTCGATTATCGATTTTTTCGGAACCTAAGTCCGGACCCAAGGTGATAGAAATTTCACAGCCTCGGAAAATGGAGGAAAATAAAATAATTTCATGCTCTTTTATATCCGGAAAATTGTTGTACAATTAGTATGAAATGATATATACATTTTACGGAGATGGTGTAATTCTAAGAGTAATATTCGTTTGTGGTTTGTTTCAAAATATTGTTATGAAAGATCGGAAAAATTCAGACAGGTGTGTAGAGGATAACGAATTCAAACGCTGCTTAAAGTAATCGAGTTTACCCAACAAGTTTCATCACAGAGGTAGTCCACATATACTTATATGACCGTTGTAAGGCATTAAAAAAGATTTGGATACGGGAATCGCTTCAGCATTTAACAAGGAATTAATAAACCCCACTTCGCACCTGCGATTTTCTTATCAAATGAAACATAATTATATTACTTTGGATAATTTAATGCCGAAATCTAAATATTTTGTATGCAGTTTTATGCCTTCGGATACATATGTTTTGAACACAACTGATTTATATTTCAATTTATCATCACATTCTCTCGCCTGAATTAATAAAAAATATCTATAGTAGAAATTAATCAGATAAATACAGAAAAATCGGGAAAAATCAGGAAAATCGGGAAAAATCATTCTACATATGCTGGGCGTTATGTATAAGAACCATAGAACTGTCATGTCAGGTATCTCGTTTAGACAATGTCTAGAAGTAGAGAGAGCAACAAGGTAGCATGAATAGAAATGTACACACTAAAAGTTGGTACAAACACAGCAGGTTATTGATCTATCTTTTATCAACCTACGCATAATTTTATAAAAGTTCATCTTCGAAGCAAATAAAAAAGATGAAAGACCTGCTGTATTGACAAATAAACAAAGAGTAAAATCTGAATTAAATTTTAGATATCTTTCTTAGATTTGAAACTTGCTGACTATATTATCATGTTAGACGAAGTATAATAGATAAAAGCTTAAACAGGATTCAGAAAACGTCATAGATGATCAGAAAGCTGTAAATTAAGAAGCCAAAATGGACTGATTGATTATACAACATATCATCTCTTGTTGAAATATTTAATGTATAAATATTTTTTAGCATATGAACATTTACTTGATTCAAGAATAGGTAAATATGGGTCGTTTCTATAATTGTCTGTAAGTTCTTGCTTCGGGAAAATTTAAATAATGGTCTTTTATTTCAGCAATTTGCATTTTCGTCTGAAAACACGTAAATATAGGCCGCTTATAATTGAGTAATCTATCTACTATCTATATTTCTCATGTTGTCTGTCTGTGTGACTGTCGTGGGCGTTGTTACCTCGCCCAGACCGCATTTCTCACCCGATTACGATGCGGCTTTCACCATAAGTTTGCAAATGGCTACCGTAAGGACATGACGATTTTTGAGTTCGGATTCAGGTTCCGAAAAAATAGTTACCTATTTGCTTAAACGTTTGCATTACCCATTTTATCTCCGCGTGCTGCCTTTACTGTGCATCCCAGTCCATCTTAGCGTTCCATACCTATTTCTACCTTTTTGTAGTTCAGTTTTGCTATTAGACAATTAACTGCTGCCGCAAGTTACATCTTCTGCCTTTACTACGCGGCCCTACGCAAGTTACATCTTCTGCCTTTACTATTTTGGTTATGTAACCTCTTCCTACATCGACATTTTTGTGCTGACAGAAAGCACGGCCCATAGCTAGAAGCTTTTTCCATACCGCTCCACAGAATTTTTAGTTTTCGTATACAACAAGGTTGCACCGCTTCAGCTTCGGCATGAACTTTTATTCGCATTCTTACGCAGCATTTCTACAATCCCTCAAATGGCTCCTACACGACGAACATCCGCACGTCAGCAACTGAAGACCCCAAATAACGTTAACATTACACATGCAGAACAAGCGACTGCGGAGGAGCACATAACTCCGTTTACAGATGATTCAGATGATCATATAGCGTCTACTTCAACCTCTGCTTTTCACTCTTCTGCGTGCCGTGGCGATGGCCAACCCGGCAGCTCTGCAAAGGTTGCAAAAACACTCAGGCGAGGCAACCTTCGCAGGCGTTCTAAAAAAGCCTCACTGGCTAAGGGGAAACGGGAGCAGGATTCCATTGAGTGCTCCCCCTTGGGGGAGAAGCGGCTGGCGTCTATTTCAACCTCTGCTTTGCACTCTTCTCAGTGCCGTGGCGATGACCAACCCGTAAGCTCTGCAAAGGCTGCAAATACACCCAGGCGAGGCAACCTTAGCAGGCGTTCTAAAAATGCCTCACCGGTTAAGGGGAAACGGGAGCTGAAACACATTGAGTGCGCCTCCTTGGGGGAGAAGCGGCTGGCGTCTACTTCAGCCTCTGCTTTGCAATCTTCTGAGTGCGGTGGCCATAACCGACCCGGCAGCTTTGCTAGCGTGCCAAAATACCATGGCGAGGCAACCTAAAAGGCGTTCTAAAAGAGCCTCTACGGCAAAGAGAAAGCGGAAGGAGGAAACCGAGGTAGAGGTCTCTTTGAGGCTTTCCAGTCAATCTCAACGGAGGCAGTATGTTTGTCATATGAAACGCTTGGTGAGCGTAACTACCGTTTGTACTGCAAATCAGTTTACACATATTCGTTGAAAAGTAAGAGGAAACTACCTAAACGCTTGCAAGACAAAAAAAGCGGCTTCATCACAAGCGCTTTTGCGATCTCGACAGAGCATCGAAAAGCTACTCGCAATGCAGCCGACGCCATTGCAACTTCCATTTGATGGTCCCAGGAGACCACGGCTGAGAAAACCGCACGTAACGCAGCGAAAGCTGTGGCAACGTCCATTCGACGGTCCCAGGAACCCATGGCTGAGAAAACCGCACGCCATGCAGCCGACGCAGATGCAACTTGACGGCAATGCGATGCAATTTCAACTTCTGATGCTAGAGTTGTAGAAGGACCTACTGAAAGCCTTGAAAGGTTGCAGATTGTTCACCAACCCCGCCATGCACAGCGAGGGCTCTGTAGCGCACGAAAGCAGTTTTGGTTTAAGCTGGCGTTCAACTCTGTGCAAGTTTTGAGGCTTTCCGGTCGCAAACAACTCCAAATATGATCCATGTGAGTTGTCTGTGGGCATTGCAATGCCAAAAAATGGTTTGCAGGTTTGTGTTGTTCAGACGGTAAAGTACAGTTGCCACCTTTTTAATAGCTAACTCCTCCGTTGAAAGCTCTGTTGGAAGGTTTCAGTCCAGCCTCCAAACATATCCCCGCAAAAATCAGAGAGTACAATTGTGCCTTGCAGACGACCTCTGTTGGTGGTAATGGCTTCCGCGAAGTCGGTTGGAATCCCACCTTCAAGGTTCATCGTCAGGTTTACCACCGGATTGGGTCTCTTTTGCCGGAAACTGCCACTGATTCGGCCTTTCTACAAATATACTTCATAGTTGACTACAATCAACAGACAGATGCCCGCATGGGCATTATTCCCGAGAACGATACAGGCTAGGACAATCATCCTTGCAGGGATATCATAATTAGTCTCCAAGAAATGCTCCACGAGAGAAACGGCAGTTTTAAGTATGCTCTCGAAAATATCACTTCTTCTGATTTCATTATTGTAATTGATGCTGACAAACGGCCTCAGGGAGGGCACGAACGTCGTTACAATGCTCCCGCAAGTAACGATGTTTCCGTCATTGTCAGCGGTGATCAGCAAAACAGACGTGACATTGTTATAGAATAGAGAGGCATTGGGCCCCGAAGAATCAGTGAAACGCACGAGTCCCAAGATGCACTGCAATACCCACTTCTCGTCCCTTACGGAGAAGATGGGTACGACTTTGGCATTCTGCAAAATGGGTCCACCTTAAAAACAGTGTCTTGCAGGGCTTCGTAACAAAACTGCTTCTTGCAGAAATTCGGCGCCACAGTACTACCGGGTGAGCAAACAGTGCACTCAACGTTTAAACTTCCGCTTGACCTGATTAAGGCAGAAACAGCTGTATGCTGTATAGCCAAGCAATCAGGTACTCAGGCGATGTAAGCTCATCGTATGGGTTGAGTGCACTGTCAGTCCCAAAACTGCACTCGAGGCTGTAAACCGCTCTCTGAATGATATTCGAAACTCCGATGACCTTATGGGAGGTATAACTGTCCTTCTATCCTGTGAATTTTGCCAGACCCTCCCCGTTGTACCTAAGGGGACAAGGGCCGACCCTATTCGAGCGTGCTTGAAATCGTCACAACTTTGGTCCACTGTTAAACCATTGCACCTTACTACCAACATGCATGCACACCTAACTGGCGATGTTGGGTCCGCCGAATTTTCGAATTCATTATTAGCCCTTGGCGAAGGTATTATCCCAGCGGACACTAATAGATTTGTAAACGTCCAATGGTTTTCTACAGTGGTCACAACGCCAGCAACACTCAGGAATCAGTTTTTCCTTATCTTCAAACCTACTCCAACAATATTGAGTGGCTTGCTGGGCGGAAAAGTCTTGCCCCAAAAAACACTACTGTGACAACACTTAATAGACAGCTTCTGGAAACTGTGCCAGGAGTGTTGCACGTTTACAAATCCATTGACAGGAACTCCAAACCCCGCTGAAATGGCGAACTTATCAGTAGAGTTCTTAAACAGCCTCCACCCCTCCTCACATTCTGGAACTTAAAGTGGGGATCTCAGGCATTTTGATACTGATTGTGCTTCCACATTTGTGCGCCGTCATTTGGGCAAAAGATGCGTCACTTTTTTGCATTCAACGATTGGTTGCATACGAAAAGATGTCTCAAGATTTGAATTTTTTTCTGTTCAGCTATGGCTCTATTCAAAACCAAAAATACAGCATTCAATCTGTTTGATTTAGCAGGAACCTCAATTTGCTTGCACAGAAAGGAAAAATGGAATGGAGTTTGCTGAGGACTGGATGAGGACTTCAGTGTAGACCAAATTTTCAGCTATTTGTGAGGGTGAATAAAGGAACACATCATCGCGCCTGCCGACTCGAGAGCACGGTACGTAAAGTTGGCCGTATAAGAAGAACTGCTGCTCTAAGTGTACACCAGTGACAGACAGTGTTTGTCCTTGGGTCTTATTAATTGTCATAGCAAAACAGGGTGCGAATGGGAATGTGGATCTTTTGAAAGTGATGGGTATATCGGCATCTGATGGATACAAATGCATCCTTGGGATACGCACTTGCTCCCCTTTACCACATTATTGTGAAGCATGGAACTCATCGCCAACTATGTATAGTTACAAGCATCAATAGAATCTCCTCACATACCATATGTACAGAAATGAATGACCCCGACCAGATTACGGGCCCTTTCAAAAATGCGTGCGAGACCCCTTCGTGCAGCAAAAAATCGATAAAAAGCGCCGGTTCGACCCTGCCATCAGCTGTCAGTTTGTCACTTCTTTTCACGCCCAGACTGCAATTAACGTCAAATGTCGATTCAACTTCCGACATTTACGGCGTCAATTCGTAAGGGAGACAGATTTTCAATTTGGATTCAGGCTTTCAAAAAATTGGTAAATCGGCTGGTACTCCGATATTTGGGCGGATTACATTCTAAAATTTCGGGCGTTCTTTACAATTCAACCAGAAATTCCTACGCGGCCAAGTTAGAGGTGCCTTCCATAGAATGCCGTGTGACCCCGGCGTGACTCAACAAACCTCCGTTGACCATGCCCTCAGCAGTCCATTTCCCACTTCTTTAAACTTTATTCTTTCTCCCAGGCCGCATCCCAGATCCGATTTTTCAGTTTACGTCATTGTGTCATGCCGGAGCCCGATTTTTTATTTGGGACTCAAACATTGTAAAAAGAAAACCGACTAACTCACAGGTGATACGGATTTGGGGGGTTTTAAGTTGAGTGTCTCGCCTGCACTACGCGGGACAGTACATCTAAGCTTTTCACCTCATTTTGTACTCTGTGCAAATGACTTCGCGTTGTTAAACACTTTTGAGCTCTTTTTATTTGAACTTAAAATCAGATCAATGTATGGTTTCCAAAGTACCGGGTTAACAAAACAAGGGCAACAACAACCCCGCCCAAGAAGTATGACCAGTCTCAATATTTCATGAAATTGGGTTGGATGTGAAAAAGTATTTGTTGTTAACATTGTTTTTTATTCGGTTTTTCCAGTTACGAGTCCTTTTTTAAAGCTGATCGTTTTGTGTTCATTTTGTTTAGTTCTTTTTTCGTAACAGATTTAATGCTTAGTATAGAGCTTAGAAAAAATTCGCAGTGTGAGATAGGCAAGAAGTAAGGCATGTAGCAACATCAGCACGACAAACGGCACACTTTTAAAGGCAAGGAAGGGCAAAAATATTTTAAGTCAAGTGATAGCGATTGCTGTATGAGTAGTACGATTTTTGGATCAAGCACGGGCAACGCTGGGTCATGCTGCTAGTTTAGATAATATAATATATATATATATATGTATGTATGTATGTATGTATGTATATATATATATATATATATATATATATATATATATATATTACGAATATATACATATACATATATACACTCACATATATATATATATATATATATATATACATATATACATTATACACACACACACACACACATATATATATATCTTTCTTCTTTAAATATATATATTTGCATATATATATATATATATATATATATATATATATATATATATATAAAACATATATTATTACATATAACATAGAATAAATGTCTAATATGTCTGATTATAAGCCGTTCTAATATTCGTATGTTTGCTTTGGTTTCGGATGAAAATATAGACAAAAATTGTACAACAAAGCTTAGATCAATAACCATCTTAATAAAAAATATACAAATGCTGGACATTTTCTTTATTGTCTGTTATATTTAACAATATATGCTTAAATAATGATCTGCTGAACCAATACGCTAATATGTATATATGTGTCTTTGTGCGTGTGTACTTGTGTTGTGTGCATACGCGTGCGTGGATATTTATTCGATTGTGTGTGAAAGTATCAGAATAAATGTATTTGTTTTTGTTTGTGCAATCAGATACCAATTTAACATTGCTATTAATCACATATTATTGTTTATTTTTATGCGAATATTGTCCAATTACATGTTCTCCCAAAATGCTATAATATACAATTTATCTTTGAGATTATCAGTGAAAGTCGCTTCTTTTGTAATATTTACGAAATGTTGTTTATAAACAGACAAATATATTCATTTTTGCTGCGTACTTAATGTACGAACTCATAGAATGTTCAAAAAAAGAGAAAAACATTTCTGTCTCCACGTAATTGTTCGACTATCTGGTAAATATAACAAGAATATTAATTCCGTAAGTTGAATTATATTTTCTGGTAAGATTATGTCTGTATCGCTTCATAATTATTTATTCTGGGGATATCAACAAGCAAATAGTAACAGCTTTTCAAATTTAATGCAGACGAGAAAGAAACCACCTTTTGTTGTTTGTAAGCTTGCTTATAACATCAAAATGAAACTTACGAGTTTAGAGTAATTATGTCTTTTTTTTCTTTTTGTATTTTGTGGTTTATAAAATAGATCTTGTATCTTAAATTAATCTATCTTATACTGTATATATTATGAGCGGATGGTGAAAAGTTATCGGCCACACCTACTTCCTCAAATCTGGATAAGAATAAAAAAAAGAGTTTGAAATCCCTTTTAGTTGGGATGAAAACTTTTAAACGACCACTTGTATTAGATCATATTACGTTGTTTCATGATCAGGAAAGCGGCCATCACAAATGACCAAATATCTCTTGTTATGACTGCTTTATCATTTCTTTCACTGATATATCACCAATAACTTTCTTAGAGTAATGTTGTTTTCTGAAGGGTTTCAGTTCGAATCATCGTCCCAAATATCCACAGCCATTTTAAAATTTTGTCTGTCCCTGTTCGAACGACATCCACTAGAACAGGAAAAAATTCTACTTTTTTAGCCCCTGCAAGCGTGCTATCTCATATTTAAAACCTTTATAGCTTTACTCATTCGCCTTTTCTTTTAGACTTACCATTACGTCCATTGATACCATTAACTTTTTTATTATTATTTCCGTTTGATTTCTGTTGCATGCACATTTCTTCTGGGTCCCAACCAGATAACTAGCGCAAGAAATTATATTTAACACAATTTGTGCAAAAAATAAAAACCCTAAAATATGCAAATATTTTGCATAGATAGTGCCTTTGATAATTGTGAGTTTTGCTTGTGAGAACAATTCTATGTATTTATTTAAGTCATAGTTTTCCAGAGATACCTTTAATGAGGCTAACTGTACATCTTCCAATCAAATCCTGGGCCTCAACCACAAATGGAATTATTGATGTTTTCACGCGCCACTTCGATATCCTTGTATTATGATAATTAATGGAAAACCTTCAGAGTTATATTACAGTCTGTAGGAACTACCGTATGAATAAGAAAGTACATTTTATTATCTTTGATGACTATTCCTGAGCGATTAGCTTCCATTGATCTGTCTGTGTGCATTGCAAAGCCCCATAAAATTATTACAGGTTCTATGTCTGTAACTGGTTATGATTGGTATTATTATTGCATGAGATAACAATATGCCAACGAAGTAACCCGTGGTACAAATATACGAAGCCCAATATACTTAGAATCACATTCAGTTTGATTATGAATATACAAGGCACATGCATCACAGGCACATGCATCATGCGCGTGATGTGATGGGAGGCTTGGATAAAAGCAGCGTATAATTTTGCAGAGGGCCCAGGTTGAAAAAATTGAGATTGCTGATCCATTTTCCGAACATAAAAAATACCTTCTCGACATCGGGTCCTATAGCTCTTCAAGTTCTCCCGCTCGTTAACAGAGATACATCTATTATTATTATTATTATTATTATTATTATTATTATTATTATTATTATTATTATTATTAAAAATATGTATGCCCTGTCGTCTGGGGCTTCAGAATACACTGATTGCACCACTGCAGACGGGTAAGAAAAACCCACCCCTAATGAGGCGACCTGTTTGCCGTGTGTAGCGACCCGTCATGTATGGGATGCTTGTGGTTGAAGGCTTCAGGAGCCAGAATTGGTTACTTCTGATTCCCAAGCCACCACTTTGACCCTTACTTGGACCAGGTGGGCGGTCGAAGATCCCCGATACGATCAATCAGCTGGTCATAAGAAGCCCTAGAGCCTATAGCAATATCAATTTATGGGGTACTTTATAACTAAATACAAAACCCCAAATATGCACCGGGATAAAATACCATATTTATCCAATTTATAGGCAGACGATGGCAGAGTGTCAAATAAAAGGAAATAAAAATAAAAATTGCACGAATTAAAATGAAAATATACAGCTCTCCTTTGATGTGTATATTTTGTATATTATTTTTTACTTCTTATGTGATCACTTGTACTCTGTCGGATCAGCTTAATGAGTCTCAGTTACTGGTTTGAAATTCGCATGGGCTCTGTTTGAGTGATGTTGTATACGTCGTTTGCTACTGTGGTAGCCATTTTACTTGTTACAATCCTTATGCTAGCGAACATTAAAAGCTTTTAAAGACAGACACAAAACAAAATCGAACATTGCGAAATAGTGTAAAAGCTAAAAACAAGATATTTAAAATGCTGTGATAGATGTTAATGAGATATATTATGACAGAGAAAGTGTCCAGGAAACAAAATTCTAATCTGATTGACTATGAAATCTCTTCTAAACTATTTCTTCTTCATTGCTTTTTTGCGTTTTAAACAATGTTTCTTCATTTGATATTATATATTTTAGCCTTTTATTTTAAATTTACGTGGTTATGAATTTTCGCGAATTGTTTATTTAGACAATGTGTACAAATATTTGTGCTGATTAGAATAGTTGAGTCCTGTCAAGCAGGATTTCTCGAACATGTTGAGGTATTGAAATTTCAACGAAAAAGAAACAGAGAGTGATAAGCAGTGAGCGCTCTACTTTTCGAACTGATTAGAAAGACGTAAAGATTAATACCGAAATTTTGATGGGTAAATTTTTTTAAAAATTTGAAAAGTTTGGTTCCATAAACGTTACATTAGCATTAATTTCTGCTACTTAGAGAAAAGAAAAAATGAAAAAAATCATAAAGCAATCAGATATAAAAGCAAAATAAATTATGTATGTATATATAGAGAGAGAGAGGGGAGGGAGAGAGAGAGAGGGAGGGAGGGTGAGGGAGGGAGGGTGAGGGAGGGAGGGAGAGAGATGGAGAGAGGAAAGTATATATGTGCGTGTATGTATGTGTGTCCAAGGCAGAATTTAATGAACTGAATAAACCAAACGGCATCTTAGATCTATCATATAAAAGCTGGGGTAAACAAAACTTAGAAAAATAGCAAATGCAGAATATATGTAAATAGAGATGAGACCAATGAGCGAATAGAGAAGGTTAGTTCAAAAAATGTGTCAAAATATATGGCTGAGTTGGAAGTGTGATCCATTAGGAGATAGGCAAATGATTGCGCACTGATTATACAAAACAATAATACCTGCCCGAAACAAGTATATATCTTGCAGAAAAATAAGGAATAGCCTCTGGGATTCAGACAGGTCATTCAGTCTAGGCGAGAATCCATATCTACATAACATGAGCAAAAAAATAAATACAAAACTTTATCGGTCAAATGTAACAAATATATTTTATCATTCTTTTCTTGCAAGTTTTGGGCCATTTTTATTTTCGAAATTTTGTGAGTTTTCTTAGTTCTGAAGCCTAAGTTGTGTTTCATCTAATGAAAAATTGGATTACTTACATTATTTTGACTGTTATCCTCATCTTCATTGCTATATTCCCAAGGTTTCGGCCATTATATGCTCCGGCCTTCTTCAGGCGATTGGAATTGGAAACCAACACTTTATTTCATCCACAGGGTAGATTGTTCTAGTCTCATGTGTCAAGCCTCTTCCGGATATTGCAGTTATTTCTCTTTAACTCAACTCTTCAAGTTTTGGTTCTGCTGTAGCCTGGTAAAAGCCTCACAACAAATTTGGGTCTAGTAACAGGATCTAGTTAAAAAAAAATCTATGAGGAAGTGGAAAAAGTTTTCTGTGACTCGCTTCGTCATTTAGGTCGCCATCGGAGTAAAGAATGTTTAAGTTGATGGAATTACACATACGCATGAAGTAGAGGCGATGTAGAAATTTAAAAATTAAATTTGTATCTTTTTTCTTATACTTCTTCCTTATATGTAAAAATGTGTATATTGTTTTCTCCCCTATATATATATATATATATATATATATATATATATATATATATATATATATATCAATCCGTGTGTGTAATCCAAGAAAGTTCTATTAACACAATATAGAATTTTAAATATTATATATTAAATGTTAAAACTGACTCACAAAGAGCGGTCAGTGTTTATTTTCATTAAACAGAACAAATTATTTCATATAGTTGGAATTAAGATACCATTAGTGAATGATCATTTTTACACGAGAATTTAAAATTTAAAATTAACTAATGCTAAAAATCATTTTTATATCATTAGTTATCTACGATCACCTGAAGAAGTACCATCTTATTGCTAAATTAAGCAGAAATGTAAATAACATTGAAATCTCATTTCAACAGATATATTTGCCAAAATTAGATAAAAATATCTTGAAATACTAAAGAGTAAATTTAATCAATAAAATCGTCATTGACTTCAAGCACATCTTCCAAGCCACATCAGAATCCCCTGCATCTCTTCTGAACGGTTTCGTTGTTTAAGTTGGCGAATGCTACCATAATCCTTGCTTTTAGTTCATCTTTTGGTGTTAGAAGCGGCCTATAAATAATAATCAAGGGGATTGCCGTTGTGAGAAGTTAGTTGTTCAGATGGAAGGGGTGATACAGTTGCAGAAATTGGCCTACAGACATGACTGGGTACACCTGCTTGTGTGGCATGGCGCAGACTCTTGTTTTCAGATATTAGACTTTCAGCACTCACCATCTTGAGCCAGGGCAGTACTACATCCTCAAGGTACATGTTGTAGGCCTTCGTGGTGAATCTTTGTCCCTGTGAGTAGATGAACGATGGCATAAGATTGCTATTACTAGGGATCAATCCAAACTCCATTGTAATCACCATTAGACTCATCCAACACTTTCCGAATCTTCTACACTGTCCTCAGAATGACACACAAACACACTGAAATGTACGTATTGGAGTTTTCGGGACGAATTCTAAGCAGTACAGTATGGCGTTTTCAAATTTCTGGCTGGGTGAATTGCGTCATTGTACTCTTTTTGTCACAGACGGTGCCCAGCTCTCTGTACTATACTGTGCAAAATCAAAAGGAAGCAACCTCGCATACGCGAAATTAAAAATAAAAAATGGCGACGATTTACCCATCACATCATATATATATATATATATATATATATATATATATATATATATATATATATATATATATATATATATTCCATATCATAGTTTCTGCTTCGGAAACGTTTATCTTAAATCTTATTTATTGAACACTTAGTAAAGATTGCTGATTTTCGTTCAAGATCATTTTTATCTTAACTCTGGATATTTCTGTTACCAATATAGCTACCCAAATCAAGTGAAAATCAATTTAACCAAACTTCTTCAGTTTATTCACTTTAGATTTCACGTCGATCCATTCCTGATCTACCAATTTTATACACACCAACTACAGTAATTCCGTGTCGCAGTTCAATTATCGTGTAGGGCACTACTGCTGTTGAGACCAAACCAAGATTATGACCATATCACGTTGAGACACCGGTTCTCGTACGATCACCGAAATTAAGCAATCCTGCTCCGTATGTAGATGGGTGACAGCTTTTGAATATTAGGTGTTGTAAGCTTGAATGTGTGGATGGTGTAATAGATAACCGCTCGGAATTAGAAGTTGATGAGCCGAGTTCCAATTCTAGTCCGGATCGTTATATTTACATAGCCTTTGGAAAGGTATGAATTCATCTTTTCTCCTCTCCAGATATGACAGGTACCAGTAAATCATTATTATCTCCAAAACATTCTTACAATCTAAATATTTTGGAAAAGTTTAATAAGCCGTAACAAACAAATCGATCAATCAAAACTATGATTAATAAATATATACGTAAAGTATATCAGCCCTCTATACAACCACGGCTGATCTATCAGATCAAAAATTAAAATTTTACCTTTATCGATATCTAATAATCTAAGTAGTTCTCTAATCACCTCACAGGCAACTACGTATTAAAATAATAACCTAGGTATAAATTAAAACAGATGCCATTCTTGGACCTACGTATTTCTATCGCTACTGGTTGCTATTCTTGAAAAAGAAAAAGATAAACACTTTGTTTTAAAAAAATAAATATAATTGAACTTTTCATTAATGCGTTGACCATACAAAAATAATTTATATATATTTTTAAAATATTTTTCCGCTAACCTCTTGGTTCTCCTTCAAAGGCAATCTTCTTCTTCTTCTTCTTCTTCTTCTTCTTCTTCTTCTTCTTCTTCTTCTTCTTGTCGTTTCCCTTCAGAACGTGATCATGGTTCTTCACAATTTCTTGTCCTTTGTAGCTCATAGTAAATTTTCTCTTTTCTTTTAATCCCTATTCTGCCAACCATTTAGGTATGTTATACGCTGTTTTTCTCTGTCTCACTTGCCTTCAATATGTCTCGTGAGTGTCAAATTTTCTAAGCTCTCTTTCCTCATTTGTACGCTAGAAATTTCTACTTCGTCTTTTTGATGTTAAGTATAAGTGATTTTCCACATTATCTTTTAAATATCGTTCTTTTCTACATATTCATTCCGTCATTATTTTGTAGGACTATATTTCTCTTGCCTAAAGTCCCTTTTTTATTTTTGAGAGGATTGTCCGTCATTCACTGACATGTAGGACTTATAATACATTACAGTTCAGCAATATTTCCTACCTTCTAATGAATCATTCTTGTAAATGGTCGGTTCCTTCTACAACTTGATCAAGTACATCATTCGTTCTGTTATCCTCTTCATTTACAAGAGCCAAGTCAGGCTGAAAAGAGAGTATTGCTGCCACATATCGACGGGAGATTGTGGGTTTTTATTTTCCAAAATCGATAGAATCCAAAAGCGTTTCTGCATTCTTGTAGGCGCTGAATCATATTATTTATTATTTTTAACCCATCAACATATTTCTCATAGACGAGACGTCGCAAGATTCTCGCTACACTATTGCTATTTCCATAGTGAGTTTTCAGGTGTACTACAATATCTATATTCCTCCAGGCGTAAGATGTATGGCTAAAACCCACCATGCCATAAACATGCCCCCTGATGAGATGTAAGTTCCACTGAAGCAGCTTCTTCTCCCGAACCACTGCCTTGTGGAACCGACTAATAAGAGACTGCTTTCCTGATCATTACAACTTTTACCTGTTCAAGTTAACCGTTATCTTCCCCATATATCCGCATAAGCCGTGCCTCTTATCCTGTAGCACTCTGCCACAAGAGGCTCTCGAGCATTGTACACGATGAACATCATCGTAAAGAAAAAAAAATTGCTTAGCGTCTGGAACGCATTTTTTCGCGCTACCTAGATTTTTAAATTTTTGAACTTGCTTAATTTTTTTTTTATCTCCAATGTGCCTGATTGAACTGTTGCTTTTATTAGCAACCATATATTCTGTCTAACTTCAATTGATATTTAGTCATTTCTTCTCGCTTTCCTTTACTGCCTTCTGTAGGAGTTCTTGTACTTTACCTTTACTGTCTACTATCAACACTTTTATTTGCATATCTAATGCTGTTAAGATTTTGGCCGCCTCTAAAGAGTACAGCTAGGCGCTCCTAATTTACTCAGAATCACAGCATTGTAAATGTTCGATATGTCATTGTCTCACACCCCTTTGTATTTTTGTATATTACTGAAATAATTTTCTATTCGTGTACAGGTGGTAACCTGCTTACGCTGAAAATAACGTGTGTCAAACTAGATTTTCGGCAATTAGCGTCATTAAAACGCAGTCTCTAGTTGGATTTGTGAGGTAGAAGGGTGGAAAGTAAAGGTGGTGCATTAAGGTATTCTTTTATTTAGAATAATTACATTTTGCAAATAAACAAAAGTTTAAGTTGCAGTGAATACACGTGATAACTACGCAGGTTTACTAGAGAATGGGTTTAAAGAATTAATAATACGCGCAGTTATATCAGGTTCTGAGACAGAAAAGTAGTCCAGTAGAAAGAGTAAAAGAAAAATAATACAACTACAGTGTTGTAGGACAAGTGAGAATTTACTGAATTCAGAACACATAAATAGTACCGCATAATACTTCCCTGTACATAAGTGAAATAATATCAAAATAGGTTTTCTTTATCTCTTAATTATGATTTATTATTTTATGAATTACATCACATTTGTGTTAAATTTATACATTCAAAATGTATATTACAGTTCACTTCACAAAATACTGGCATTTGTTTCAAGTAATAAACGTGAAGAATTCTCAATATCAACGTTGCATTTTATCACCCAAATAAAAGCGACATTTTGTTTAGGTCAAGAGAGGGTTCTCCTACAAAATTTCATGAACGTATGTATGTATAAATTGTATTTTCCCGTGGTTTCCGGTATTAGGTTTGGCAACTCAATTCTTAGAAACGAACGGCCAGATTACTTGCATATACGAGTTCAATAATCTTTTCTTTGTTTCCAAAGAAATGCAACCTTATTTTCCATCCTATAACGCTTATCCCACAGATGTCGCTATTTCCATGAATCCTGAAAAGCTACATTCCTTTGTTTCACCATATATCGTCATTCACCGACAGTTTCACTCTATCAAAGCTCATCAGTGTGACTAGACAAACGATCGCTTCAAGCTGGGACCGAAAAACAACCGATTTGGCATCAGTCGGATATACTAACCCCTAGGCTATCGGCGCCCGGCAGAGAGAAAGGCTAATTTTTGCGTATATATTTTTTCATAAATACGCCAGTGACCAAGAGGACTCGATCTGTTGTGAGAGTCTTGCATTATTAGCAATAATAGTCAATGTTTCCAAATTAAAATGGAGACAGAGAGAGAGAGAGATGAGTAAGTAGATAGTGAGGGAACATTGTAATCAACACTGCATAATGACTGACATTTTCACACCTGAATCGATCTTCAGGACAGGTGTCACTATTTTACAAGGTGTAAATAAATGAATGATTATATTTGAAACCAAAAATAGAAGAAAAGCTAAATCTCATATAAAGGAGTTTTTATAAAAAAAAAATAAAATCTTCAATAAGCAGATATATTTGTCAACAGATATAACACCAATGTTAATGGATATTTGCAATGATTCAAGAAAGCTTTGAATAGAATTTTGATTCATTCTAGTTAAGCGTTTTGGGTTTCCTTTGTAAAAATAATAGATATTTCAAAAATAAAGATCTAATCAGAGACCGTTGCTACCCGAATATATATATATATATATATATATATATATATATATATATATATATATATATATATATATATGTGTGTATATATATATATATATATATATATATATATATATATATATATATATATATAGATAGATAGATATAGATATATATATATAATAAAAAGGCTTAAATACTAATATTCCATGGTCATAATTTATTCCATTGGAATCGTAAATACGATCCAATTCATCAGACCCACAAATTCAAAAATTAAAAAAAGGAAAAAAGAACTCCGGAAATAAAAATAGAATTTAGAGAGAGTGTAAGTATGAGAGTGTGGGAGGAATGTTAGTGCTAAAGAGAGGGGTAACATACGAGAGAAGGTGGGAGATTAAAATTTAACAGAGAGGTTTGATTTTACTAGAGGTGAGTGGAAGGGGGAAATATGAATGTTGTCGGATGTCTAATATATTAAAGATACATTACGTGGTGACATACACACACCATAGACGATAAAGATCAGAATAAGAGGGAGGGAGAGAAAAGAAAAAAAAGTGGTGGTGGAGAGAGATGGCGCGGGGGAAATTAAAATTGAAGAACATTTACTGAAAGGGCCGCTGTGTAATTTAGAACATTTGACAAAATTAATATCGGCTACAGGTTACAAATCAAATTGAAACATATAAAGAATGAATATAACGATCATCTAATCTAGCAAGGACCTATATTTTTATGTTCAAAAACACATGCGAATACACAATAACATATACGCGGATATACATACACATAGGCGTATACCCACATACACACATACATATACCCATGTACACACATCCACATATCCACACAAATACACACATACACATGCATACACACACATATACACATATACATATATCTGATTCAATATGTTAAGCTCTATCTCTGATACTGAGCGCTTTCTAATAAGTACCACGCATATAATATACAAATAATTACACCTACATATATACATATACATACACATATATAAACATACACACATATATACACCCCCACACACACATATATATATACATATATATATATATATATATATATATATATATATATCCACCTATATCCATATACACACACTTTCCACATACATATACATAAATACATACACATGCACACATATACACATATATACACACGCACACACACGCACATATATATATATATATACATACAAAAATACACACACACATACATACATACATATACACACATACATCCATACGCATCCAGTCCTTACACGTTTACATCTACATATACATACATCCATATATGTATAGACAAATATACATATATACGCATGCATATACATATACGTCCATACATATACATACGTATACCTATATACACACACCTACATATATACTCACATACACACACAGCTAAGTACATACATACATAGATACATATATATATATATATATATATATATATATATATATATATATATATGCATACACACGCACATATATATACACATATACATAAATACATACATATACATACATATATATGCACATATAAATTAAAATTTAAAATCTAAATAAGTAATATTTCCAAAATTTGGGGGTAAACAAAAAAAAAATTAAATACATAGCGCATCACATAAACATACACAATGATCCATATAGAGATAAACATAATAATATAATCTATATATATATATATATATATATATATATATATATATATATATATATATATATATATATGGGGAGAGAGAGAGAGAGAGATACATGCATGCATACATACATATATTGTTTCGGCCTCGGTGAGACTTTATCAAGTAAAAACAAGGATTTTATAGACATAGATGAAAATGCTATTGATTTTTCATAATTTTTTGCTTCAAAAACTCTCATAAATATTCATCAGGCAAACAATTAAGGACGCGAAGATATACATTTCAATGTATGTTAAACGAAAGTGGCTAAATAACGTTCTTGAAGATTTTTAATGAAAATTAGTATTTACATAATATATTATTATATTAATACATATTAATTTGCATTCAATATTTCACGAACATCATTTACTCCCTTTCGTCTATACAAATTAAAATATTTACATTTGCCTTGATAAAGACTAAATGAATCGGCAAAGACAAGTTTTCCTTTTGTAGTTATTCATATTGTCCTTTCTTCAGATATAAACTATCTGAATTATATATATATATATATATATATATATATATATATATATATATAATATTCAGATAGTATATATACATATATATATATATATATATATATGTGTGTGTGTGTGTGTGTGTGTGTGTGTGTGTGTGTGTGTGTGTGTGAAAATATATAGAAAATAGGAAACACGTTTTCGCCTCTTGTTTTGAAACATGACAACTCTTATGTAGCGTATTGGAATCATATTTTTAAATAAATAATTATATATATATTACTTTAAATGCTTTATTGCATGTCTTTGAAGAGATATCGATGTTTATAAACCCTGTAAATGTACGTCTAGCAGAAATTTACTCTATTTAAAAAACAGAAATGTCTACTGAAACATGTATATGCAAGAAATATAACCGCTAAATTAATATGGAATAATGTCCGATTTTTTAAAATAAAATCCACTATATATATATATATATATATATATATATATATATATATATATATATATATATATATATACACTAGACAGACATGCTTGCAGAGATGTTGAGGTCTCCTACATACAGAAAGTCACACATATATATACACATAAAACATCACGCACATGCCACAATCTAAAATATAACACACACACCTCTCCTTCGCAGAAACCAATAAAGCTGTGAGAACGACTAAGGCGGTAAATCTGAAATTCATGAACCTAACAGCCTCTCCTTAAAAGGACTTGAAAAAGGAATTTTGACGAATATAAGAACTGAACAAAAATTAGCGATAAAAAAAAATAAAAAATGAAAACATCAGACAAATTTCACTTTCCTTAAAAGGAGTTATTCACTCCTGCAGTTCACTAATCCTAACAAACAGGATTTTTTTCTCCCGATGAGGGCCATGGTGGCCGAAACTAATCGAAGAATCTAATTTTAAATAATAAGTATTAATATAAAATCATGTGTATCCGAAATTTTTGACATTTTTTAATTGTTCAAGACATACAGTGGCCTAATAAAAGTTTTTAGCCAGGAGAAATAAACTATATCTAATTTCAAAAATTAATTACGTAATCGCTACTCAACATAAATTAAACTGTATTTGGAACTAGTACGGAGTAGGTCCTCCATTTCCTAGTTTCAGTGCTTAAATTCGATTTTTTATGAATTTGATCAAGTTATCAACAATCGTCTGACCCATATTTTGCCACCCCTTTAGCAATGTTTCTTTAAGGGTTGCCACTTTGGTCAAGATGCTCCCAAACTTTCTCTATTGGATTCATGTCAGGATTTTGAGCTACCCATGCCAGTGACTTGATTCCTTGCGATTCCTTCTATGCCTTTCCTACTTTTAACGTATGACATGACGCTTCATCTTCTTGAATAAAGGTAGATGTTCTTGTTAATCTGATTGGTTTCAAATAGTGGGAGTAGTCCTTGTTCTAATATTTCATAGAATTTTGGACTATTCAACCGCTCGTCAACAAGAATCAGCTCAGATTTCCCTCGAAATCAGACAGCCCCCCCACACAATTACTCTAATCCCACCATGTTTTGTGGTAGCGTGAAGACATTCAGTGTTCCAAGTCTCATTCTGATTTCTCCAAACATAAACCTAATCTCGAATTCGAATACTGGTAGAATTCTGACCAAATTACAGACTGACAAAATTCATAATCTTTGCTCCCGAATTTTATCGCCCAGTCCATACAAAGGTTCCTGTTAAACTTTGAAATCAAGGGCTTCTTTCTTGCAACTCTTCTTTGATAGTCTAGATCTTTCATGCTGTTGCTGACATCTTTGACGCTCTGATGACGGTTTCTGATGACTTCCCAATTCAGTGCCCTTTTCTTTCGCTCAGACACGATGCTTGGTCTTGTACCACACGCCAATGGCCTTCTTCATTCAATTTCTTGACAATATTATTAAACGTTTGATGATTAAACTGGAAAAACCTAGCAATTTCTCTATTTAACTTACCACAGTGATGCCATCTTATTATTTGCACTTGTTGAAATTCATCAATTTCCTTACTTCCACGAACTTTCATTGCAAGACATAAGTCAACTATTGTTCATAGATGAGAGTAGCTTTATAATAACACGGTAAGGTCCGAAAAAAACGAGTCGTTATTAAACAAGCTAAAATTGCTGTAATCAAGGATGGCTAAAAATTATCATAGCCCACTGTGTGTGTGTATATATATATATATATATATATATATATATATATATATATATATATATATATAAACGTGAACATTGAAGTCAACACTTAGAATTGACAAACTGTTTCATGCTAAACGCAATCGCCAGGCCTCATGATTGCGTCTAGAAGGAAACACTCTGTCGCCTCTAAGTGTTGACTTTACATATGCTCTATCTCTGACATTGAGCACTTTATCCCATAAATATAGCATAACTTAAAACTATATTTCTTCATATATGTATGTATGTATGTATATGTATATATGTATGTATATGTGTGTCTGTGATTGTATATGAGTGTAAGTGCGTATTAATTTACTCACTGCCCCCAAAACAATGACAAATTAAGGAGAGTTTATGAGGGGTGATTCCTTGAAAATCATTATTACAATCATAATGTTATGGTCCTCGTAATCGTGAAGAAAGTGAGCCCTGTCATCCCACACAAGGGGTCAATCCAGCACTTATATTGTCATGCTCGAGTACTGTTCAAATACTGGTTCGACAGTGCAGCCCTATGTTACCCAGCAATATTTAGTTATTGTTCAATAACGAACGTCGTGATGTAAACACGAGTCTGGGCTGAAAGGTTCATAGGCTGACTATAACGGAGTGATGCTAGAACTGTGGAATTTTGCATTGATTAATCTGAACTCTTCTGAACTGTATTATTTATTTCTGGTTAAGCTGACATCTGACTGTTTAAAGAATAATACAAATGTAACTAGTAGCAATGGTCAAAATTTTGCATCGTGATGTTATATATTACGTGCAAAAAAGGGTTTATCCCCCAAGGACATTCATGCTGACATGGTTGCTACATCAGAGGATGACGCTCCAACTTTATCAATTGTGCAAAAGTGAGGAGCTTACTTTTGGGAGTTCTCAGGGAGACAGAATATAGTGATAGACGCTGCATAGAAATTTTTTGAAGATCGTAAGTGGCAGATACTTCCCTATTTGCTCCAATTTGTAACACCCGTCTTTGGCATTTTCATTTACTGATGTCTGTATGGTTTATAGTTAGTACCTATCTGTCGTTTTCTTTTAATACCCTGTCTGGGGTGTCCTATAGTTTTATTTCCAAGTGTGCCATCAAGACAATTCCATCGGTGCTGTTAAGATTACTCTTACTGATAATAAATTCTGGTAGGATTTCCAGCTTGCCTTTGTCGATGTTGAATAAATCTGGAGGGTAGGCCCAGCCTTGTCTTACGCCTCTTTGTATTTTTGTGTAGATACCCAATTCATTTTCTCGTTGAAATTTCTACGAATTTATTTTCTGCTCGCTTCAGAAAAACATATTATTCTGGATTTGTCCTGTCAGTCGGGCTCCATAGCAGTACCGGTAGAGGCACACTTCGGATCAAAACGTGGTTTTCCTAAGGTAAAAATAAAATGTAGGTTCGATTCCTGTTGGAGGCTTAATTTAGTAAGAATTATCAATTTAAGGCAGTTGCTATTAATTTCACTGTTTAATAATAAAATAAAAATAACAGGCGTAATATCAAATACGTGCACCCACAAAAAATAACATTTATAGTAAAAGGAAATATGTGCATGTTGGATGAAATAGTCATTGACATTTATTGTTAAATATTTCATGTAAAACAAATTACCTCTTTTAAGTAAACATTATAAATGAATTTGTGTACTTTAAGTGTAAAATACTTAATGAATTCGTCAATAGCAATAATTGGATAATTTATCCAATTTTCAGTGATGGAAGGCGATCTACATTTGATGGGTGGTCAATTGGGGAGGTCCCTCACGGAAATACTGACGCCATAAACAAAGAAACAGTTTTCAATAAATATAGCATCAATGTAAATGTGGTGAACCATTGAAAGTTCTTGGCCAGCGAATATATCACAAGCAAAAATATTTAAGATAAAAGTACATTATTGCAAGACAGTGTTCCTTCGCGTTCTGTAAATGTGATCAGTTATTGAATTTCAAGAGGATAAAATGTTAAAATAGACCCAATTTATGGAATGGTTTCCAACAATACCGGATAATAATCAAATAGAAAGTTTGTGATAAAGTACTAAAAGAAATTTATATGAAAAGGTAAAACAATATTGAAACCAAAAACATCTCTGGGAAACAATAAAGCTGTTGCAATCAATAGAACAATAATTGACGCAGAGAGACAGACACAAACACGTACGAACGCATATGCACACAAGCATAAACACATAAAAACAGAAACACACACACAAACATGGTAACCTAGTTTTAATTTATAATTATAGGGCAAAAGTACTCATTAACTCTTGTGTGTAATTGTAACAGGTGTGGACACAGAGGCCAACACTGAATGGCGACAGTCTATTTAATGTGTGAACGTAATCTATAGACCTGAAAGCGTCAATGCAGAAAACAGACAATCGAATCGACACTCCACGTTTGATTTAGTGCTCAATATATATATATATATATATATATATATATATATATATATATATATATATATATATATATATATGTGTGTGTGTGTGTGTGTGTGTGTGTGTGTGTGTGTGTGTGTGTGTGTGAAAATATTGTAGAAAATAGGAAAGAAACTGGTTTGGTTAATAATCCAAAGTTCCTTAGTATTTTTGTAATTATTTTTAAAAAATAGTGCTTGATACGAAAGTAGAGCATAAATATAATTATTTATTTAAAAGTATGATTCCAACTACCTACATAAGAGGTCTCATGTTTCAAAACAAGAGCCGAAAACTTCAAAATAATATTTGAATTAACTTGAGTTAAAGTAGGCTCTGTTCCATCTTCAAGCGAAATTTTTTGGGAATGACTTATTTCTGAAATTTACGAGTTTTAATAGTATGGTCAGAATTGAAATCAAAAATTTCCATGGTAACATCAAGGGCGGATTGTTTAGAATCGGCAGGGGTGGGGTGTTAATAATTTGTATCAGTATAGAGTTACTTTCATAGATGCCGGGTCACGGTAAGGTGGGGGTGGCTAAATTTACGACGGAAGATGTTTTCGCATCATCTGGCTTGAGCGTCTACGGAGATTTATTTATTTTTATTTTCTTCTTTTATTATATCTCTTTATGAAAGGGATTTGTGTATATAAAAAAGCCGTAACGTTTGTTATTTGACGACTCATAAAGGGTTATCAATTTTTGTAGGTTATTAAAACTATGTATATGGGCTATGGATTTTAAAATTTATTTTTTTGTATGCGTGTTTTTAGCTAGTTATTCAGAGCGTAAGTTCGGTTGTGTCGGCAGAAAACCGTTAATTCTTGCCGGTTGTTTAATAGGTTTTTATTGTTTAGAAGCTTAATAATGTGTAGTTTCTCATGGAGGCAAAAAGGGCATGGGTCATCCCAAGTTTTGCAAGTTCTAGTCCTGTTAATGATTTTCCATTTTACTTTAGGTGCCCTATTTTTTCTTTCAGGTGCCAAAAGTATTTAGATAGAGAGGTCTGATGTCTAAAGTTTATGTTGTTGAAGGAGCATTTATGCTGCCTCCATCTGGTTTTAAAGGCATTTTTCGTGGACCCAATGTATATCATATTATTGTTAGGGTTCTCCGTGGATGATATTATAGTGCATTGGTATACCACAGCACGAAAAATGCCTTTAAAACCAGATGGAAGCAGCATAAATGCTCCTTCAACAATCTTATGTAGCGAGTTGGAATCATATTTTTAAATAAATAATCATATATATATATATATATATATATATATATATAGATAGATAGATAGATAGAGAGAGAGAGAGAGAGAGAGAGAGAGATCTGCTAAATAATTCTCAGACTTATTAAGGCTGGCTAAAAAATTATTATAGCCCACTGTATATATATATAAAAGTGAACATTGAAGTCAACACTTGCGTCTAGCATGAAAGATTCTGTCACCTCTAAGTGTTGACTTCAATGTTCACTTTTATATTCCTATAAGATCTATCGCTGATACTGAGCAATTTATCGCATAAATATCGAAAGACACAAGGGTTCTAATACTTATTCCGATTTGTTTTTATTTCGTCAGGCTTTTGGATGCTGTTTTTGTTGAGAATTTTTCAACAGCACATCACATATGCACCCAAGTACATACATGTGTGTGTGTGTGTGTATCTGTGTGCGTGATGTGCGTGTATGCACACTCTCGCGTACACGTATGTCTGCGTATGTCTGTGTGCATAAACATGGGTAAAATTTATTTATATGTTCCTTGCATTCGCGCACACACATTTCTGTCTATGCGCTTCTTTATATAAACTGTGTATAGCCTATCTATTCACTTCAGATTGTTCTGACGCTGAGCGGGATCAAATAGCAAGGTTTTCTTTATACTGCCCACATCACATTTGCCATTTGTTCAAATTCCACGTACTCTTAATCCACTATGAACCGACCTCAAAGGAAAGCATCGTCATGTGAGATCGCATCATTCTGACACAACGCTGACTCACAAATATCAATCAGGTTCACAAACGGAGGATCAATTGATTGAAAAATCCTTGACTAGAAGATTATTCTTTTTCCTTTCACTTTCAAGATAACCTGAGAAAATCCAACACCTGACTCTGATTTTCACGGATTAATTACCACATTTTCGGGGAAATTAGTCTGCTGAAGTTGAATTAATAATTTTGTAAGCCTTTAAAATTGACATAGTTACCAAAGTATTTGCTAAAGTTAAGCACTGTTGTAGTTGCTGATTATTAAATATAGCCTCGGATAAGAGTATGTAAAATAAATATTTTACAAACAAATAAAAACCTTTAAGCTGTGTTTATTATCTTAAAAGATATCAATTTAGTTATCTCTAAATATACTGATTTATACAAAAGTAGCAAATGTACAATTATGTTTAATTTCTGATTTTTACATTTGTTGCCCAGATTGGTTAGTTCTGTCGTACCAGATAATCATTCACGCTAAAATCTTGCACTTTTATCAATCTAGAATTAGCCGGGCGTTTAATATTGATACCGCATCTGGTTTCGAGATCCTTGATAAAATGCAAAGAACGATCTATGATGTTACCGGTCCTGACTTAACATCACGACTTCAGTCATTTTCCACCGCAGTAACATAGCATCCCTCCGTAATTTCTATAAGTATAGTCATGCATTCGTTTTAATGACCTTGACCTAGCCTGAAGAATTTAAACTTAGTACCAGACTGGCAAATCAGTATCATTATTTTACTGTTAAAATACATATCCGATGTAATCATTTCTCATCTAGGTATTTATGCAGACGATACTACAATTTACGCATGTCTCGATAGAAAATTCGTCAGATCTGACAAAGTAAACCTGACAGCTACTCTTGAAAAAGACCACCAATCAGTGGTTAACCGGGGCAGAAAATGGCTGGTAAATTTTAACGCCTTTAAAACAAAACTGCTTTCACTTAACCGACATCGAGAAGTTTATCTGTATACCATCAGCATGGCTGATATTAGACTCCTGCAGAACAACACACTACGCCTTCTTGTCTTTACGTTTTCCACTGATACGACGTGGAACGACTATATTGAATCAATAGCTACATATACTGCGAGGAAAATTGGTTCACTGTGTCATGCCGGAAAATTTTCTCCTCAGAATCCATCTTGTACATTTACACATTTACCATTCCTCGATGCATTGATTAATGTTGACATTATCTATTCTGGTGCCCCTGCTATTCATCTCGAGATTCTTGATAAAATCCAAAGAAGGATCTGTCATGTAATCGATCCTGACCAGGCTTCTCGATTTCAGTCACTTTCTCACCAATGTGACGTTGATCCCTCTGTCTTTTCCACAAATAGTTTCACGGCAACTACTCTTTTCTCTGGTACCCCGTATACACGAATTTAAGTATGCTACCAGATTGGCATATAGGTCCCACCCTTTTACTGTTGAAATACCAAATGCAACCGCCACTTCTACTCCATCAGTTTCTTCTCTCGCACTTCTACCCTGTGGAACTCTCTTCTGTTTCCTTGGTTATGTGATATAATATTCAAAGGTTTAATAAAAACGTCAATCGCCATCTTCTGCCTCCTTGAACCTAGTTTGTCTTTTATCCTTTTCGCAATCTTCTGGTAATAATGGCATTACCGTCTTACTTGGAGTGAAAATGATAAAAAAAAATTAACACCTATTGCTATCTTCTGTTTTCTTCAATACTTTTATTTTCTCCTTTCGACTCACTAATGTCTGCCTATTGCATTTCCCTGTCAGTAAACCCTTGTGCCTTAGTGAGACCTTATCATACTTGGCGTGAAAAGATAAAAAATAGATCCATATGAAGGTTTGGAATCAGGGAAACCTTTTAATCAAGTATAACGTTTATTGTTGTTTTACTTCTATTTATTTATAATTATGTATGATTATTAATTTCGTCTTTCGTATTTGAGAGAGGTAATTGTCGATATATTTTTATTATTTCGTTTTGTTGTTCTCAGCTCATTTCGCAAGTGTATTTGGCTAGAACTTTGTCTCTATAATAACTCTATAATGAAAAAAATGCGCGAAATATTTTTTTTTCATAATGTTTCCCCGTTAGTGAAATAGATTTTTTTGGATAATATTTTCAGTGTCTGTTCTAACAAGTAAACATCAATATACTTTTATTGAAGTTGTTTGAAAGGACAATGAAAATACTATCCAAATGGTTGTGATTTAGAAAATTTACTTCAGTCACGTGCAATCATTCATTTTAGAAAATATCGTTTCGTGATATGTATTAAGCATTGCTTAACTCAATATCAAGTAAAATGCGAATAAATGTCGAGGGGTTTTGCGGTTTAAATCACTCCGAGAGAAGGTCTTCTTTGAATTTACGAGGTCTGATCAAAATTTAATCTGGATGGTTACTATGGCAAAGACGCTAGACTACATAGGATGAAGCCGCTTGACACAGATTGACTTTGAACTCTGTTGCGAAAGTACACTGGCTCTCTTGATATTTTTATTCATATATATATAATAATCATATTAATACAATAATATACAAATCTCCTACTCAAATATATACCCAATAACTATAATGCGACTTATATACTCCCGATGTATATATATATATATATATATATATATATATATATATATATATATATATAGACAGATTATTTTATTTTCCACTATATAATTCCTTTCTCACAGACGAAACATTGGAAGTATCTCGCTGCTCTGTCGCTACTTTCATGGAAACTGTGCAAACGACTACATTTCTTCTTTCCACCGCTACAACTCGCCATGCCATGCACATTTTAGAGAAACAGCCTTCGGGACTACAGACCTACTGAGTTGGACCGAACGTGAAGCCAATTTCAATAGGCACTCGTTACACAGGTATACATTTATATTTATTTCCTGCAGACTTTATGTTTGTTGGAAAATTCTTTAGCTATATGTAAATTAGGAATCTTGTTTTCATTTGGAAGTTTATTTAAAATTTATCATTCTAAGTCTGTATAACATTACTTAACTTAAATTTCGTTAAATATTCTTCTCGATGAAATTTATTTTCATAAAAGTAAATACACTAATGATCAAGATTAATTCTTTTGCGTAATTTCTATTACAATTTTTAACATGTAAAAAATGTATTTTGAATTTTTATCACAGTTCTTATATCGCCATTCAACTTATTTACATGAGAAAATTAAAGAAATAAAATTTGAAAATTGAGACAAGACCGAGTAGCCGAAGCGAAAAGTACGTAATCTTTCTTGATTTAAAGAAAATAATTTATTAACTCTAGTATTTCTAATAGATCGTATTACAAATTTTACAGAGTATCTCTCAAGAATGGTAATTTGAATAAGGCTTTGTTAGGTTTAATTTATAAGAGAGACTTTTCTTCCGAAGACTTTCTAGTTTGATTGAATTCACAGGGATATGTATTTAAAATGTTAGTATTTGCTGCATATAGTTAACTGAATATTTTTCTTTCTAATATTTTCATTCATAAGAAGTGGACCATCACGAACTCGCCACCAAACTGTGGGTGCGGAGTAAGTTCTAACCAAGCCTACGCACATTGCTTGCAGGACTATTGGCCTTATGGGTAGACGAAGACGAAGGCTTGGTCTGTCGAGTTCTCCGTTGTTTACGCCACCCCGAATGACGCAGCTCTCTTCCGCGGTTTCCGATATGATCGTGTAGATCTTGTTCGCGTATTTCGCTGTTGGGGTCTTCGTGGTTGGAGTCTTCGTAGATCTTCTTTGCGTATTTCGCTGTTGGTGTCTTCCGTTCAGCTTGGTCCCGTTTCTTCGACTTGGAGACCATCGATGATGCATCGGAAGATGAAACTCCAGACGGCTTTTACCTTGGAATCACAGGGACATGCAAACGCTCCACTACGACAAGGAACGACCATCGGGTGGATTCGTAACAACAAATATATTGAAAATAAATTTAATTTTTATGGATAATTTATGTTTGTCTTTCTGAAGATGTTATTTATTAGGCATGTTATTACGCGCAAATTTAATGTAATATAATTAAATCATTTTATTCCTATATTTTTAGATGCATTAAACGTGGAATAAGATAACACACACACACACATATATATATATATATATATATATATATATGTGTGTGTGTGTATGTATCTATATATGCATGTGTGTGTGTGTGTGTGAATTGGGGTGAAATATAGATCAATATGGCATCCGACAAAATGAGAGGATAAGGAATAAATAAGAAGTGCTTATAAATTTTACATTTTCCGCTTTTGTAAAAGTTTCATCAAAAAATGAAATTATAATATATATGTATATATATATATATATATATATATATATATATATATGAGTGTGTGTGTGAGAGAGAGATAGAGAGAGTGTGTGTGTGTGTGTTTATGTGTGTGAGTGCAGGCATGCGCATGTGTGAGTGCGTGTGTGAAGCTCGTGACTTGTTCTTCCATTAGAGTGGTTGCCACCCAAGGAGAGAGGACACACACTGCCCTACTATTTAACCCATAATTTACTCGAGTAGAAGAGATGGATTCTTCACTTTCCCACGGTCATTTGCTCGAAAAGAAAGATAAGACACTAAAGCAGAATATTTATATCGTAAAATGTTTTATTAAATAACAACAAGCTCTGCCTATTTACCGATATTTATTATGCTGACTTCAGTAGAAATCATAATTTACATTTAATGATATGACCAATATATTCACAGACGCACACGCATGTAGTATTACTATTATAAGTAGTATTATTATTATTAACATATAAGTAGGTGGATGCACATGTTTGAGTTCCCCTCTCTGTTATTTTACAATGTATAATTGACATGTACTGCCCTGAGTTTTCGAGAGACTTTAATAAAGTAAATGTGGTCTTTGGCAGGGTTAGAACCTTAAATGTAAACAATTTCCCTCTTTGGGGAAACACGTTTAAGATTTTTGTTTTGTTTTTTAGTTCGCTTTTTTTCTTTTTATTTCTTTCATTGTTATACATAACTCTCCAAAAGCAATTAAATAAATGATCTTTCAACAAGGGCCCAGACGTTCACATCACTAACGTGTTATCAAAGTCTTTTTGGCTAAAAATTACTAAATCAATATCTTTCGAAGAGCTAGATCACTGATTGTGTTAGCAATGTCTCAACATTTCAGGAATATGTTATGTATTTATGATACAGCTTGCATATTTAAATTAAAACCGAAGCACTTTAGGCTTTAACGAATTTCATTAAAGAAGTGATAGATCGAGTAAAAAAAAGTGTGTCAAAATGGCTTTCGTAGTTTTCATGAAAGATTGAGAATTTGCATAGATAAATGACGTTCATCTGCTGATTTTTTAATAATATTTTCATTAGCATATACTTTTACTTAATAATTTTGTGCTGCAAATAGGTACTTTAAATTACAAACACACGCACACTAACCTCTCTCTCTCTCTCTCTCTCTCTCTCTCTCTCTCTATCTATATATATATATATATATATATATATATATATATATATATATATATATATATATATGATAAAATAGTTTTAAGGTATGCTATATTTATTGGTTAAGGTACTCAATATCAGCGATTCAGAGTATGTATATAGAAAAGTGCTCATTGAAGTCAACACCCAGAGATTACAGTCTGTTTTGTTCGTAAACGCAATGACTAGACCGATTATTAAAACAAAAATCTTCTTAATTTCATTTATTCCCAATGGTCAGAACTCGATTCTGTCAAAAGTAGTTATAAAATTAACGTACAGCTAGAGTTTCACATTCCAGGTGTTTTCCGCGTGTTTCTACATGAACGCTCGTCTCCAAGAAATAATAATTATTTTTCAATTTCCTTACAATATTTTCATATGAATAAAGATTAAACCCTCCAGATCACGAACACGCGCACACATACACATGCAAATCGGATTAATAAATAAAAATCCAAACACACACACACACACACACACACACACAAATATAAATATATATATATATATATATATATATATATATATATATAGAGAGAGAGAGAGAGAGAGAGAGAGATTCCGTGTATTTAGGCAGAAAATGTTCTTTACGACAAACATTATTAAAAAATAATACAGACGCTTTCTGTCGATTATTTTTTTATCGACTTTTCTAAATTACAGATAAATCTTCTGAATTAAAGAGGAAATTCTCTTCGAAATTTTACAAAGTTCATTTCGGAAGAAATATGATCCAAACTTTCGTCTTTCTTAAGTAATCATTAGGACAGGTAGAGACAAATTTGTGAGTTTCATCGAACTAATTAGAGTGTCATAAGGAATGTGTTTTATGATGTAGGCAATGATATTTGTGACGTAGGAAAGGTGTAACCAGTGTGTGTGTGTGTGTATTTTTTTTATATATGAAGATGAGAGCTCATATTTTTTTGTTATTTTATAGATGGCTGGGTTTTTGTATGGGTATTGCTTCGAGGATCATAATTTTTCTACTATTAGATTTTGCTAGAATTTCGATGTTGTTTGTGATTAGTTGTTTAATGTTACTAAGATCATTGCGCTGCTTATTAATGTGTTATTTGATGGCACCTTGGTCCGAGTGATGCCAGATGATTCTCCGTGAGAATGTTGTTGTTGTATATACCTATGTAAAACGTATTATGTTTTTTTTCTATTTACAAAGACACATTCGTCGAGTGAGCACGTATATATATTCATACTCAATAATGGTCTTATATTCGGAGTTGGGAGTTTGGCATATATTCTTTTTTCTAAGTAGGTTACAATTTTTGAAAGTTATTGATTGTCCTTCACTTTCCTGAAAATGTAAATAAGTTTTGCTCAGCATAGTTGCAGTATAAACAACAGGTCGCTTCTCTGGGTGTTGAAAAACAAGCATGTGATTGAGCAGGTATCTACAACAAGTATTAACTAGTAACCATAACAGACAGGAATATATGGAGAAGAAATAGTTAACCTTGTTATATATGTAGTGGAATATACGTGTAGAAGCGAACAAAAAATATTTTGTGTATCTTTTTTACACTGCAACCGAATGTATTTCGTTAGTATAGCAAAAACAGAAAATGTGTCTCCAAGTGTGCGGATGTACATGACATTGTTCTACATTTTCTATAAATCGTCAAAGGCCTGAAAAACTGCATGGAAAATTTAGCTATTATTGTTGCCGCATATAAACAAACTATCGCTAAGCAATATCGCTAAGAATTATTTTTGTAATATTATATACTCGAATAAATACACGAAAAATGTAATTAAGTGTGAGAATTTCAGCATTGTTTGTGCAACAGACAATCGAACAAAAACCCTGGTCAAAGTCTCGCTGAAACAACAAGAATTGATCGTAATCGTTATAATATTCCTCCTCCTGGAAGAAATCAAATTTATATTTGTTAATCTCAAGCTTATTAGTTAAAAATATCTTCTCAATTTTAAATATTCCTTTGAAGGAGGGAAAATCTTGTCAATGATATTCTGAAGTTGAGCCTCCAAACTTTTCATTCTAAATGTCTACCAATGCAAACAATAACCCGCGTTTCATACGACGTCGCTGATTGGTCAATATATATGAATGCAAAAATTAAAATTATTGGAGCCGAACATTGTACAAAAGTTGTGTTTCTTTAAATGTAAGACGGTTTTGTACAAAAAAAAATTAGTTTTCGATGACAGTCACAAACTCACAAACATATATATATATATATATATATATATATATATATATATATATATATATATATAATTTCAGGTCACCTAAAATGATTGAAATTAGTTACATCGAACGTGAGAACGTAGGAATTAAAAAGAACGTCTGCGTCAATATAAACAAATGTAGCAACATTAGAAAATTCTCGGAAAGAAAATGATATAAAATAAACTTTGGCAAAACACAAAATTAATTCTGGAATTTTGTAGTAATTACTTACATGTTCTAATGTAACAGTGTATATATATATAACGCAATCCTGCATCAATTTAAGCGTTCTACTATATTGGATAACTGGTTTCATCGCTTTGATGTTGAAATAGCAAGACATAATTGCAAGTAGTATTAAAAAGTGCTCAATACACGTGTGAAAAATATAAATAAAAGTTAAAATAAAATGCAGAGCTTTTAACTTTAAAATCATGAGGTAAATTAAAATAGGCGACCTTGTTTTCGACCTGACGCTCTCTTCGGGCGATATTTTTTAAAATGACCATCTTAACGCTTTTTTTAAAAAAACCCACAAAGAACGCTATATAATTTTGTAAAAGTGCATGTATAATTATTATATGGTTTTTCTAAAACCATATAATAATTATACCCGCATTTTCAAACTATGCCAACATCAGAAATTAGCGATTATGACATTTCTGGATGCAAAAAATCTTTTGAACCAAAAATATGAAATTTTAAGTCCTTTCCCTGATATCAAAAAAAAAAAAATTATTAAGTGAATATGAGGTCGGATAAAAAAATCTGATTTAAAATTCCACTCCTATTCTTAAGATACGCTCGCCTCCCTATCTTCCCTTACATTTAAGTTACATATTTTCTTTTCTTCTTCTTTACTATCTACATTTACAATACACTTGCATTCCCGTCCCTTTCTTCACTTTTCTTTACCCTTCTTCTTTGTTCTTCTTTCTCCTCCATACGCGCTTTCTTTCTATTATACTCAATGTCATGTATTTCGATTGTCATGTGGCTGTAAATAATTATGTAGCATTTTTTTTATGTTTTTTAATAAAGCGTTAAAGGGTGATTTCTAAAAATATCGCCCGATATTAACCATTAGGTCGAAACCAAGGTTGCGTACTTTAATTAACCTCCTGAATTTTAAAGTACACACAAACACACACACACACACACACATATATATATATATATATATATATATATATATATATATATATATATATATATATATGTACTATATATTGATTAAAGAGAACCGACGATATCTGACTGTTAAATTTGTTATTGTATTTTTCCAATTTTTGAGCAATGTATACATATTCTCCACCAATCTAAGAATAATTTTGATTACTACCACACACAAAAGGACAATGGTTAGACATAGGAAACCATAAAAAATAATTCCTTTAACATAAATATGTGTAAATAACCATTTTTCGGTTGATGACGGTCACAAGACCTGCAACACGGGTGGCAAAAATGTGTAAAATGAAGTATGATACATATTTTTAAAAAATTAAATAAATAAATACATATTACAACCAAAATCATTTGCGGTTTCTCGTTTCTCTTTAAAATATAAATTTATTCATCATATTCTCATTTCCCAATATCACTTTTCATATTTTCATTTATGGAAGATTGTATGAGGATGTTTTAAAAATATTTTTGTGATGTAGCATAGAGATGTGGTTAGTGTACTACGGCGATTGATACTCGCAAACCTATTTCAAATTCATGACTTAGTCTGTTACATTCAGTTTTACACTATCACCCTTGAAAAAATTATAAATCAGCCTCTTTTCTACTCAGCTACTGGTAATATCGCACTGTAAACTTAGCTGTCCAGGCTTGGATGGTTATCATTCTAGGAGGAAGAAAACTCTAAATTTCAAACCGTGATGGAATCGATTGAAGATTGCTGATTATTTCCCAAGAATGTATGTTAATTCATAGATACTTTAGTAAAGGTGACTGTGAAGGGAAAGGCTACACAATTAAAAATAACATGAAAATAAATTACGTTATATTACAAATGAGGCGACCGAAAAAATAAATTAGGGTCGCATTAAGTTTTTAATATATTTAAATTAAACAAGCAAGACAATTGGTTTTAATTTTTTATCATGATGTAAGCTGCAACCTTAGTAAGTTTGGTCATTTCGCTATTCCTGCTAAACCCTTTTCTATCGTCAGCTTACACAAGCTCATTAAGTAGGAAAATCGTTGCTTCCCTCTTCCTTTCTTGCTGTAAACAATTTCTATTTAAGGGACATCCGTTCTTTGTTCTGCCGTTACACATCGGTTTGATTTATGCGGTGGTTTGTTGGTTGTTTTCTTGTTATATTTTTTTATTAATTGTTTCAAGTTCTTGGTGCAACTGTAACTGATTTTTACTGTTTTTTGTTGGATATTTACTGGGTTGTGCTTGATGTAAGTAAATGTTTTTGTATTAGTTTAATGAATACATTTCCTCCATTTTTTAAATTTTAGTTATACAGTGTGTTCAACCATATGATGTTTATTTTCCTATTGGCTTTTTGTGCTGGGTGGTGTGTATGTGTGTGATTCTGAAGGTTTCGCTAGAAAGATTATCAAATAACCTGCGGCAAATTAATTGTGAGATCTGCTATTTATTCATGGCAGCTGGTTGGAAGTTGTCTGTATACAGTGTGGTTTGTCATGAGGTGTTCTATATAGTCGGTATGTATCTTTTCTTACGTTGAATGTGGCATCAAAGAAATCTACTTCTTTTAGGATTAAATTATTACGATTGCTTTTTTCTAGTATTGCATATCTTTTTTTGTCACCGTTTCTTAAGATTATGAGACCGTCGTCTTTACAGAGGCCTATATAATTTTTATGGATCATTTTACTTAGTTTGTGTAGCAAATGTATACCTATATATGCTCATAGGTCTCTGCACCGTCAAAGCTTTCCATTATAATGAACAAACGTTCCCTATTCCTTTATCCATGAGTCATCGTTTTCGAATAATTGTGATTTTGGTGGTGGTGGGGGGGTATTGATTTTTATTTCATTTTTGTTTGTTTTTTTATTTATGAAAAAAGAATCCAAGGAGAGGACCTTATCCAGGATGAGTTCTGTTATAGAAGCGTAAGAATATTTTATATCTAGTTGTATAACCTTGCAATTACGTTTGTTTCTTAGGTTGTGGAACCAGTCTATAGTTGTTTATCGTGTTTTTTCACTGATTTAATCTTAACTTCTTCCTGAGTTCTAAATTAATTCTTTCTCGTATTATTTTACTTATTTTACCTAGTTCAATTGTGGTTGGGTTTATGAGTCTGCATGTTGGGGTTATTCTGACATATTCTTTGTGATCTTTTAGTGAGATAAATTAACAAACTATGAATGCACGCATAAACACAAGTAATCGTAATAATAACAAAGGTAAGTGTCTCTGTATATGTGCGCGCCCACGTGTGTTTGTATGCGAGAGATTATAACTAAAGTAACTATTTAAACAATTTTATGTTCTATACAGTGGTATTTTTTACAGATTAATCAACCCTAAAGAATTGAGTAGGGTTATTATAAATCTATATTTAAATTTAAAATAAGCACAAAACCAAAAGAGGGAATCGGTATTCCATCAACATCTAAATTTTAACTAATGCATTATTTATTCATTATAACTGAAAAAATAACATTTTGTCAAATAGATAATCAAATTACATCACTAAAAAGGCATTTGAATTCATTTATGATCCAAAACATCGTTTTTCATAGACAAGAGAAAATCTCATTTCAAAATAGAATGATCTCAATATATTCTGGTGAGCATTGGACAAAATTTCTATGAATCTCAGAGAAATGCTTGAAAAAATATGTGACTTATATCATTTTAATCATATATATATATATATATATATATATATATATATATATATATATATATAGAGAGAGAGAGAGAGAGAGAGAGAGAGAGATTTATCATACAGAAGCAGCTGTAAAACGAAAAAAAATCATGAATAGACTAAATTTAAAGTAAACAAAAATAGCACAAAAGATGACGAGTAGTGATCAAAGAAGAAAGTAGGGCCGGAGATCAAATATCGATTAGATGCTGATCACAAATAGCATGTTGACAGTTTTGTTGAAATGTCTTTCGGAAATCTCAAAGGAGATTTGCAAAAGAAAGACATCAAGTGGATGGGACGTATGACAATATGACTGCGGAGTCGTGTGGAGGAAATTGTGGGTTGGTATGTGTGTAAAAAGAGGCATTCGAATGATTCCACAGGCTTGTGTGTATATACAAAGGCAAAAAGGGAAGAAAACAATGGCAGAAATTGCTGTCATCAGCGCGAAAAATATGACAAAATCGAGCGCTCGACATTGTGAGAGAAAGAGAGAGATTGAATGGGAAAAAATAGAGAAAAAGAGGGAGTTAATAAAGATACATATTGATAGAAAAAGGAAACCGAGAGTGAAACTAAAGCGAGGGAGATTGAGAGGAAAAGAAGTTACGGCAGATGCAGACAGAGGTGAGTGAAAAATAAAAAGTTTGAAAAGAAAATGGCGAGGAAATGTCATCAGAAATAGAGAAAATATGAGAGCGAATGAAATCCGAGATTGAGGACAGAAGACTGGGAAAGAAAGAAAAGACACAATAAAAGTAAAGAGAGAGAAAAAATGAGAAAGAACCCCCCACACCCAAAAAAAAAAAGAAAAGAGAAAGAATGAGTCAGAAATTAAAAAGGAAAAGAGTTAATGAAAGAAACAGGAAAACTTGAGAGAGAAACGAGAGAATGAAATGAGAAAGAGAAATGATAATGAGGGAGAGAAACTAAAGAGAGGGTGACAGAAACGAGCGACATAGACCAGAGAGAAAAAAGAAAAAGGCAAAAGATACTTATATGGAAGTATACATACGCGTGTGTTAATTTCGACAGACTTCATATGTAAGTATATAGTTTGTTTTTTAATTTCAGTTGTAAAATTTAGATACATAATTTATACGAGTGACGATACTTCATTTTATGTAGCTTATGTAGCTTAGAGTGAACAATGTAGAAGCATATCTTATTTAATCATTTCGCCCCAAGCGAGGCGATATTACCACTGAGACGCAAGGTGGTACTGGATGTGAAAGAAAATGACAAGGTTTTAGGGATGAGAAAGAAAAAAAAACTGAGCATGAAAACAAGATGGCGATTGACGTTGCCTTTAAAATTTTGAAGATGATAGCTGATAGGGAAGCTAGAAATCAGAAGAGATTTACAATAGCAAGAAGTGGAAGAACAGAAACTATTAGAATAGAACTTGCCATTATGGCTTGCTATTTCAACATCAAAGCGATGAAACCAGTTATGCAATGTAGTAATAGGCTTAAATTGATGCAGGATTACGTTATTTTTATAGAAAACAGAAAATGTATAAAGTAATTGTCGTACTTAATCCACTTCATTATATATATATATATATATATATATATATATATATATATATATATATATGTGTGTATATATATATATTAGTTTGGAAGAAAAATACGTAGACATTTCAACACTTGAAACGCTGATTAAAACTAATACAAGTCCCACACGACACGGGAGGACATTGCAGAGGCGCTGCGCATATTTCACCTGAGAGTTGTAAAACATTTTAAAACACTTGGATACGTGAACTGCAACGACACTTTGGTACTTCACAAATTAACGTAAAACAAATAACTGACTGGAATTTCGTCTGCAATTCCATGTTCAAACGCAGCAAAACGATCCATTAAGAACTATATCAGGCCATGAAAAGTGGGTTGTTAATAAGAAACTGAAATGAAATGGGGTTTGCTGAAATGAAATGAGTATATTGTTTACCACTCCAAAATCGGTCTGCATTCAATTAAAAGACGGTATTTGATTAAAAACGTCCTGAATTGTCAAATTGGTAGCTTAATCTTCTATTAAAACAACACATCTCATGTTTCTTTGTCAATCAGGCAGAAATTGGTGCAACTTGGTTGGTATGTTCGACAGCACCAGCCAATATTCGCCTAATATTGCAGGTTTGGATTATCACTTACTGCCATCCCCCTACGAATCTATCTTAAGGGAAAGAACTTCAATCCGATGCCATAAAAACACTTACTTCAGGGACGATAGAATCATGAAAGGTAGTGGAACAATGTGTTTGAATAAATCGTTTTACACATTTTTAAATATTACCTTTGACATTCGCTTGAAAAATGCTACGAACTTTTGTTGCCAACCGATATTATAATGATTTTATTTTTTAGATATTGTGGCGATCGATATTATCAGCTTATATGTTTAGAAGTTTTAATTTCTATGAGAATTCGATAATCAGATGAGTTTATCAACATTTTAGGCGATACGTATCATTCTTAGATATTTCATCTTTTTAAGTTGCTAATACATTTATTTGAAGTAGACTAATTTCATGTTCTCATATATGTTTTATGTTTTTTCAAATAATCTTCGTATAAAGATGTAATCATTGAGATCAAAACTTAAACTTAATTCTATTACTATATCGGGTGTTGACCACTAAAAGTTGGCATTTTCTTATTTAAATCTCTGTAAATGTTTGAAAGATTTTACCATCAGGACATTTAAGGCTAGTGTACTTGTAAAAAAATGAAAATCCAGCAATATTTTTGGGAGACCCTGATAGCTATGATATTGATATATATTGTTTCTCAGAACCCAAGAAGGATTTAGTAATATCCCAGTTAGATAGCAAGATAATAAATTTGTAAAGAGAAATATTACGGAAATGATTTGTCATCAGTGTCAGTAACAGTTGTAGACATTGGACGAACAAATATACATAATGCCCAGTGTAAAAACGACAAATTCAGAAATAAATTTATTTAGCTATCATGTTTCATGCACAAACTGAAAAATCATTGTAGATGTTCGAAATGTTTGCCTGAATGTTCTACACAAAGTTTTAAGCATGGTAACTAAAGGGGGCAGTAGCTTTAACCAAGATCATGTACATTTAAGAAATGTATCCACTGTTATTCAGGTTCAATTATTCCCGAAAGATAAAACAGTGATGATAAATTATCAGCTGTTTTACTGGGTTAAAGAGCTTGGAAGACGTGCAGCATTTGCGTGAGTTAGCACAAAACAGAAAAGTCTAAGAGTTATTTACAAAGATGTTGAAGATAAGAAATCGCATTGGTTTGCGATGCGTGTTTGAGTAGAAACAGTTAATGAAATTGTTGTAGTTTATGAGAATGACAATGATAATGATGATGATACCTCACTGTTGATTATGGATGCTACTGGTGGCTGTTAAATAGTATACCTATTAAATCATATCGGTGCTTCCAGGAATAAACTGAAATCAATCAACACAAAATTCAATGAATTAATAATTAATCTAATAAAAAATCATGAGACAGCTCATGGTTATGATTAATAGAATCTGATCCACAAAGAGCTGAAATACATATCTCTTTTATCAAAGGCACTTAAACCACCACCTTCCAACGTGATCTGTTTTCTTTTATATCGATGGTGTTCTTCACATAGTAGCAAAAAGTCTTGTCAAAAACATTATTACTTCTTTTAAGAACAATCGAGATTTCAGATATTCAATTCATGACAACCGATCAAAAAAATCTAAAAAGTAAATATTAAAGATAAAGTCAAAGCCAGATTAATATTAAAATTAATTCATATATATATATATATATATATATATATATATATATATATATATATATATATATATATATATATATATTACAGTAAGGTTCACCCTGTACAAGGACCGGGGGCCACTCGAGGTAGAGAGTTACGTTAAGAGGCAATTTACAAGGATAAAATGGGAGGATACCATCTAACCAGAATCTTGAACAGTTTAAGCTTGTAGTGATCGCGGAAACATCCTCATGGGAGTCGGTTCCCCAGAGCAGCGATTCACGGAAAGAGGCTGTTCAAGTAGAACTTACTTATTACCGATGGAATGCAGAGAGAAGAGAATAGGCTTGCTACAAAATAAGTGGCTGAGTATATTCTTAGGCAGATCATATGTGTAAATCAAAAAAGGGTTGTTCCGAGAAGTGATGCCTGTGTTGACTAGCCATTAATAGCTACCTGTTAGGAAAGATTTTATAATCGAGAAAATCCCTTCACTTTCTCCATAGCTGAAGAGCTTGTGTAGCAAAGCCTTGTGCCACACCTTCTCGAAGGCCTTCAAGATATCTAATGCTATGGTCCTCGAGATGTGTTTGACACAAAGACCCACACTAATTCTGTGATTAATGGTAGTGCTCGTCGATAAAGAGGTTGTGCTCGACGACATTGTTTTTGATTATAGCCTCAGAAATCTTACTGGTGATACTGAGGGGACTGATGGTTCTATACTGGGTACAGAGAGATCGCTCCCCTGCATTCTTGAACACCGGCAATATACTTGACATCTTTCACAGGTTTGTGAAGGATTTCTCATTCAAGTAGCGAGTGAATAATTTCGCTTGCATCGGGGATAATTCAGGGTTGATATTCTTAAGGACAACCACTAGAATTTTGTGTGGGTGAGTGGCTTTATTTTGGTCAGGGTTTTTCATAAGTTTTGGTAAGGCTTTTGATTTCTCGTGCTTTAATGAAATATTGCTGAAATTATGCTCAGAGAGACGTGAAAAGTTGGGGAAAGGATTGCCTTTTTCATCTCACGTTGAGTTTGAGGAAAAGATCGAGACGAAGAGCTTCGCCTTGTCTGTCAAGGAAGATATGGCCTCGATCCAGTTTAATAGAGGACACAGTCGCTTTACCTCTGTTTACGAATTGGCTCGCGATATTCCAGAATTCGCGTTTCTTTTAAATCTTAAACTAGATAGTTTGTGCGTAGCTGAACATTGCGTTTTCTAGAATATTTTGCAGCGATTGCTGCGTTTCCGAATACACTAACGGTCAAAGAACACCGCTCTTTGCGATAGGTATTTCAATAGTGGTTCAAGTGATCTGTGGCAGCAGCACATTAAGGGTTAAACTAAGGCTGACTAGTTATACTGAATTTTGGGGGCAGAATAAAAACTCTATTCCAGAACGGAACCATTCTGAGGCGAGAGCAACAGATTTGGAAGCAGCATCCTTGAAAAAGGTTGAGGTTGGAGCTTCTTTTATATCGGATCGAAAGCTGTTCTATTCTGCCTTCGCGTAGAGAAAAATCGTTCAATGGAACGGTAAATCAGTGGATGTCTTAGGTTTAACATCAACCTGGACTCTGACTAGGGAATGGTCTGACGTGCTTAGGATGGGGGCAAATCTTTTAATAAGGATTTATCAGAGACGGATGTTAAAAAGTGCTCAAGGCCCTGTTGCATTCGAAACGGAGTTGGGTTCTTTGAAGATCTGGATTAATTCATAGGCGAAGAAGTTTCTGCAACATCTGCCTTCTTCATCGGTTTTATTCGAATAGACTAACCTCTTTGTGGTTGATACAGCGGTTTCATAAATAACCTGGTTTGAATCATCCGGAGATACTTCTGTAACGGTACCATTCATCATGGCATCGAGAGACCCACAGGAGACAACTGCACAGTCCGAAAAATTATTCACGAAATGGCATTACAATAGCACCAACATTATACACTTACAGATAGTATGGCCGCCTTTGAAGTTACTTGAAAGTTCGGATCCATGACTATCAGGCGGATAACGCCAAAGCCTCCCAGAAAACGTCTCTCCTTCCAGGAACATTAATGATGGGCCAAATAAATTATAAATAAAGATACGGATGTGATACTCCAAGTGTACATGTCTCATCAGCCCAGAAATCAAGGCAACAGAACTCATTTTTCTGGCCAGAAACATAGTTTCAGCGAGAGACCTAATGTGCCGAGACAAGGTCGCCTATATACATGAGGACTAAAAGACCCACTGGAAGAAATGGCGAAAACGAAGGTTACTCGGATTGCGTGTGCATCACCATTCCAAGGTGCTTTAGTATCGTAGAACCATTAAAATGTAGAAAAAAAGAAAAATAATTCAGACTTAGATTTACAAGTACTCTTGTCAAAGACACCAGCTAGGAGTTGACATTCGCTTAGAAAATTCATTAGAGCCAGCTACCGGTAGGGCTAAGAAAAGAATTAAGGGCCAGTGTGGGAACTGTTGGATAGGTTGTGAGCAGGGAGAGTGAAACAGCTATAATTTTTAACTGACTGTATATACGAACATGGAAAGGACAACAAACGATCATTTTACGAATTAATGGGCAAATAATTGATGCGGACATACATACATACATATATATATATATATATATATATATATATATATATATATATATATATATATATATATATATACAGAAAGAGTAAGAGAGACTGAAAAATCAAAGACGGTTTCATGGGTGGAAATGGAACCTTACAACCACACAGCCATGAATCCATTCAATGTGACCATGTGTTATCAGTCTGTGGAAGCAATCCTTGCATGCGGCCCAATTGCAAAGTTCAAAGAACTAAACTGGGAAGGCGGAACTATTAGAAAGATGTCAGTTGTTGTACGAAAAAGAAGTCAGAAGTGATTGAAGAGCAATTTACACGTTAAGAGAATCCATTTTTCTTTAATATTTTGGAGCGGTCTAAAAAAAAAAAAATAAAAAAAAAAAAAAAAACATTGAAACCTGCCTACTTGTAAATACTTGTTGCAAATTAAAATTCTTACATTTGTCAGTAAAGTAGAGTTTTACGTTTTTCTTCATATATATATATATATATATATATATATATATATATATATATATATATATATATTAGGTTGGTGCAAAAATAATGACGTAACAATGTCGTTTTTTGACGTTTTTTTAACGTCAAAAAACGACATTATTACGTCATTATTTTTGCCCCAACCCAATATATATATATATATATATATATATATAGTGGACGTGGACTACGTGTTGTAGTTTTCTTTTTATAACATCAGAAACCATACCTTTTGATCAGATCTTGCATATATATATATATATATATATATATATATATATATATATATGTGTGTGTGTGTGTGTGTGTGTGTGTAGAGAGAAAGAGAGAGGAAGAGATAGGAAGAGATAGGTATGATTAAAAGAATTTTACGCATATATATTTGCACGTACATATATATTTTTCTCAGTTGTTATAAAACAGTGCTTAAATGTTCCAAACACATTAAACAATGTTTCTTTAGGTATTTCTAACACAGATTAATGCAAATTTTACTGCTAATAATACATATGTTTAAGCCTTTAGTCAATCAGATTTTTAAAATAATCAATAAAAATATCCCTACAAAGAAAATCAATATTTAATTATCCATAAAGTTTATAATACAGTTATTATATCATCTGTTAATATTTCGTAGCGTAACCGTTATTGTAAATTACAGCAAGTAGGCGTTTAGTGTAGTCCCCTACGAATTACTTGCATGTTTCTTGTCTAGTATTTTTCCATTCTTCACGAAAAAATTCCTTTAGTTCATGCAAGTTTTGCGGGTTCCTTCTTTGAATTCTCAGTTTCAGTCCATTCCATAAATGATTTTGTAAGCTTTGCAGTAACCTTGTTTCAAACCATGTGAATGTGCACTCTGACGTAAATTGCTCTCCACATTTTCCTTATTATATGCTCAATTCATCCCTACTTCTATTATTTCAATGTTCCCTAAACCTTGCACACTAAACCAACCCCAGATAATGATTGATCCGCCTCCAAATTTTACTGTTGGGATAGAATTCTTCGGCGAATATTCAGTACCCTGCTTTCTACAGACCTTTGTCACAGCATTTCAAATTTCAAAATTTCTAATTTCAATGTTCCCTACACCTTGGACACTAAACCAACCCCAGATAATGATTGATCTGCCTCCAAATTTTACTGTTTGGATAGTATTCTTCGGCGAATATTCAGTACCCTGCTTTCTCCAGACATTTGTCACAACATTTCTAATTACAAAATTTCGTTTTGTGTGACCAAAATTCTATAGGTTTGATACAATGCTCGTTTGCAAAATCCAGTCTAACAAGAAAGCGTTTTCACTTAAGAAGTGTGTGTGTGTGTTATCTTTTTCCTGGGAGTCCTAGAAAACATGTCATATTGGCGAATGAACGGCTAGTTGTATCTGTACTGACTTTTACTTCACTTACTTCTCGTCGTCCCTGAAGATCTTTAAGCGTAACTCGGGTCTCGTTGCCAACTTTTAACGCCAATAATCTTGCCGTAAGTTCCATTACCAATCTAGGGTAACCAGAGCTTTTTGGGGGATGATTGAAATGAAACATTTTCCAGTGACGAGCTATCGTACCAACTGAACGCAATCGCACATTTAACTGACGCCATCCTAATTTAGAACATTCAAGTAAAATTTGAACTCTTTTATAAAAAAAACTATTGTAAATAAAAAATGTGTTGTAAACTTTTGAGTTTATATTGATTTATCTTCGTGAGATACTTTTTGGATATTTTTTTAATCTGATTGTTTGACTAAATACCTAAATATATGTTCTACGAGTATAAAAGTTTAATTAATTTAACTTTATTAGAAATACTTAAAAAACATATTTTTGTAATGCGTAATATGTAACTTTTGCATCGCGCTGTATAACAGACCTATTAAGTATATATTAGTGAATATACATAATATCGCAAGTCGATAGCACGACTCAGAGTTTCATGCAAACTTGCAATCTTTATGCGTTGTTAATGTTGTTGACCTTTTATATTCATAATGTATTTATCATTGATTAGCTGTGCCCGTATAAATTCCACGGAGTTTTATAACACTATTAAAGCGTTATCAAATTCGCGCTATCGTGTTGATTTAAAGTTTTCTGTTAAGACTTGTTTATTTTTTTATTGTTGCCTATAATATTATAATTAATTTTTTTATATCGTCAGAAGTCTTAAGTTAAAAAGACGAAAAATTTAAAAAATGATTTTAAATAATTAAAAACATGATTTTAAATAATTAAAAAAATGATTTTATGTAATAAGTCGTTATAATATACTATCAAAGTAACATATTCAGGAATAAACTTAGCTCTCACGATGTTAACAATTATAAGTTAAGACTATATATCTCATGCATTTGGAACCTAGCCTTATACTTAAAAAGGAGAAATTACATATACACTTATCATAAATTAAGTGAGTACGATCTAGAATATGGAATTATATGTGTTTAGATATATAAAAATGCTATTAATAATTGGCTCTATGAATATTAATAGATTTAATTTATTATATTATTATTCGTAAAATCTATTTTAATATCTATTTTAATCGGGATCAGTGTGCTTGAGCAGGTGTTTGATTTTATGTACACATGTAGAAAACTCAACACACCTGTTAAAAAAAGTTAGGTCTATTCAAGTGTTTGAATATAATAAGCTTCCCCAAAACAGACAAGTTCCATCTGTCTCACCTTCCATAGTTTGGTTGAGCTTTCGCGATTATATCGGAGCGAATAGATGGATTCTTATAGTTGTTTTTAGTCGCCAAAAATGATTTGAGTCTGTTGTGCAGGTTTTGTATTTAATATTTTTCAGAGGCATTTGGTGATGGTAAAAACGCAATTTTAATTAATATTTAACATAATCGTCTGAATTGGCCCTAGCTGTTAAGATTATGTCTCCAGTCACGCACTGGCCATTTAGTGGGCACATTACGTTTTTACGGCAGTTCCATCGACTTTTATAGGATTATTATTAAGGATTTTTTGTCTGCTTGCTTAATATATTATTATGTTGCGATATATAATTTTTTTAGTATAGCTGTAGCTTAACTTAATATTATTTTTGTTGAAAACCTTTTTTAGAGTTGGAAAAAGACAACTGTGTTAATTTTAGAAAAATTCTGCCTAAATTAGTTCGAACGTTATTATTGTACAGTGGGTTAAACCATATGATATTACATAAATCTCTATCTATAAAAGGCAAGATGTGTGTGTGTGTGTGTGTGTGTGTGTGTGTGTGTGTGTGTGTGTGTGTAACGAAATACACGGCCGCAATTTTCGACGGATTTGAACCAAAATTTACATGCACATGCTCTAAGTTAGCGGGAAGGCCAGACCGACTTTGCATTTCCCAAATCCCATCGATAGTGAAAATAATCGATGTTTTCATGCTTCTACGGCAGTTTTCATGTAGTTTGCGGACATTTTCTACTGACCAGAGTGAGAGCCTATAGCTGGCTGCCACGAATAGTCAGAAAGATTCTATTGGCCAGCGTGAGAGCCAACAGCTGACTGACACGAATGTTAACTAGCATGCTAGCATGCAAAAAAATCAATAGCTGCATTCGTCAAAAGTGGGAAAAATTTAAATCTGCATGGCACTTTACTTCAATTGGCTCATTCACTTGCTTAAACTCAACGTTGATTCTGATTCCCCAGAACTGGGTTGGGTGTGAAAAGTTATTTGTTGTTAACATAAATTTTCATTCGGTTTTTCCAGTTACGGGTCCTTTTTTAAAAAGATCGTTTTGTGTTCATTTTGTTTAGTTCTTTTTCGTAACAAGGTTAATGTTTAGTATAGAGCTTAGAAAATATTCGGAGTGTGAGATAGGCAAGAAGTAAAGCATGTAGCGACATCAGCACGGAAAAGGGCACGGAAGGGCAAAAAAAATTTAAATCAAGTGATAGCGATTGCTGTATGAGTCGTACGATTTTTGAATCAAGCACGGGCAACGCCGGGCCATGCTGCTAGTTATAAATAATTTATTGTAATATTATAGGCAACAATAATAAAAGAAAGAAGTCTTAACAGACAATTTTAAATGAACACCGCGAGAACGGGAATTTCATAACGCTTTAACTGTTAGTGAGTATTTTGCATGTTTGCATGAAACTCCGTGTTATATGTAGTCATCTCTCTCTCTCTCTCTCTCTCTCTATATATATATATATATATCTATCTATATATATATATATATATATATATATATATATATATATATATATATATATCTTGGAAATGGATTTTGTGGATATCCGTATTTGAGTAGATGTTCTGTTTATTTGCTAAACTGTATATATATTTTCATATTATTAGTAATCTTATTAGAAATATATATGCTCTTGGAGAAACCGCATGATGACGGTTTCCTCAAGACAATCGACGTACTTTGACCCCACTCTCAGCTACAGAGATCCTAAAGGCACAACAAAGCACGAATAGTTTTTTTAAACATAGAATTTTTACGATTCTTGAAATATATATCTCTGCAAAATTTCATTAACTTTAAGTAATAAAATATTTCGAAATTAATAAATGAAAAATTAATCCCTAAAATTGTTTTGTCTACGTTAGTTAGATGAAAATACATAAATATACAGTTTCATAAATATATAATAAAAATATATCCACATGTATTTAATATAGACGTGATTTATATTTTAAAAAAACGGTGATGAATGTTTTTATTTTTACATTTAAAATAAACGTTTATATATATATATATATATATATATATATATATATATATATATATACATTATTTTATATTTAACACGTTTATATATATACATATATATATATATATATATATATATATATATATATATATATATATATATATATATTACCTTATATATATTACATTATATTTGAAATAAATATAATAATCTTAAATAATAAAAGATATATATTTGCTTGTTTTTAATAAATAAAAAATAACGTAATTCCCTTATAAAACATAAACTTAAGCAGGTATTCTAATAAAATTTAAAATAAGGATCGGTCAGTCTTTAGTCAGCACCTGAAGATTGAGTTGTGGATGAAACTCCGTGTCGTCCTACCAGTGAGGAATGATATATATATATATATATATATATATATATATATATATATAGAGAGAGAGAGAGAGAGAGAGAGAGATAGATAGATAGATAGATAGATAGATAGATATAATGGAAATAAAAACGACAAGACGGACTTTACCATTCATTATTTAAAAAAAAAAATTTAGCCAGCCGACTGGTTCCACCCTCCCTCAACAGAGCTGAAATCGAGGTACAACTAAATATTGTAATATAAAATATAAAACATAAGGGAGGTATGTAATAAAATATAGGCAGAACTTTCAGATGGACATCATTTTATTGAATGAGGGCGAAATCGGTCGGCTGGTTAAATTATTATATTTTTTTTTTTAAATCATGAATGGTAAAGCTCGTCTTGCCGAGAGATTTTCTAGAAATGGAACCGACACGGAATCGTCATATAGCCTGACTTGCTATAGCATTTAGCCACAGACAAAGCATCTGGTTAGCAAGGTTAAATTACTGTTTTTAAACTATAAATTTATGATTTCCCTCAAACGCTTACATCTACACGAAGCGTAACCATCTATAAAAATAACGTATAAGCCAAAAATATATTAAGATAATTGTCTGACTTAATCCGTTTCATAATATATATATATATATATATACATATACACACACACACACACACACACACATATATATATATATATATATATATATATATATATATTTGGTTGGATTGATGTGAGTTTGTGACCCTGGGTTTCACGCTTTTGCGATCGTCAGACAAACTGATTATTTTTTTTAAATTTTGGGCTTATGTAGATTGCGTGTATTGGTGTTGTTATGGAAGTGTGGGGGGACGTCGTCGTGATGTCACCGTGCTAACGCAAACATCGATGTATGTTCATACGCCCAATGAAGTACGCAGATACACACACTTGGTCGTCCGTCGGGACTCATACATATATAAACATATGTGGACAGTTCGGATATGACATATGTATGTATACGGGTGGCATTTGTATGTTGAAATTCAAAGATTGGAAGTGTAGCGAAAATGTCTCGTGAATGTATACATGTCATTTTTCTATTTTTCCACTGAATAATATTTCCTCGCATGTATGTATATAAGTGTGGTGGGGTTTGTGTAAAATTATGATATGTAAAAATTATTATTATTTTTATTTATATTTATTTTTACATTTTTGAAAAAGGGGGTTTATTTGTTATATTTAAAGCTGGTTATTTGTTTGTTTTTGATGACTGTGTATATGTAACAGGTAGAAATTTCGGTTTGTAATCCTTATTGATTATTTTATATGATAATATTTAATATTTAATATGCTGGGTGAGAGGATAGTTTATGTTAATAATTATAGCGGGTCTATATGATAATAGTAGATGTGATGTGATAGTAATGTTGTAAGGGATTGGAGACAACGAAAATAGAAGTAGCTAATAGTTATTGTAAATTGGTAGAAGTGATTAGTAATGGTGGTGGGAGAATGATAAAACCATAAATGTAGTTATAGTGGTGGTAGCTTGAACTAAAAAGTGGTTGTTGGTGTTTTATTTTGTTATATGTATTAATTTATTTTGGTATAAATCCTGATAATAGGTATTCTGTGTAAAATTATGGTAGTTGAAGATTGCTATAATTTTTATTTTTAATTTTTAATTTACAAAAAAATCTCTTTTGTTATTAATTTAAAGCTGGTTATTTACTCGTTTTTTGGGTTTTTTGATGACTGTGTATATGTGACTGGTAGAAATTTCAGTTTGTAATCCTTATTGGTTATTTTTATGGTGGTATTAAATATGCTGGGGGAGGGGGTTCTTTACGTTAATAATTATGGCGGTTTTATATGGTAATAGTAGATGTGATGTGATAGTAATGTGTAAGGGGGTTGGTGACAGTGATAATATAAGTGGTTAATATTTATTGTAAATTGTTAGTAGTGATTAGTAATGTTGGTGGGAGAATAATAAAAACCTATAAATGTAATTATTGTGGTGCTAGCTTGAACTAAAGAGTGGTTGTTGGTGTTTTATTTTATTTTATTTTCTAAAAAAATGTGTTTATTTTGGTATGAATCCTGGTAATAGGTTAATTCTCATGGTTACATATGGAAGTTATTTCTGATCTTATTGCTTTATTTAAGGTATTAAATATGCTGGGGGAGTAATATACGTTAATGATTATAGTGGATTTATAATTGCATTTATCTTTATTATCATTGCACCACCATTACCGTTTACAATAACTATTAACTACTAATATTATCATTACCACCAACACCCAACACTATCACTAACACATCACATCTACTATTAACATATAAATCCACTATAATCATTAACGTATAATTAATCAGTTTGCCTGACGATCGCAAAAGCGTGAAACCCAGGGTCACAAACTCACATCAATCCAACCAAATATGTTAGCTCTATCTCTGATATTGAGCTCTTTCTAATAAGTACCGCGCATATAATTTATAAATAATTATATATATATATATATATATATATATATATATATATATATATATATATATATATATATATTTATTTATATTTATATACACAGACTTTTCATATATATATATATATATATATATATATATATATATATGATGTCTATTTATGAATTTGAATTTTTTGTCTTTATTTTACGAATTGGTGTCACAGATTTACCGTTCAAAAGTGTGATGGTTCAATCTTAGGTGATGCAAAATTAGACATTTATCAAATCGAAGCTCGTCTTAAAGTATAACACTGTCTTTTAATGTTTGCGCGTGTACGTGTTTGTGAGATAGAAGCTGTAGCGTATGCATTTTAAAAGTATGTTATAAGTTTACATCCTTATTACTTTTGTTTGAAAAGAGAGACTGTATTCACATTTGACAAATGAATATTTTCATAAGAAAATGCTAGATACTTTTGCATACAACTAATGTGATTTCTGTATATGTCTATATTTCTGAGATGAGGTATTATGTACATTATCTACATTATTCGGACTATTGTCCTCATCTTTGTCGCCATATTTATTACAACGTTTCGGCAGTTGTACGCTTCGGCCTTCTTTACGTGGAACTAGAACAGTCTACCGCAGTGAGCAAAATAAAGGGTTCAGTTCGACATTCCAACCACCTGAAGAAGGCCGGAGCGTACAACGACCGAAACGTTGTAATAAACATGGCGACAAAGATGTGGACAATAGCCCGATTAATGTAAATAATGTAATCTGATTTCTGTCTATTTCTGTCCCTTCTCCAGCCATTTTTCTTTCATCGCATCATTTCACTACTTTCTTTCTTTCTTTCTTTCTTTCTTTCTTTCTTTCTCTTTCACACGAACTTGCGCCTTTACATACACACTACTGTCATCAAATTTTCCCCAATACGACATATTTTGAAGAGGTCTGTTCAAACATAATTCAAATCTATCCATACTTTAGAATCAGCCAAATAAGCTCAATTCAAATTTAGTTGCTTGGGGCTAGAATTTACACAAAGCTAAGTCGGTATCCTTTGATTTCACTGCCGTATACAAAATTTCTCTTCTGATCTAGTATTTGTTTACTGAAAACACTAATTCTTCTTCATCGTTTCCCGTATTTAAATCATGATTTCCTGTCATATTTTGGCCGTTGCTATTTTGTTAACATTTCTTCCACGTACCTCAACTTGCATTGTTCTTTCTGGTCATTTTACTTGTTTTCTTTGGTTGATTTTTGAAAAGCAACCACATATTTTTGGATTTTATTTTACTGACGACTCTGTGCGGAATCTATGAATATTTTGAAATCGATCTTTTCTATCATTTTTGTCTGTGTCCTCAATGACGTCCGAAAACAATGTTCCAATTCGAAAGATTCATTATCTCTATGTGTATTTGTGTAAAAGGCCTGCTTCATGACTTGAGTAAAAGTTAATGCCAGCCGGTGCTCAGCACAACACCAGTATAGCGCATCTTGTAATTCAAAGTAGACCGACCACTCTTGGATTACTGAGTAGACACTAGTGAGATATTTATCCCAGTTTAGGTGAAAGGCTAAAGTATATAAGTAACTTTTTAAAAGTATCGCGTTTGCTTTCCTGATGGTTACAGGACTTATGGCCATACCACGCTGCAAAAACTTTTCTCTCACCGAATTTAAGTTGAGCCTGGTCAGTACCTAAATGTGTAACAGCTTGAGAATATGCCAGGTAACCGTTGGATGTGCGTGCAGTGTACTGGATAATGACACTGAATTGGATATCGGAGAGCCGATTTCCAATTACAATCGGGTTTGTTATATTCACATAGACGCAAATACCCTTATGGTATGCATGAACTCCCTCCTCGTCTATGAATTTATTAGTAGGACTTGTATCAATAAATCATAATTACCTCAAACAGCCCTTATAATCCAAAAGTATTTTCTGGCATTAAATAAGCTGCAAAAGGTGGGTAAACCGTAAGTGATAAATTAGTCTGTCACTCCGGATTGGTACATGTTTCCCATCGGTGTTAGTGATTGGTGTTTGAGCACTGATACAGGCCAGGTTACCCAGTGTTGACATTCAAACCAAAAAGACACTCCCATATCTTATGACATTTACTTCTCGTATTTTGCCTTTGTATGTTTACTTAGCTTATCTAAAGATATAGTTGTAGAATCTAATAAAAATACGATAGTAAACATTTCATCTACAAAATTATTGTTTATTCGCTTCTGGATTCCGTCAATTATGATGGGAGTGAGAATTTGGGGACATTCGTCAAATAATCTAAAAGACATGGTCTGAGAGAGAGTCCAAATGTTAGAATAAGCAGAGTCTGAGCGCAGACCCTGTCTCTGTCTGTCTGAAGTGAACCTGAAATTGAAGAGGTGTTAAGATCTACTAATATCCTTTAGTCATGAGCTCGATTAGGCAGTGTTATTTTGGGAGTTATTTCGGTCTTTCACACAGGGTGTTCGCATTCTTTGTGCAGACGGATCTTAGGTTCTCTGGACGTTACAGGCTGTTTGTTGCTTTAAAATGTGTACTAAGTCCTTGACCATAGTCAGAAATTTTCTATGATGCCACGTGTACGTCTGCTTTGATTATGCACATGCAGAGAGCACTTGACATAAAGTGCTTGGAACACTTGAACATAAAGCGCATACATCAATACCAGTGTACCCTCACAGCTTAAGGCTGGTCGCACTTGGTAGGAGATCAAAGATAGATCGCAGAAGGAATGATATTCTCAATGGTCCCATTGCAATCAAGGTATTCCATGATAGTTTCATTGGATCAATGTCACTCCATATAGTCCGAGCACATTGTTTGGACTGAGAAACAACAGTAGCTGTTTGCTGCTCTTCATCGAAATACCTGATTTCTTCAATCACCATGCCTCGTTTACTTTGGGCCCTGTATGAAGAAGAATTGGTTGTTAGTGCTGCCCAGGCCAGCACGATTGGTCTGAGTCAGCCCCATAATCTCCTTGGTTGGCAAGCTAGATTCTTTCTTTTTTCGCTGGCTTTTACTGTCAACCATTTGTGCTAGTTTTGTTATCTGGCCGTAACATGCGAACAAACACACCGGCCGTGTCCCTCATCATCAGGTGAAGGCGTACCTCCCCGTCCTTGAACTCCTCCACCAATGAGGAGATGGGAAGATGCAGGTTTCCGGCATTGGTATAGAGTCGGACTGTTGAGAAGCATGGGCGAACTCTAGAGATACTTGCGGAGGTACTTGTTGATACATTACTGCGTCTGCTGAGTGAGAGACGGAGTAATATTATATCCCTGCAACGGCCGCAGGAACCGGGACAGGAAACCATGTTGGTAACTCAAAACTTTTATTTTGCCGTAGAGATGGATTCTGTTGATGGATTGAAGTTCATCTAGTGCCACTGTTTGGACCCCTTTCCCTCAGTGCCGGTCAGTCAGTGGAATCTCATACAGCCGTCCGAGACTATTCACTGGCTTCTTCTGTCGGGATCATTTCAACCCCATTACAGAATTGAATCCCCCTAACAGGGCCTCTGTGTTATGATAGGCTCCGGTTTTTATTGAGCTTATGGTAGCACTGCAGAAGCTGATCAGCGCCGACTTTAAGCGGAAACAGAATGGTGATGTAATACATAAACGTTCATTAGTCATCACTAGTCATAGCTGTTGGAATTTTTGGGTACCCTGTAAATACTAGTGAGCGATGACTCATTTTATCGTTCACCAATAGAAGGGTTAACCAATCAGAAGGCTCAGAATATTCAATGCGACGTGTATAAAGGCGGTCATGTTTTTTTCTGAATATTAGTTGCCAACCTCTGATATCGAAGTCCTGAAGAATTACTGAACAGCTGCTACTTTCTCCGAATATTCACTGCCAACCTCTGATATCGAAGACCTGAAGAATTACAGAACATCTGCTACTAGTGATATTGGCGTTGTTCCACTGAACACATTACGTACTGCACTGGATTCTATATTCAAAGACTACGGCAAACATGGTCAACAATAGCTATCAGAGCCTTCTGGACAGCTGTGTTTGTGTAATGGTTACATTGCATGAATTCCGCCATACGACGAGCAAATAACCCAAACAATATTTTCCCTCTACATTCAAGAGGGAGATGGGACGGAAATTTGCAATGCCTTTTGCATTCTTTTCCTTAGGTATACAAATCCCATCCGCCAAGCACCATTCTTGTGGTACAATACCTTTCAGTCCATGCTTGCTTGAGGAGGATGGTGAGTTGCTTAAGGACGTTTGGACAATTCTCTTATAACTTGTAGGACATTGCATTTAATTCTAGGTGCATTACCGGCAAATTTCCAAATTTCCCTCAGCTTTAGTCTGCTGTCATTAAATATAACCTCTGGATCTTGGGGTGTAGGAAGGTCATTCATAGGATTGATTGGAACATCTTTCCAAGCATCATAATATATTTTCCTCAGGTGGTTCTCGTGATCCTCATGTGGTATGCCGAGTTTACCGCTCTTAGACTCATTGAACACCCTTTTTAGCAAAAGGGTAAGGAGTATTATAAAACTATCTCAGAGACTGTCGCTTGTCCTTCCGAAGTTTTCTTTGGTTCACAGCTCTAGAGATCACTAAGTTTCTTTCTTTGATAATCTTAACCCTAACCATATATATATATATATATATATATATATATATATATATATATATATATATATATATGTCCAACTAATAAATGGATTTTACTTTCTAGGTGGGCATTACTTCTTATTTGTTAAACATTATATTTTTATATTTTAGTGCATACGCGTACTTGATTCGACACCTGATTTTTCTACTTTTTAAAAACATCGTGAATTGCATCTACTGTATTCTAAATTCGAACATATTGATGAAGAAGTACAATCCGAAAGGATTCAAACCAACATCTTCCTTGTTGGGGAAAGCAGTTTTTCATCTAATGTTCTATATACTGCTCTACCACAGAGAACTCCACAGACTAACAAGTTTCCTTTTTAATGAATGGATATCTTCTAGTTCAGAAATTACTGAAAGCTTATATCTGCTAACTTTTATTTTCGTATCCTCAAATTAAATGTTCTAATCTGTAAATAAGTCATAGATTTTATTTTTATTCTGAAAGTATTTCTTCCTTTTATAACCTTATAGTATAGTGAATATACATATCTGTTAGGGTACCATGTTTTCTTTTAACAACCTGTATTGCATCTACCGGTCCGGATTCTGCTAGAGGATACATTTTCTTTATCAACATTCTGAAAGACACAAGCCGATAGATTTTATTCACACGGATTTAAATATGTTCTCTCCGGAAAACCAGTAAAAATGAACTTTAGAACTTTGAATGTCGGATTCAACGTTCCAAAATTAGTTACGGAAAAGTACTGATTGTCAATATGTAAGTCAGTTTTATCTATGATCAGATATATTATCATTTACTGTACGGTGCTTCGACGTTGTTTAATGGTCAGAAAGTTTGTCTCGCTAGAATTATGACTGAGTAGTGAGTTCGATACCCAATTGGCGCTCAGTACTTTGTGCCTTGTACCACATCTAAATATATTATCATTGACTGCATTGAAAATTCGCAAAAATATTTTTCTTTGTCGATGGTTCTGATTTGTTTCCATTTTATCTGGCCCAGCATTAGGCAATGCCCTAGCAGAACAATTCAAACCTTGCGAGAATAAATATTCAATTTTTTAAGCTTTTATTCACTGTTATCTTCAAAAAATTCTCTTTAGTTTATATAATCTATCATCTTTTTTACAGATTCTTTATAGAATTGCACGAGATATTGTTGCCGTTTATTCAAAGATCATATTAAACCAAACAAATTTCTAATGAAAGAAAGCGATTAAATGAAACCTTAGTCGCACACCTGATGCATTTCTAATAAGATTTCTCCTATCTGTGGCATATTTAAAAGTTGCAAAGATATCTCCATCAACTGTGTCTAAGCGCTCAAAAATTAACCATTCCTTTAACATGTAACAACACTATTAGAATTCTTTTGGTATGAATGTGCAAATTTTGGCAATAATATTTTCAACCAACGAATTCTTGTGTTCCAAGGTATCGTATTCTTGTCAAAATCATAATGATAATGAATGGATGAATACAGAAGGCCTCCACTGGCGAACATCGTGCTGTTTCAATAGAAACCACTCAGTCGTGTGTGTATATCTTTCCGATTAGCATTTGTTCTCTTTTTAAATAAGTGTCAGTTTTAGAGTCGCAAATGATTTTTTATGTTCCCTAATGCTTGAAAATCACCACCTCACTTCAAAAGCGGTAATAGATTTTTCGTACGATAGTGCGAAATGTCTTCATAAATATTTTCTTTTTCATCAATATTCTTCCCAAATTCAATAATGTTAGGTGCAAATATATTTGACTGTAAAACATGCATCTATGTTAATATGACAGTTTATCTAAAGCCTATATATTTCTTGTGTGCATATATGCTTGGTATGATCTCCCACTTGTACATAAATATTTGATCGTTTCTGATACATTGGAAAAACATCAACAATGGCTTCTGATTTTTCGAATTTCTTGAGGCAGCATTTTGTACATTGTTTCTACGCATGCAGACTTAGGATCGAAACTTCTACATGTACAATGGATCCTTCTATTTTTTTTTTCTTGGTGCAATATGAAGATCTGCACATAATATTGATTTTTTAAAAACACTTTCACACCAATCAAGGCGGTAAAATATTCCACTGAGAGGCAAGGGTAATGACAGAAAATGAGAAAACATCAAGAGTTGGAGACAGAACAATAAAAATACAGGATTCAAGTAGTCAGTCGATGACGACTGACATTATTAATATTTGATATTAATATTTGTGAAGAGCGTCGATACAAGGACGACTCTGCACCATACCACACAAGCAGGAGAACACAGTCATGGCTGTCAGAAAATTTATGCGATCACATCACCCCTTATATCTGCCCACCTAACTCCCCAAACTGAATACCCTTGTTAATTATGTGTGCGGCCCAGTTGAGTGAGAGACAAACTCCTTGTAACACCAAAGATGAACTGAAGGCAAGGATTACGGCAACATTCACCACCTTTAAACAAAGGAGACCGTCATGAAGAGATTCAAGAGATTCAAGAGATTCCGAAGTCGACTGGAGGTCGTGGTTGAAGCCAATGGCGATTTTATTGAATAAATTTATTCCCTTAGTATTTTAAGATATTTTTGCGCAATTTTGGTAAATATATCTGTGAAAATGATATATCAGTGTTATTTTCATTTTTGCATAATTTCGACGGCAATTTATCTATCACACCCTGTAGGACCGGCTTAAATTTTTAAACTATTGCCATGACATCACAATAGCTCTCCCTCGTATTCATCGAAGAGCCTTGAAATGGCAGATTAACCATCTACTCAATATGAGATTCGGTATTAATTGCTACATTAGCTAAATATCCCGGTAGTCCTTATTGTTTAACTCTTAGAGTTCATTGTTAAATGTTAAGTATTAGCCTCAGATTGAAGGTAAGAACCAACAGCTCATTGATGCAATAACTTTCCTTTGGATAAAAGTGGATTGTACATACATCTCATTTCAGTTTGGGAAACTTTGTATTGCGGTATGCTAATATTGGTGTGTTTATTCGTTTTAATCTGTTTAGGATTAATACTTTTTCTTGGATGCCGCACAGTTTTCCATGGCGATTTTCTTTGTATCAGAATTCAAACGCTTAATATTCATATTGGTTATATGCATTTTATGATTTTCAGGTTAATTGCGAAACGTTTAAATGAGTTGTGGTTTTTCCCTCTTCCTGAAATCAATTCAACTTTAGCCAGAATTTGTAATTTTATGATGTCTCGCTTGAATGTCACGTTTACAAAAGATGTTCTATGTTCTACTGCATGTTTCGTTTGTTTTCTTTCAAACATTTGCAACAATTTATATTCTGACGCATAAACGTTATTATTTCTAATAATCTAATGAAAATTTGCCATAATTTCAGCGATGTATCAATATACAACTATTATAAAAAACCTCATTCACGTGGCTAATAATAAAACGAGTGTATTTTAGTGAAAATACGAAACTTAATCTTTCGTATTTTACATTACATTTTATTGAACTGCTGACTTCGTCAACTACTGTCTCTTGCTGTGTGTATGTGTGTTTGTAAATGTTTGTATGTGTATGTTTACGTGCTTGTGAACCGACCCCAAGGGCCTAAATCTGGACCTTACATTGTCATCTTTTATGTCTCAGAATCTACCAGTTACGGCCGGGGTAGTTGCTTGTATATTTGTCTTTGTCATCTGGCTTTTTCTCACTCGTGCATCCCAAGTGCAGCCCAGCCAAACACATGAGTTTGCATTGAAGGGCACTGAGTGCAAAATCTGTTCGGACACAGTCTAGGGTGATACACTCTGATTTTGCAATCTAATATCAGTGACCATTTTTAACGACGCGAGACTACGCATATTATCGAGTCTATTCTGCAAGGCTATGCATAAGGCGGGTACGATAATAGCTTTGACTACGAACATGAATACAGCACATCCAACAACCGAAAGTATTTGCTATTGGTGCTCTCATTGAACTGAAGGAAAGTAAATAATTCATTTGAATTTTCATTAAATAACGAATTGTTCGCTATTATTAGGCGCGATTGTCTTAAATATGGGATTATAATTATTGCATTTTTTTAAATCCTTTCACCCAAATTTGAGACAATAAAGTCACTAATGCGCAATGGGCTATTGAGTATAAAAGAATACCAAAAACTATTATTAAAGAGAGAGAGAGAAAGAGAGAGAGAGAGAACAATAAATGAACGTGAATGAAAATACATGAATGAATGATTGACAGATCATTTATATTTTTGAAAATCTACGCTGAGAGGAAAGGATGAAGCTGGAAGAGAGTTCCACAAGCGACAAAAGAAGAGAAGAAACTGTTAGCATAGAACTTACGGTAATATCTAGGCATTTCAACTACAAAATGAGGAAACCTAGCTGCGAAATAATGTTGCGCTTAAATTTGTAAAATCAACTTATTAAAAGTAAAGCTCATCGGAACAATTAACATGAAAATATTGATTTAAAATGTCACAGAGAAGCTATGTGACGGCTGATGGAAAATGACTGAAACCGAGATGTAAGATCAAGACCGATAACATTGCAGATGCTTCTTTATATTTTATCAAGTACATCCAAATGCATAACAGAAACAGCAAAGCGGATGTGACAGCAATATTCAATGCATGGACGAATTATAATCATGTAAGATCGATTCTGGCGAGAGAGTTTTTCTAACACAACCAAGTGAAAAAAACATTCCTTGCAGCAAACCTAATAAACGGTTCAATATAATCTTTCCAATTCATGAACAGCGAAAACTGTTAGCCAGAGAAGGAGTATGACTATTATTTCATCAAGTGGTCTGATCATATGTGATCTGGTCACCTTTCAGACTAAAAAGCTGTTAATTTAAAGGAGCGAAAAATTAAAATCTACATACGTCGTCACCTCAAAATCTTAAAAGACCCTTAAATTAACATCCTATGGAAAACTATATATATATATATATATATATATATACATATATATATATATATATATATATATATATATATATATGACTTACACAAATCAAATCCTATTGAATATATTTTGAAACACACAATCTGAAATAAATTCTTCATCTTTATATTAGGTTGGTGCAAAAATAATTTCGTTTTCTCACATAGTAACATATGTTAGAAAACGTAATTATTTTTGCACCAACCTAATATATTTGTATTTTATAGTATTTTGTTTGTAACAACTTTCTCAAACATTTGGGCGTTTTAATGATTTTTCACCTTTTTGTGATGGAAAACTGGAATGAAAGCATACAACGATTGGCAAAGGTGATTCAGGATCTGCAAAGACGACTCAAAGGACATCAGAAAATTGAAAATAAAACAGAGAAAAAAGATGTCATGAGCAATGAAAATTCCAACTTTCAACAGCCCGTCAAAAATACAAATGGATATACTGATGGTCCAATGGATACCAGCACGGAATGTGAAATCGGAGGCCCGTGTTCGAATTCTAGCCGAGATCGTTGTATTCACTGACGTGCAAATACACTCGGAATGGATATGGTGATTTTCTAAGCGTAGCTTACATAAGACCAAAATGGGGTACCCAGTAAAGATCGGACTCAGTACTCAGATGAAACTGATCTATCTAGAAAAGCTTGCTAACAATTACATCACGTCCAATTGCCCCACTCGGAATGAATATGAAACAATATCCTCCCTACAGCTTAGGAAAAATGCAATATACAATCGAAAAGTAATGAAGGCTTATTCTTGCAATCCAAAATATGTCTAGGCTTCAAATGACCCAGAGAGGGTTCAGAAGTCATAGAAATCAAATCATTCAATCGAATATATTAACGAAAAATATTGCCAAAGTTTATGAAGATTTTTGTTATTAAAACCTATTATATTAAAAAAATCTACTGTGTACGTTTTTAAAGGATAATATAATCTATTTTTCTAGATAACTTAACAGCTTTAGACATGCAAATCTCACTTAAATACATTCACTTACTAAATAACTTTAACTCACAGCATCATTCATCTTTTCATTCACTCATTCTCTGTATCTCTATTAATTGTAATCACTGTTCAAGCATTTTACATTCTTTCACTAACTTTGTAAACGATTAAAACAAAGTTTCTCAGATTCACTTTTAATCACACCCACATTGCTGTCCGAACTTTTAGAGAGAAAAATATACAATTATTATATATATATATATATATATATATATATATATATATATGAACTGGAATCAAATGCAGCTCTCATATGGATCGGAATCCGGCAATAAGAGGAAACAAATAGGAATTTTTGTCTATTGTTGACAGCAAGATGATCAAATCACAATTCTTTGTCCTTTTACCATACTACATTTATTAGAAAATATGTTCAGTTCATATAGAGAAGAAGTTATGAAAACGAACTGAAATTGCTAGGCATTTCAACTTTTACTCTTCATGTTGGCCAATAGTATTTGCCATCAACAGAAAATGAAATTAACCGTTGCGGCACAGATATTCATTTTGAATTTAATGTAAAGAATTGGGTCTGATATAAAAACAGTCAAATTGTGTGCGCACTCGTGTGTGTGTGTGTGTATGTGTGTACTTGTGTGTACATGTGCATACAATACGGGATACGCATAAACTTTACATAAACAAAATACACGCAGTCAGTTTGTAGGAGGGAATCAACTTTTCTTTAACAATATAGGTAACAATAATAATGATAATAAAAATAAAAATAATAATAATAATAATAATTATTATTATTATTATCATTATTATTATTATTATTATTATTATTATTATTATTATATAAACAATATTATTTCTCATGTAAAAAATGTGGACATAGAAATCAACATTACATGATAACTACTGATTTCATGGTTTGACGATCAATTAGCACGGGAAAATGACAGTCTGCATGAAGCTTCTATTTCAATGTTTACACAGTTTATATCTTCTATTCTTCCTCCATAACAACTTCTAATTTTAAACAAACACTCTTATTCTCTCTCATTATAAATGCATATATATATATATATATATATATATGGTGGTATGTGTATATATATATATATATATATATATATATATATATATATATATATATATATATATATATATATATATATATATATTCTTTTTATATCTTTTTTGTATGTGGGTGTTTTGTGCTTATATATGAATGTATATGTATTTAAGGGTGTGTATGTGTATATGAGTATGTCTATATATATGTATATATATATATAGATGATTAAATAGATAAATTTTTTGATATATAGATTTGTATATAGATATATGAATTGTATATGTATGTATATATGTATATATATATGTATATATAAATATAAAAGTGAACATAGAAGTCAACACTTAGAGGCGACAGTCTGTTTCATGCTATATGCAATCGTCAGGCCACGTGTGCTGTTATTTTTCTCGGCTATTTATATATATACGGGTTAGTGGTGCATTGTGGGTATTCTGTTATGGCGGTTATTTCACCGGAAGTCGTTTGTTTATCTATTTAGGTCAAATTATATTGCTTGTTTTTATTTTTGTTTCATTAACGTAGTAAGAATTTGTTTATATCACTTATTTAACAGTTTTGTTTTGGTTTGGGAATTTAATTAAAGCTATTTGTTCAGTTTTGGGGTTGATTGTGGTAGTTCATTCTAAGTATTATTTTGGCGGGAACAGTTTTTAATTGATTATCTATTTACTTGGATGAATTTAGGTCAATTTATTTTACTTGTATATTTTCTCTTTTCGGTTTTCGATTTTTAAGTAACATAGTATTTTTTTATGTTTTATTTCTATTTTTTTTTTTTTTGTTATTTTGTTATTTTTGCTTATTAGTATATTTATTTGTTTTTATTTATTTTTTCTGTTTTTAATTTTTTAGGTTACGTAGTAAAAATTTATTTTCATGTCTGCATTTTGAGATGAGTTCGGATCTTTTGTTTAATAATTTATTTTGGTCGGGAAAAGTAATGATAGCTATTTTTTCCTCCGAGCAAAGTTTGCAAGTTTTTGATTGGTTATTGTAGGCTGATGATTTTTTCCTTATCTTCCAATATATTTTTGATGTGATGTTCGTTTTGTTTTTAATTTCCCAGATATACTTAGAAAGCATTGTACTGTTTGCATATTTACTATTTGTGAAAGATGTTTTGTGTGTATAATTTCTTTGTTTCCAGGGTCCTTCAGTTACTCCTATGTATACTTTTTCTTCATTATCTTTTGATTTTATCGTGGCTTGGTATATTACGTTGTTTTGTAAACAATTTCCGTTTAAGGGACATTCGTTCTTTATTCTGCAGTTGATTTATTAAACAAAAGATCCGAGATCATCTCAAAATGCAGACATGAAAATAAATTTTTACTACGTAACCTAAAAAATTAAAAACGGAAAAAATAAATAAAAACAAATAAATATACTAATAAGCAAAAATAACAAAATAACAAAAAAAAAATAGAAATAAAACATAAAAAAATACTATGTTACTTAAAAATCGAAAACCGAAAAGAGAAAATATACAAGTAAAATAAATTAACCTAAATTCATCCAAGTAAATAGATAATCAATTAAAAACTGTTCCCGCCAAAATAATACTTAGAATGAACTACAACAATCAACCCCAAAACTGAATAAATAGCTTTAATTAAATTCCCAAACCAAAACAAAACTGTTAAATAAGTGATATAAACAAATTCTTACTACGTTAATGAAACAAAAATAAAAACAAGCAATATAATTTGACCTAAATAGATAAACAAACGACTTCCGGTGAAATAACCGCCATAACAGAATACCCACAATGCACCACTAACCCGTATATATATATATAGTCGAGAAAAATAACAGCACACGTGGCCTGACGATTGCATATAGCATGAAACAGACTGTCGCCTCTAAGTGTTGACTTCTATGTCACTTTTATATTTACACACTCTCTATCTCTGATATTGAGCACTTTATTCCATAAATATAGCACACCTTAAAACTATATTTCTTTATATGTATATATATATAGATGTATATGTGTGTGTACATGTATATATGTATATATATATATGTATTTGTGTGTGTGTATGTATATATGTATATATATATATGTATTTGTGTGTGTGTATGTATATATGTGCATACGTGCATGAATTGATTTTAAATGAAATATTGGGTCTTTCTAATGACATTTTCAATTTACTATTCTTAATTTGTAATATCCTTCTCTTGTAATATTCTATAATTTAAATTTTGTTATCTTCTGAAGGGAGTTTCATTTCTAAATTGATAATTTAAATTTAAATATACCATTCTTTAACTATTAATAATAGTAATAATATTAGCTAAATTCCTTTAAAATGAGACATTTCCGAAATCACCTAAAATTAAATTTTAACTTTGGAATCAAACTAAATCTCTATATATTTCAAATATTAAAATATAGATAAAGATTGTTAAATGTATATATAGTTTATGTACGAGGATAAATGAATTTTTGTGTAAATTATCTCATGTGTTTCTATGTATTTTTTGGACTTGTTAATTATCGTATGTATGTAGGGATTCACATGAATACATTTGTGAGACATATATGAATAAATGAAAATTAATATTACCGTCAAATACTATTAAATAATGAGACCTAATCTTTAATTTATTTTACCAATATAATAAATAAAAATTACATTCATAAATTAATTTTAAATATTAAAATAGATGTTATTGTTACTGTTTTTTTCTTTATATATTGTGGAAATACAATTAGTCGGGTGAATAAATTATTAAAATTTGAAATATTTCTTTATCTCCTAGATAAATATGTTTATTACAATAATAGTTATATTTAGTCCGGAAACTATTTACTTAAAAAATTAAAGATTTAAGTTAATAACAAAATTTTTTTCAGACATCGAATTTTCTATCAAACATTGTAAGCTATCTTTTACATAATGTTGTTAAAACAAAATTATAACAACTCCATCTCTCCTTCCCCCGCTATCTCTCTCTTTACCATAAGACTCACTTGTATACATTTTCTACATTTCATTTCCGTTTTGTTAACCATCTAAATAGGTCAAGGTTCTGTCACTCCTCCTACTCCAATATAAAACATACTTAAGAGAGATATAAAATTAACCCCTCCCTATACTTTATATTGTCTGTTTAACTGCCACTCTCAACCCCCTCTATTAAATTACAAAAATTACACTACCCACCAATTTCTAATCCCATTTTTCCTCTCAATTCGTTGTTGGAAGTTTTACCTGATGATCCTGAATCCTTAAAAAAGGATTTAGGTGAAATAAATTATCGTAATGGTACCTTAAAGAGGTTTGTTTTTCATTACATATATATATATATATATATATATATATATATATATATATATATATATATGTATATATATATATATATATATATATATATATATATATATATATGTGTGTGTATGTATTTGTGTGTGTCTTGATTTATGATTCGATAACCATAATTCTCTTGAAGTAATACATGCAACATACTTGCAAACTTATAGATAGCCACGAATTGCATAAGAAAGAAAACAATTCGGAACCATTTAAATAACGCGGGGTGATTTTCTGTCTGCAACATTGTGGATGGCATTGTCGACATTTCAATATTCTTGTCTCTTGGCATGGAGAGAAAATGTGATAGCATTTGATGATTAATACAATTCTGAAAGAAAACTTCGGTGAAACCTTGGCTCAGCGCTTGCATTATCATTAAAGTTCTTTTCGCCCCAGGGGGAAAAAAACTAAAATATACATTCGTGAAAATCTTTTAAGCATAAGGAATTATACGTTGGAAATATTAGTCTGTACCACACGAAAGGTTTGGTTTATGGCGCATCACATTGTACAATCAAGCATATTTACTTCGTTTTGTCTGGTAAATCTAGATATTTACATCTTGTACTTCAATCTACAGTCAGTCTGTTAAGAAGAAACATTTGTTTACTCTTGAAATGTTTGCACTTGATGTAATACTTCTGTATATTAATTTTCCTGGCTGAGAAACGAGTCTCATAAAATCATAGTGAAAAGGAAAGGAAGAAGCCTTTTCAATACAATTCCACTGACATCAGGATATTCTTATTTTAAGTTTCTCCAAGAATAAACAACAGATGATGTAGTTCAGGGACCATCTTTTATCATTTTTCATGCAAGTACTTAGGACGTGTACTTGTACTTTATAGACGTTTCATGAAGTACACCACAAATATCTGTTGGAGCTGTTTAGCAACCTTGGCATATTTGGAAAGGACATTAGAATAATCAAGAACTTATACTGCATGCAAATAGAAAATAAGTTCAGCAAATATACAACAATAGAAAGAGGAATAAGACAAATATGTGTCTTCTCGATAGATTTGTTCAATCTATAAAGCGAAGCGATTCTATGAAAATTAGACGTTCTGCCAGAATCCATTATTGGCGACCACAACCATAACAGGCATAAAGTTAATGCAGATGACACAGTATTGATTGCAGACGCGAAAGAAAACTACAAAAACTCCTGCAGAAAAAAATGAAAGAGACCAAGAAGAAAAGATTAAATATCATTTTCAAGCGAGAATGGAGGGTTTTTTAACAAAAAGGTGAACGTAAATTGGAAATTACAAATCGGAGATAGTAAAATGAAATAAGTACAAATATATCTGGAAAGTGTTTTAATAGAGGACAAAAAGTGAGAAACTGAAATCCAAAGGAGCACTGGGATAGCCAAAGATGCATTCCAAAAGCTCAACAAAGTACAGAGAATTGGAAAACATTAGAAAAAAGAAAAGGTGTACCGAACTGTTTTCACTTAATTGTTAGTATGATATTTCCCTCTTTGCATTTGATTCCCAAAACAAATTTAATCATGGCAGACTAATAATAAAAACAGCAGAAATCCCTATAATATATTTCCCTGGCATCGAGTGGTTCAGTTAGATATTTTTTATGAGATATTATTGAATAAAATATGAAACCGGTTCATATATGTATTTGACGATGACTGTATAGTTAAAATATTAAATGTTTTAATTATATTACCGTTTCCTGAAACTTTTGGCAATGTACTACATTATGTTTAATCCGTTTACATTATATTAGCAGCAGAAACAGATTGCAGTCTGTAACTGGATTATTTTTTACACGGAGAAACGACTTCTTCTAAAATATCAGTCAAAAGTTAAAACTAACGTTTTAGCTATTATTAAATTTTCGACCAGCATAACGTTACATTCCTTCTTCATACTTTACTGCGACAGCCAATGATCTGTTTAATATTACTCTAAATGCATAATAACTGAGACACAAAAAGAGGTAAACGCTAATTTATTTGATATTCTAAAATGTGTTCTTCCAGATTAATTCTTCTAAGACTCATCTTTTTGTCCTTGAATACAAAATACAGTATGTCGGTATATCAGATGACCGTTATATAAGCACAGGAAAATAACTGCAGACGCTTTTATATTAATGCTGTTTATGTATCAGATAATGGAGTGATGATAGGTGGGGAGTGGTTTGATTTAATGGGTAAAAAAGGAAAAAATCGTGCGGACAATTGTCATTAAGATGACATTAACTTCTTCCTTGATTTTTTTTCTTCTGGCATTTATTGAATAAAGTGGTGAACGGAGAAAAGAATATTTTTCACTGTTAATGCATCGACTACTTTCTCCGTTTTTATATTAAAAAAACAATTTTATTTTGTGGCTTGTCTTTTTCGTATTATTTATTTTTTCATTTCTTTACCAAAACACTCAGAAACATCCTAAAATACTCGTGCCGGAAGTAAAGATTCAATGGCAATAAAACAAATTATATATATATATATATATATATATATATATATATATATATATATATATATATACATACACCTGTGGTAAAAATCTTAAGACCAGATACAAAAGGGTTAAAAATGCTAAAATACAGTTACTTTAATCAAAATCTATTTGCGAAATATAATGTAGTTTATCAACAAACAAGTGAACACTCTAAGCTTTTAATTGATTAATTTAAACAAACATGAAAAAAAAAAAAGATTTTTTGGGTTGGTCATAAAGATAAGACCATGTGTGAAAAAAACAAATACTTGGGGGAGAAGCGGCTGGCGTCTATTTAGCTTTTCTAAGCGTGCCAAAATACCAAGCCGAGGCAACCTTAGCAGGCGTTCTAAAAGAGCCTCTGAGAAAGCGGTAGGAGGAAACCGAGGTAGAGGCCTCTTAGAGGTTTACCAGTCAAACTCAACGGAGGCAGTATGTTTGTCACAAGCCGCTCGTAACGCAGCGAAAGCTGCGGCAACGTCTATTCGGCGTTCCCGGGAATCCATGGCTGAGAAAACTGCACGCCATGCAGCCGACGCCGCCGCAACTTCTGCTGCAAGGGCGTTGGAAAGTTCCGCGCAAAAGCGCACAAGGCGGCAACGCAATGCAATTTCAACTTCCGCTGCTAGAACTGTAGAAGAACCTACTGAAAGGCTTGAAAGGTTGCAGACTGTTAACCAAAGCCGCCATGCACAGCGATGGATCTGTAGCCCACCAAAACAGTTTTGGTTTAAGCTGGCGTTCAGCTATCAGCCAGTTTTGAGGCTTTCCGGTCGCAAATACCTCCAAATAGGATCCATGTCAGTTGTCTGTGGGTATTGCAATGCTAAAAAATGGCCTGGAGAGTCTGCAGGTTTGTGTTGTTCAGACGGTAAGGTACAGTTGCCACCTTTTCAAGTGCTACGTGCTCCGTTGAAAGATCTGTTGGAGAGTTCCAGTCCAGACTCCAAACATTTCCTAGCAAAAATCAAACAGTAAAATTGTGCCCTCCAGATGACCTCTTTTGATGGTAATGCCTTCCGCGAAGTCGGTTGGAACCCCACCTTGAAGGTTCAAGGTCAGGTTTACCACCGGATTATGTCTCTTTTGCCGGAAACTGCTACTAATTCGGACTTTCTACAAATATACTTCATAGCTGACTACAATCAAAAGGCAGATGCCCGCCTGAGCATTATCCCCGAAAACGATACAGGCCAGGACAATCATACTCGCAGAGACCTCATAATGAGTCTCCAACAAATTCTCCAGGAGACAAACAGCTATGTCCGCAGTTTTAAGTATGCTCTCGAAAATAACACTTCTTCTGATTTCATTATTGTAATTAATGCTGACAGACGTCCTCGGGGAGAGCACGAACGTCGTTACAATGCTCCCGCAAAGTAACGAAGTTTCCGTCATTGTTAGCGGTGATCAGCACAACAGACGTGACATTGTTATCGAATCGCGCGGCAGTGGGCTCCAAAGAATCAGTGAAACGCACCGGTCCCAAGATGCACTGCAATACCCACTTCTCTTCCCTTACGGAGAAGATGGGTACCACTTTGGCATTCTGCAAAATGGAAGCACCTTAAAAACAATATCTTGCAGGGATTTCTACGCCTTCATATTGATGGTACATGAGGGTACAATCAATCATCTTCATCAAAGCCGGCAACTTTTCCATCAATTCATAGTAGACATGGCTGCTAAGATGGAATCCGAAAGACGTTACATCAGATTGAATCAGACCAAGTTGCGCTGCGACTCTATATTCACCTCCGTGATGCTTTACGAAATGACGCAATATAGGCAAGACGTGCATACTACCTGCAACGTTCACAGGCAGTCCACGATACATGCACGCAAGGACGCAAGACGAGATGACATACGTTCGTAAGTACGGCCGACCAAACCTATTCATAACTTTCACGTGTAATCCAAAATGGTACGCAATTGCTAAAGAACTTATTCCAGGGCAATCGGCCTACAACCTTCCAGGCCTCATTGCGCGCGTTCAACATCTGAAGTTGGGAAAGCTAATGGCTAGGTTTGGGGGCTGTTTGCTGTCGCACGCACACTATTGAGTGGCATAAACGCGGCCTGCCTCACGCACATACACTAATTTGGCTGCGCAACAAGATTGAGGTCGCAGAAATCAATCATCTTATTTCTGCTGAAATTACTGATCGGTCGGCTGACCTTGAATTGTACGAAATAGGGACAACCAACATGATTCATGGTCCCTGCGGGTTGCATTACAATTACACTAGCTGTCACAACAGTGATGGCAAATGCACCCGACCGTACCCACGAGATTTCGTGAGCGAAACCATTACAGGGAGCGATGGTTATCCACTGTACCGGCAAAGGAGTCCCTCTGAGGGAGGATTTACAGCCGTGGTAAAGGGCCACCAAGTGGATAACAGATAGGTAGTGCCATACTGTCCCCTGCTAACAAAAGCGTTCAATGCGCACATCAATGTCGAATATTGCTATTGAGTTCGCTCCATCAAGTATGTATGCAATTACATCAACAAAGAGACTGATGCTGCAATGTTTGATATTAGGCAGGAAGGTTCCGTAGACGAAATTCAAGCCTTCCTTGCAGGGTGCGTCATTAGCAGCACAGAGGGCCCTTGGCACATATTCAGCTTCCCCATCACCGAACGCTTCCCAGCAATCGTCCAGCTTTGCACCTAGAAAACGACGAACTTCATTATTTTTCTGCGGATACAGCAGTGGATGTGTCTGCGCGTATCAAAAACACAACGCTTGCAACGTTCTTCAAACTTTGTCGACAGGATTCTACTGTACCCAGACCTGTTTTCATACTATGTGTGGACAAAAAAGAACACGTGGGCTCGGCGGAAGTGCGGGGCCACACTCGGAAGGGTATTCATGGTTCCTCCATCCCGACAGCAATGTTTTTAATTGCGACTCCTTTTGCACGAATTTAGTGGTCCAACGAGCTACAATAACTTACGGCGGGTTAATGGAGTTTTATGTGATATTTTCGTGAGGCCTATTCTATGTGCAAACCCAGTGATCCCAAATCACTTTGGGACAAAAACAAGGACTTTTTGTCCGAAGACATACTCAGAGAAGCGCAGCTGCTGTGTCCAACAATGGCTCTTACATTCAACGTTGAAATTTACAACAGGGCGCTTATAATCATTGAGAACCTGTTTGTTGAAATGGTGGGTGAAATCTCTCGCCGTTATTGGGCTTCCGATGCCAGATCGTGTGGATTCCTCCAGTCTCGCACCTGAGATTGTGCGGGAGACATCCTATTCTGTTGAGGAGCTCAACGCCTATGTCACAACAAATGAGCCAAAACTTCTCATAGACGAAAAGGGCCGCTTACGATGCGGTTCTTGCATCCACCAGGTAGGATACAGGATCAACACTCTCCCTGTTGTACCTAAGAGTACAAGAGCCGACGCTATTCGAGCGTGCTTGAAATCGTCACAACTTTGGTCCACTGTTAGACCATTGCACCTTACCACCAACATGCGTGCACACCTAACTGGCGATGTTATGTCACCCGAATTTTCGATTTCATTATTAGCCCTTGGCGGACACTAATGGATTTGTAAACGTCCAAAGGTTGTCTACAGTGGTCACAACGCCAGCAACACTCAGGGAATCAGGCGGATTACATTCGAAAATTTCGGGCGTTCTTTACAATTCAACCAGAAATTCCTACGCGGCCCAGTTAGAGGTGCCTTGCATAGAATGCCGTGTGACCCCGTCGTGACTCAAAAATCGATACAAACCTCCGTGTTGACCATGCCCTCAGCAGTCCATTTCCCACTTCTTTAAACTTTGTTCTTTCTCCCAGGCCACATCCCAGATCCGATTTTTCAATTTACGTCATTGTGTCATGCCGGAACTCTTTTCTTATTTGGGACTCAAACTTTGTAAAAAAAAACAAACGATTAACTCACAGGTGATACGGATTGTGGGGGGTTTAAGTTGAATTTCCCGCCTGCACTACGCGGCCCAGTACATCTAAGCTTTTCACCTCATTTTAGAGGTGCAGTTTTGCAGATGACTTCGCGTTGTTAAACACTTTGAGCTCTTTTTATTTGAACTTAAAATCAAATCAATGTATGGTTTCCAAAGTACCGGGTTAACAAAACAAGGGCAACAACAACCCCACCCAAGTAGTATGACCAGTCTCAGTATTCGCAGTGTGAGATAGGCAAGAAGTAAGGCATGTAGCAACATCAGCACGGCAAAGGGCACTCCTTTAAAGGCAAGGAAGGGCAAAAATATTTTAAGTTATGCGATTGCTGTATGTGTCGTACGATTTTTGAATCAAGCACGAGCAATGTTGGGCCATGCTTCTAGTAAATCAATAAACTTTGAGTTTAATAAATCTAAATTTATCTTCCTTGAACAGTTTTCAGTACATTGGTAAACCACTGACCAATTTATTGTACGCAACATTGTTTACTTACCTATCATGTAATTAATGATATTAACTATCTTATAGAAAAAGTCTCGTTTTTTAAGTAAATCATACAACACGAAAAACGTACTAAAAAATTATGTAAACAGACGAATATTAGAAGTATTAATAGCACAGCGTTTATCGCTTACTGCTAAAGGATTACATGAAAGCATAAGACAACGCAAGTTCGTGTTATAAAGTCACATATAGCTTTTCACTCATACTAACGCAATTCATTTCTGTTGTGTTGTAAAAGAAGGAAAAACAAAATATTTTCGTTTCACTTTGCACACTTTTTCCTTTCTCCCTCTCTTTCTCTCTCTCTCATTCTCTGTATATATATATATATATATATATATATATATATATATATATATATATATATAGATAGATAGATAGATAGATATTAATAATATTAGTTGTAAATATACACATACATATGCAATCATATATCTAAAATGCATAAATATATATACATGCATACATACATACGCATACACACACACACACACATATATATATATATATATATATATATATATATATATGTATATATATATATATATATATATATATATATATATATATAGCCTGGCGATTGCATACAAGCATGAAACATCATGTACATTTTTATAATTACATACACTCTTATAATGTATATATATATATATATATATATATATATATATATATATATAAAGAAATATAGTCTTAAGATTTGCTATATTTATGGAATAAAGTGCTCCATATCAGAGATAGAGCGTGGCTTGGTATATTACGTTGTTTTGTAAACAATTTCCGTATAAGAGAAGGCACATATAAACCATATAGAAAACCTAATGACAAACCACTCTACATACACATATCTTCCAACCATCCACCTTCTATAATCAAACAGATACCAAAATCGATTAACCGCAGGCTCTCTGACAATTCCTTCAATGAATCCCTATTTAACAAAGCTAAGAAAGACTATGAAACGACCCTAAAAGATAGCGGATTCCCAACAATACTCACATACTCACCACAGAATACAAAAAAGAACGTAAAAACAAACGTAGGAAAAATATTCTTCAAACTCTTACACAAACACTTCCCAGAATCAAACACCTTACACAAGATATTCAACAAAAACACAGTAAAAATCAGCTACAGCTGCACCGAGAACATGGCACAAATAATAAAAAAGCACAATAGGAAAATTATCAACAAACCACACGAACAAATTAAACCCACGTGCAACTGCAGAATAAAGAACGAATGTCCCTTAAACGGAAATTGTTTACAAAACAACGTAATATACTAAGCCACGATAAAATCAACAGATAATGAAGAAAAAGTATACATAGGACCCTGGAAACAAAGAAATTATATACACAAAACATCTTTCACAAATAGTAAATATGCGAACAGTACAATGCTTTCTAAGTATATCTGAGAAATTAAAAACAAAACGCACATCACACCAAAAGTATCTTGGAAGATAAGGAAAAAATCATCAGCCTACAACAACCAATCAAAAACTTGCAAACTTTGCTTGGAGGAAAAAATAGCTACCATTACTTTCCCCGACCAAAATAAATTATTAAACAAAAGATCCGAGCTCATCTCAAAATGCAGACATGAAAATAAATTTTTACTACGTAACCTAAAAAAATTAAAAACGGAAAAAATAAAATAAAAACAAATAAATATACTAATAAACAAAATAACAATAAAAAAATAGAAATAAAACATAAATACTATGTTACTTAAAAATCGAAAACCGAAAAGATTAAATATGCAAGTACAATAAATTGACCTAAATTCATCCAAGTAAATAAATAAACAAACCAATCCCAAATAAAGATAATCAATTAAAAACTGTTCCCGCCAAAATTATACTTAGAATGAACTACAACAATCAACCCCAAAATTGAACAAATAGCTTTAATTAAATTCTCAAACCAAAACAAAACAGTTAAATAAGTGATATAAACAAATTTTTACTCCGTTAAAAAATAAATAAAATAAGAAACAAAAAAATAAAAAATAAAAACAAGCAATATAATTTGACCCAAATAAATAAACAAACGACTTCCGGTAAAATAACCGCCATAATAGAATACCCACAATGCACCACTAACCCGTATATATATAAATAGCCGAGAAAAATAACAGCATATGTGGCCTGACGATTGTATATAGCATGAAACAGACTGTCGCCTCTAAGTTTTGACTTCTATGTTCACTTTTATATATATATATATATATATATATATATATATATATATATATATATATATATATATATAATTATGAACAAGGAGATGAGTAATTACAACGTTAGCATTCTGATACTCGCGATTGGAAAATTTTTCAGTAAAATTGGTTAGGGGAAAGCTTTACGACACCATCGATGGCTGTTCTACGATGAAGTCATAAACCATCGCGGCCGACTGATGAACCATACTGGCCTTGTTCAAACTGCTGTCCACAACAGATTATATATTTCAACCAGAGACTGTCAGTAAGGTACGCTTTACCTGGATGATCTGTAAACCAATCTGGGTTTGTCGGCGTTGAAGAAACACACATTTGTCTAAGTAGGTGTTCTCAATGGTGGTTAGCTGGCCGCATGAGTAGTCTCCCAAGAATAGTTGATATATATATATGCAGAGAGCGAGAGAGAGAGAGATAGAAAATAAGTCGAACTACCAACGGTTCCAAAGCATTTCAACGCTGTCTGGACAGTGGTCCGAGAGAGAAAAGGCACCCAATCCGTCCAAACTATGACATGGAACTTAACTCTCCAAGACTTTCTTTTACCAAATGGCCGATTACAATGAAATGAATCTTGCCGAACTTAAATGGACGACTCTCTCTCTCTCTCTCTCTCTCTCTCTCTCTCTCTTTCTCTCTCTCTCTCTCTCTCTCTCTTGGTCATCCTGGCACCTCATTGAATTCCTCACCCTACCAGGTGACTTTTTATTTGTTTGGACCCCTCATCTCACTAACCCATCCAACCATCGCATTTTGGTTTGTAAAATCATGACGTATTTATAGAGTTTGCCAAATAGTCACTTAATTCCCACTGATTCTAGTTTAGCAAGGTTAATATGAAATTCCAGTAGTAAGTAATAAGAAATTCTTTCTCATGTGATGTTGTTTGGAAATGGAAATGCATTTTGGGGGCTTTAATGTGCTAGTTTCAATCACGTATGGTCTTAATAGTGGGTAATCGGACTTAATCTTAAAAAAATTAATCATTTTATTCTTTTCTACAACCTCACCAATCTCGATTAAACCAGCTACCCCACTCCATGTTCTTGTGAGTGAGTTGGCTTCTTACCAAGCCAGTAAGACGAAAAATAAGACCTAACAAAGGGCAGAAGAACTCACGATTGTTCAACGATCAAATAGCTAGAGGATGTGTTTGCATAAACCACCGTGGAAAAGGTGGTCCACTCCACTATTAAACTCAAGAAATATCATGGCAAATAACACAATACATTATGAAGCCTAACGGCGTGAAGCGGCTTAAATCTATAGGAATTAACTTTTCGCCCGGTAAGGATAGATAGGAGCGACAGGTGTCACCGTCCCGTCATCCAGTGACTGGTCGCAACAAACAAAAATAATTTTCGGGACATGAAACGTTAGAACGTTGAACAACTGTGGCCATTTGGAAAATGTAAAACAGGACATGAGCAGGCGTAAAATCAACATCTTATGTGTACGGGAAACTAGGTGGCCAAACAATGGATTATATATGTAGGGGAGAGAAAAACGATAAACGAGTAAGATTGATACTAGATCAAGAATTCAAGAAATACGTTCCAGGATACTACCAATTATCCGAAAGAATCGTGGTAGTAAAACCGAAAGGAAACCCTTTTGAACGGATCTATAAGATCTTTATGTATAGACACAGCACAAAGTAAGGAAGAAGAAATCGAAACTTTCTACTCTATGCTAGACAATGCCAAGGCTCATTGAAAATCAGAAGAATTCATAATTATTATCAGAGCCCCGAACGCCAAAGTGGACAGGAAAGGCAGCTGGAAATTTCGGGCTAGGAACCCGTAACGAACACGGAGGAAAATGGGTCCAATGGTGCACGGCCAATGACGAGGCAATAACCAACACCTGGTGCCAAGAGCATCCAAGACGATTATGGACATGGAGAAACACAGGAGGTGAAACTAAATGCCAAATTGACTATAAAACTATCAACAAACGATTAAGGAATGCAATGGTTCACTGCACATCCTAGCCGAGCGCCGACTGAGGAAGCGACCATCGCTCTGTTATATGTAAACTAAGAGTGAAACTAAAGAAACTGAAGAAGGAAGTACTCAAATTGCAATACAACAAACTCCTAAGTGACCCAAACCTGAACGAAAAATATATGGAATGTTTGAAAAGAAGATACAAGGGACGCAATGGAAAAGGAAACTCATAATGAAGCATACTAAGTAAAGCTTTAGTGACATCAGTAAATGATATCATGGCAAAAGAAGAATGGACAAAGAAGAAAAACTCGAATGGATCATACATGAGATTCTCGACATGATGCAAAGGAGATATAAAATTTCGCCAAGATAGGAAACAGAATACAGAAAACTATACAACGAAATAAGGGCCAAATGCAGTCAGGCTAAAGAAGAGGAAAAGAGAGATGGATTACCGCAGACAAAGGAGATATGCATAAACAAATAATGGGAGTAACAGGATGCAAGACGTGTTCGTCAACAGGATGTATAAAACCCAAGAGAACAACCGGCAACACATGGAATTACCGACGGGACTGAAATTCTAATATCCGAAGTAGAAGCGGCACTGACCAAATTGAACAGAAACAGGGCGACTGGGCCAGACTCAATTGTAACAGAGATACTGACATCCTTAGATGAATTTGGCACAAACAAGATTGCCGAAATAATAAATGAAATCTACAACACTAGGGGTATACCGGAAAATCTAAGATATATTTTCAGAGCACTGCCTGGAAAACCAGGCGCAAACAAATGATGGAAAGAGCGAACAGCAGAATCAGGTCAAAGATAGGACAAGAACAGTGCGGGTACGTTAAAGACACCAGAACAAGGAACGCGATATTCGTGCTCAGAATTTTATAAGAAAGATCAGTACGAATGCAAAAGAACGTGCACTTGTGTCTTATAGACTACAAAAGGTATTTGGCAAAGTACGCCACAAAGATCTATTGGAGCTGCTTAGCAACCTTGACATATTTGGAAAAGACATTAGAATAACCAAAAATCTCTACTGGCAGCAAACCGCCAGCATAAATTTAAAAAATTAGTTCAGCAGATATACAAAAATAGAAAGGGGCGTAAGGCATAGATGTGCCTTCTCGCAGGACTTATTCATCCTATACAGCGAGGCAATTCTGAGAGAACTGGAAATACTGCCATGATTTACAATTGGTGTCCACAATCTTAGCAACATAAGATAGGCAGATGAAACAAGTGCCTGATAGCAATCACGGAAAGGAAATTACAAAGCCTACTACAGAAGGTAGCGAAGGAGAGCAAGAAAAATGGAATTAGCATAAACTATATGAAAACAGAATGCATGGGTCATCAACAAAAAGATGAGCCCGAAATGCGATTTACAGGTCGGGGCCACTAAAATCAACCAGGTGTGGAAACTTAAATATCTGAAAAGTTATCTGACAGAGGATAGAAAGTGCGACGCTGAGAACCGAAGATGTATTGGGATGACCAAAGACACATTCCAAAACTAGGCAGAGTATTATGAGACAAGTGGGTTTCGTTTGTAACAAAGAAAAGAATAGTGAACGACTACGTGAATGTTGGACGGTCTCCTCAAACATGAAGAAGAGACTTGCGGCAACAGAGCTATGGTTCTACAGAAGGATGCTAATTATACCAAGGATCGAACATGTGTGTAACGATGAGGTTTTGGAGAGTATGCAAACAAAGAGAAAACTTATACTTAATATCAGAAAGAGGTAACTGAAATTTCTGGGACATGCAATGAGAAAGGAGGGCTTGGAAAATCTGATTATCACAGGGCCAATAGAGGCAAAGGGGGATAAGGAAAAGCGATGCGTGACTTACTTAACTGGCTTAAGCAAGTGAATGACAGAACAAAGTCTGGAGAAATAACAAAATGACAAAATTTATTGAGAGCTACAAGTAGATTTATTTAATTAGCAATGTTTTGTTTGCATAAATTTGGTTAAACACCAACAAATTTTCTTTAAAAGATTTTTTTCTTTATTTTTCATTATTTTGCCAATTTTATGCCATTATCAAGTAGTTTATTTGATAACCCTCTGAATATGTTGATGCATTTTTGCTGTTATGTCAGTTTTAGCTTTTTCTTATATTAGGTTGGTTCAAAAATAATGTCGTTTTCTCACATAGTAACATATGTGAGAAAACGGCATTATTTTTGCACCAACCTAATATATATATACACCGAAATACGTTAATAGATTGGTAGTGAAATTTATGATTTATCGGTTTGCTATAAATTGATTTTGATAAAGCATTTCACAGCTGGATTCCACAATACGGCAACACCATTGTTAGTGTTAGGTTTCATTATTCTACTGTAACCCCCTTTATTTTTTTTTATTTGAGATTATTTGACAGTTTAAGGGCGAACCGCAAATGTCGAAACGATTGCGAAACCTTGAAGAAATGGTAACTACGAATTTAAGAAATGTTAGCCGCAAGTTACGTGGGAAACCCGCACAAACAAGCAAAACTATTTTCACCCCCGCTGGACTACCACCTGTACTGAAAACCACCAGAAATAGCATCCTCCAGACCAGGGCTTCCGTGCGAGTTCCCATGAAACTGCCTCTTTTAATGCTTCCCCACAGGAATTTGCATGTGAAACCGGGAAATATGAGTCATATTCTCCAACAAATACAGTGGGATTCGCGTCATCCTGAAATTGGAAAATGTTCTACAAAAAGTATTTAGATAGACATAAAAGCGTAAGAGATTTCACAGCATCTCTCCTTCGATCGCGTTTAAAGCTTTCGGGAAGTCAACAGAGACTATTTAGAGAGGTCGATGTTGTTTAGTGGTCTTTTCTTGTAGCTTCCGTAGTGTAAAGATGATGCCCACGGTGGAGCGGTTAGAATGGAGGCTACACTGGTTTTCAGGAAAAAAATCTCTTCTGATAGTCCTTAATGGAGGCGAAACAGAAGGATTTTAGCTAGCAGGAACAGCAAGACGTAGATTCCACGATGGTTTCCACAATCTACGGGATTACCTTTTCGTTCTTAGAACGTGGCGATACGCGCATCTTTGAAAATTTGGGCCAGTTTTCCTTTTTCCCAGCACTTGATAAAGAAGGCAAGTATTTTTCTGTAACGCTGTCAAGACACGAGAGAAGTTGTCTAGACATGCATACAGGTCTAACAGTATTCAGCCATCTTAATCCAGCCGTATGTGTGCAGTATTCGAACATCTTCCAGTTTCTCAGACCTGATGCCACCGCATTTATTCCATCATACTGACTCTACTTTCTCCTCGGCGGTGGCGTTGGATTACAGAGCACCACCAGCAACGCTCTCTGGTTTGACTAGCACCTGATTCCATGGAGTGTCGAAGCAATACACTAAAAGTACTAACCAAATGGGGTAACATCCTAATCAGGATAGGTAGCACCAACCGATGTTTCTGCTGGTGAACTCATTCACCTACCGAAAGGAGAAGTGCTGACCAAACAGTATGGTGCAAAAGTGCTAAACAATTACAATCCAACAATCTTATACAACTAGATTCCCTATATATTAGATTGGTGCAATAATAATGTCGTTTTCACACATAGTAACATATGTGAGAAAACGACATTATTTTTGCACCAACCTAATAATTCCTGTATGACCCGATAGTTGCTTATGAACAAAGTCAAGTAAAGACCTCTTCAACAATTCTAATTTCGTCTATTTCGCGACCATTCAAGAAACAATTGTTTAATTTATTTCTTCTCCATTAGTTTCTACCCTTGTCATTCATGCAGACGTAATAATAATGATATTGGCAAAAACGAAGGACAATTGATCATCGGCGCTTGAAATTAGTTGGCGCACGGGTTGGGGTTTAATTTACGAAATTCAGCGTAGCTAAGCCTGGTGGGTTGCAAACTACCCGCCAAATTAAGTTGAATTATCGAATATCAATGGTAAAAATGTTGGCTAGTGAGAGGTTGGAGTCGTGTTAAAAGTTGGAGGAAGTAGTGAGTTATTTTTTACTCCAAACCTGATTTTATTACTTTGCGAGAAGCGGCGGTAGGTTAACATTTAAAGCCTGGAAGAAGAGTGAACAGAAAACATTACCTACCAGGAAATAATTTCATTGGTTACTTGGAAAGAAATCATAAGTCTTCTGTCTGGAAATATCGTCTTTGCTATTTACCATAATATTTTGATTGATATATACTTTAAGTCTTCTTAAGTGCATATCGCATAGTGTAATAAATGAACGCTATCAGTACTTTCGGACAATGATATTATTCGACACAACATTTCATTTAATTCACCCACTGCTTTATAAACACACACACATATGTGAGTGTGTTTTTTTCTTGAATAATATAGACATATTGTGTCTACTTATCTTTATATTGATGATCCTTTTCTCTCTCTCTCTCTCTCTCTCTCTCTATATATATATATATATATATATATATATATATATATATATATAGACAGCATATCTTCATTAAAACATGTTTCATTGAATAGTATACAGATATTCGGTCTACACGTTTTTATACTGATCCTTTCCAGTTTTTCTAATCAGTTTCTTGATGTTAAGATGAAATTTATCATGGAAGGGCCGTAGTTTTTTCTAACCCACGTACTTTTTCAAGATCATCTTCAGGAGTAAATTACAAAGACAAGCGTATTGTACCTGACTGTGAAAAAGTTTGGATTCCGTTGTGATGGTAATTTTTTAAAAACGCACGTAAACACGCTCTTTTATAGTTATTTTAAATTTTTAAATTCATCCGTTGTACTTATGGATTTTTTTCATACCTAGTAAATACAGCATAAAATCTTCTCATGAAATTTACTGAATCTTAAAATCCCCAAAATTTAATAATGAAACCATAGCCTTATTTGAGGTTGAAATTTTATTTACCAATGTTCCAACCAAGAGAAACGATTGATATAACTATAAAGAATATCTACAACAATCTATATCTCCTTCCACTAAAAATCAAATCTAATATATTATGACAACTACTTTTGAATTTTACCATTGAGGTTTCATTTTATAATCATCAAAATAACTTCTACCTTACAACGTGATGGCGTTTCTATGGGTTCAGGTCTTGGACCAACATTCAGTAATATCTATACGGCTAACCTTGAAAATATATTTAAGCCCACTAAAAAAAAACTTCCATCGATCGAAAATATGTAGCTGGTATTCTTATGTTAATTAAAAAATAGATGAAATTTATGAACTACAAGAAAACCTTTAATAAACTCTATTCTTAAATTCGCATATGAAATTAATGTTAATAATAAAATCGCTTTTTTTTTCATGTATGGATAGACACTAATGGATTTACTACTTCACCTTATAAAAAAAGACACTAGCATAAACACATAATTATATGTAAGAAGCGAAAAGAGGAATAAAAAAAAGAAGATAAAGAAGAATTTATTTATTTTCATGTGTTTCAATTGTCTTAATTTTGTGCTAATTCCACTTGATTTCGTTATATTCACATACGCACAAATACATTAGAAAATATGTGAATCTACTTCTCCGTCCATATTTAGGTCAATTAGTAAAAGTTGTATCAGTTAATCATTATTATGCCCCAAAAAGTTTAACAATCTAAAAACATATTTTCTGGCTTTAAATAGCATTCAAAGGGTTGATAAACCGTAGAAAACAAATAAATTGATCAGGGAATTTGAGATCAAATTCAAGATCAGACTTAATATTTCTAAACAACAACTTGTCAGAGTGTGGATATCAATCTTTCAGCAGAACTCAAAGCACCACTTCAATAGAAATATATATATATATATAAAAAAAACCAAAAAAACATCATACTGATAAATTTAACCATTATTCATAGTTCTTTTCGAACACAGAGCCGAAAAAGTTTTGAAAATAGGTAGGAATCAAAGGCAGTAGCGCCATCAACAAGAGAACAATATATTACGAAAAACAGCTGGAGTGAGTCGTGTTCAATTTAGGATATTTGTTATGACCTTATAATGTGAACACGTCTATTTCTATTACTGCCATAAGACAGTCAATGTTAATAATAATAATAATAATAATAATAATAATAATAATAATAATAATAATAATAATTCAAAGAAAATTGACAAAAGGACAAATATTGAATCAGACAACAATCAAATAAGAAAGAGAATTTATCAGTGATGTTTCAGGCTAGCATTTTCCAGTTTCCTATTATAAGAACCAGTTGCTCAAAGACGCCTTTGTCCGATAATTGTATATCTATTATTGTTCTTATTACGCATAGAACATTATACACAGATTGTAACGGAATTATTTACTGATTCCAAAGGAAGATTCCTGGTAACTTCTCACTCGTCTATACATTTCATTTGAAGAGTCGCAATCTGTCGAAGCGTATCCACGAAGTTTTAAACGGCAATTATATTGTTATGAACAGGATTTTTATGCCTAGACCCTTATTATCCTGGGGCTGTCGACTTATTATTAACGCCGATTCATGTACTTTTAAAACATATTTCCAGCAATTGTTCAATCTTTGGTCCTCAAAAATATTTTATTTTTATTTTCTCTTCTATAAATCTATGTATTCATCAATATCCCTTTCCATATATGTATGTGTTTTTGTGTGCACATTCGTGCTTGATGATTGTCTCGTATTAGAGATGTAATAAACGGCAATGAACAATATATATATATATATATATATATATATATATATATATATATATATATATATATATATATATGGCCAGAAGATTTTTTAATAAAAATGAAAAAGCCAACACTCAATAATATCAACTATGAATACGGCCACGATGTGCTGACCGTGTTTAGAAAATAAAATTCCAATAGGTTTAGATACTTATCCATACATTCAGTTAAGAATGAAAATAAAATCATTCTTGATATTGACTAAAAGAATAGTCGAAAGCGCTCTGACATACAAAAATTGGACAATTTCTACGATATATTTCCAGAAAAAAGAATATAAGAACACAAGAAAAAATAAATAAAAAACATAACCACAGTAACTTATCAGTCGTTTAATGTTGAAGTTTTCAAGGAAAATGTAGAATTCTTTTTTAGTTAACATATGTTTATACACAGAAGAAAAGTTCCTCTCGTACGCATGACCATAAAAAAATTGTTCAGGCTTTTAGAAACGATCCAGGTATCATCACACGTCAAGTGGCCCTAGCATGTCGTACATCTCACAGTACTGCACAGAGGGCGCTTGAAGAACTGCTCCTGTATCCATATCATTTGCAATGTAAGTAGAGTTTTTCGCCCTCTGCTCGGTTACCACAGTAGAACTTTTGCCGGTGGTTTATTGCACAAATTGCTGATCTATTGTTTTTCTTTTCAGTCTTGTTTAAGGATGAGGAAAAAATTTGAAAGAGATGAAATGACAAATTTGCACAGTCAACATTTGTGGGAGGATCGGAATCCGCACAGTACAATACAGACTAGACACCAGTATCAGTTTACAGTAAATGTGTGAACTGAAATTGGAGGTGACTGTCTGAATCTCTCTGCACGTCTTACAGGAGCTGTCTACAGGGACTTTATTTTGAACAAACTTACAGACCTGCTAGAGGATGAAACTATGCTAATACAAAAAAGCATTTAGTTCATGTATGATGGAGCCCCAGTACATTTTAGTCGCATTGTTCATGATCCACTGGCTGACCATCTACTATGAGAGATGGGAGGGTAGTGGAGGGACCGATTCCATGGCCTGCACCTTCCCACGATCTTAATTCTTTGAATTTTTATCTGTGAATCCAAGTAAAACAATTCCTTTATGTAGCAGACATTAATAATGCAGAGAGGCTTCACCAACGTGCCATGGAGGACTGCGAAACCATTCAACACTGTGTGGTCTATTTGAAAGGGTCCGACACTCGGTGGTCCGACGGGTGCATGCGTATTTAGAAGGAAGCGTACGACATTTTGAACATTTTCATGAGTTGGCCTTTTGGACATATGTTTATATGGACATTTTACTTTGTTTTGGAGTTAAAACAAAAACTTTGTAAAAAGTATTTTCGGGTTGTATCTTGGACTGTATATTTAACAGCGTTAAAATTATCCCTCATTTTTTAAATGTTATTATATCATTGTCATGCGTCCTTACCTATAAGTACAGAATGAACTCTTCCTAACGCTATGTATACTACGCCTCTCAAAAGAGAGGGTCGAATCGAGTCGAGCCGATAGTAGTTCACTCGAAACCAGACTGACAGTCATACTAACACCTTCCACATCTTGTATTATTATTTCGTGCAATATACCTTCGTTATTTCTACTCTTGTGTTGTTCTTCCTTGATCCTAACCTGGACCATAACAATCATATTATTTGGTTTTAATATATGGTATATTTACGTTTTCTCCACATGTACTCAAGTAATAATTCTAGATAAATGAATTATTTCATATACTGATTATTTATCCAAAAGAAGCGATATTATTAAACATAACCTGATTATTGATTTTAGGGAATAGTTATATGCATTATTCTAGCGTCTAGTTTATTTTTCTCAGTCTTCTTTTTGTTGTTGTTCTTCTTCTGCCTTGTCCTTGCAGGACGTGGGCTATCATGTTGTATGTTCATATCTCCAATTCGTCGTTCGCATCTTGGTGCTTTTCTTTTTCTGACGACCATTCTTTCTGTTTTCTTATAGTTGATGTTTAGTCTTTCCTTTACTTCACTAACTGTTCCAGGAGGTTCTATAGTTTCAATGCCATCTGCGTATTTTATTTTGTTAAGATAATGCTCACCAATGATAAATTGTGGCTGTTTCTTCAACTCCCTTGAGATAGGTTTGCAAGATATGTTGAATAATTCCAGTGAGAAGGGAAAACCTTGTCTTAAGGACCCTTTCTATTTTTGTCAATATCATTTTCTATCACATACTCATTTCCCCTTCAATAGCTAAATGAAGGCAGTTTGATCTAATGAGATGAGTCTGGTTGCTTTCTCTTTAGTTGAAGTCTGTTACCCTGTGTAAACCATGACTTTAAAAAGAGAGAACAATGATGTAAGTCGGCTTCCATATTGTTCTGATGGGAATAAATTCGTTCTACCCATCATGTGGTATATACTTTTGCGCCTAACACAGATCACAACCTCACCATAGTTTGATGGCAGTAGTTTTGGTAGGACAATATAAGACAGTGCCACATTGCCACAAAAAATATCTTGTTGGGGACAGAAATCGATCCGGTCAATTGGGAGACGGAAACTGAAGAAAGATCCAATTGGAGAAGAGTAGTCCACGAAAAAGTATCATCCTTTGAAAATACTAGAAAACAAATAGAAGAGATGAAGAGAACCTCCCCACTAAAAAAATCCCAGGGCTCTCCATCTTCTAAACACTCCTACCCTACTATGCGGCGGCTACAGAACGTCTCTTCAGATCCAACATCGGACCCATTTCACACAGAAGGAAATGTCGATGAGCACCCCAATACTCGGCAACGAGTTCCGATGACGATAGATATATAGATAGATAGATAGATAGATAGATAGATAGGTAGGTAGGTAGGTAGGTATATTATTGATATAATGTGTTTTTCCACGTTACTTCCATGTTATTTTAGTGGATAATCAAAGCAGGTCCAATCCTTCCAGAAGCACATAGTTTTCTTTAATAATATTTATCGAATATTCAGGCCGGTAGGCGAAAATAAATAAATATACTGTTTCATAAATAAACGGAGCGTCTACTCAAATATGAGTATCCACCAAAAATAAAGTTTAAAGTGATAAAATATATTTGTCTGTACATATTCCACAATAGCAGACATTATGATTCCATTGTTTGACGTGACTGTGTTATTTTCTAGAATGGTTTACTACCAACACCGTAAGATGTTACAAATCCAAATCAGAATATTAACGTAGGAAATCGAGTTATTTTTTGAAAAAGCCTCTTGAGATTAAATTCTCATATGGATGTGAGCGTCGCTCCGAAATTGTTAAAAATGCAGAATCTATTATTTAAATATAATCCATTTTTAGATTTATTTTGTAAAAATGGCTTCAGACAACTAAACCCGAAAAATCCTGACGGAAACGATCCTTCCTAAGAAATTATAAACGGCTTTATAAAAAGAGTACATTACTTTAGCACTTCCAACACTAATAATCAAAATGGGTGGCACATGTAATTAGAAAGGAGAAATGGTGCAATTAAAATGTTACCTTTACGAAACGACTTACTTAAGTAAACGCATTGGATAATGATAATGGTAATATTAGCCATTAACTTATTGGGATATGTTATGCATACAATGACCGACCAGCGTGTTTGGCTGACGATTGAAATTTAGAAAATAATTCTCTTAAATACAGTTTTAAGGAAAATGTTTCTCCGCTTCTGGGCCTGTAATCGTTCTTTCCAGTAATGATGTGGGTTCCTTATTAACTTCTTTATTTGAAGTACTGTGAAATATCAACACCTTGATTATATTATTTTCTCTTCGAGTTTCATTTGATATCCATTTTAGCTGTTGCTGCTTTTGAAAGTCCACAAGCGATGTATTTGCTTTTATTTGGTAGATCTCTTTGTGATTCTGTAACACCAGCGTATAATTTCTTTCGAAGAAGAATGTTCTGCGCCAAGATCCACAGGGTTCACTTGCACAAAGCTTAACTAGAATGATAACATAAAAACTCGAGTTCTGTTTTTAATAACTTAGATCTAGATTCTCACATTTTTTAATAACTTAGTCAGATCCAGATTCTTTTACATGGAACCGTTTAGTAGATTATTTGACATTCTCTTCCAGCTGCCACGGTCTCCAGAACCTGGGTCTCCGTGAATGGTTTTTTGATGTGCTCATCATTTGGCTTGTCTTGTGTGTTTTAACCTGACGCAGCGCATCATTCTCCCGGTCAGACTACAGCCGATGTCCTCCAACTAGGTGGCTCGCCTTGGTCGTGAACACGTGGGCGTTTTAGTTCATCTGAGTTCTGCCTTGAACCGTGACCTACGTCGAGGACGTTCTTCCGCCAGTGATGGCGTATTAACAGCATTCCCTCATTTGTTTATACACGTGTTTAGCTCTCCAGCTGAAACGGTTTACCGGGATATAGAAAACATCACGTGAGAAAGAGGAGATGGTTGAGGGCCAGTGTCGCCCGTCAACCCGAAGGTGCAGTGTGCCAGACGTCAAAGGTACTTCATCTTTCCCGTACCCCTATGCCATATATATATATATATATATATATATATATATATGTGTGTGTGTGTACACACACACACACACTGAATGTCGGAGTGAACAGTCAGTCACCAAATGTACCACTTTAAGACTTTTTTTATAGACGTTAAAGGATAATAATAGAGATCAATAAATAATTAAGAATAAAAGTGTGAAATTACCATCAAATACATGAGAAGATTTAATTTTAACATTACACTTTTATTGTTAAAAATTGACTATTCTGAACAAAAATATAAACTTTAAAATTTAAAAAAATAATTTGGCTCGAAATGCTTTACGGACAAATTTGAAAATACGTCGAAACAAAAATGTTACTTACAGTTAATAAATGCGAATTTATAGATAAAATAATAAAATTATAGGCAACTGTTATTAAAATAACGTATAAATAATAAATGATAGGGGAGGAAATCGACAATACTGAATAGTCGGAGATAAACTAATGAATTATTACAACTGGAAATCTTTTCCTTAAATTTTGCAAGTTATGTCCTCATTCCTCAAAAGAGCAATGTTTTGCTTAAATATAAAATAGAGTAGGATTAGTAATGCCAATGTATTAGTAATTTAACAAATGCAGGGTATTGAATGTTCTTAATATAATAATAATAATTCTTAGTGCGACATTCTACGTAAGCCACGACTTATCTTAAAAAATAAACAGATATGTATTTTAATAATTCAAGATTATAAATGAATAATAATATAACAAAATTATAATAAACATAGAAAAATAAGAATAAAATTATTAAATTAGTCAAACTTGCCTTTGAAAATACATCCCTTTCTTTGAGCAATGTCCGTTTACTCCGATATCAGCGTCTTGATTACTCTATAAATTATAACCTGCAAAATCACAGTTTTTTTAACAAAAACACATTACTTGAGCACTTCGAACAGTAACAACAAAAATGTGAAAACATCTTAAACTAAAATTGAAAAAAATGTTATAATGACGGTGTTAACTTTCCTTAACTTTAACCAAAATTTAGGAAAGAAAACCTGAGAAATTGAGAAATATAATTACATAAAAATTCGTTTCAAGAAATAGACTTTATTATTAATTTAACTGTCGGTAACGCTAATTGTATTGTCAATGAATGCAGAGTGATTTCTGTATAGAAATTTCGCCATTACTTTATTGCCTATCAGATATCATATTTATAATGAAACTTCTAATCATCTAGTTACGAGATTTATTATATTTCTAGCATTCAGCATTTAAACACTGAAAATATTGTTTTTCCTTTATATTTATATATATATATATATATATATATATATATATATATATATATATATATATATATATATATATATAAATATATATGTATGTATGTATATATAAGCGTGTCAGTAGAATATTGAATCCGACTAAAAGTGTAGAAATGCGAGTAAGTGGAAAATCTTTTTATTGACAACGTGGTTCTGTATTTAGATAGACGTCTCCAAGAGAGAATGAAAAACAAACCGGTATTCTTTTATATTAAAAATGACATTAACGATTTTAATATTAAAAACACTGAGATGTCCTTCATTTTGACCTGAATATACCTAACAAACCACGCTGGAGTAGTGAATAGTGGCTTGGTTCGAATTTCAGTCGAATCCAGTCCATTAATTTACGTACAAATACTTCCTTCGGGAAAGTATTGTCTTCTTCTCCTCCCAGCTATGGGTATGTAGCAGAAAAGACTGGGTTCTATAGCCCTGGATGGCACATGGCAGCGAAGAAAGATACATGATCACCTAAGCATCTATCACTCTTAGCACATAACTGACTGAACAACCCAAAGAAGGCGAAAAGAGTTTTCAATACAAAGCTTTTCCACTTCGTCTATATATATATATATATATATATATATATATATATATATATATATATATATATATATATATATATATACCGAGAGAGAGAGAGGAAATTCTAATCGTAGGTAAAATAGAATTGATCTCATTATGGGATACTATATTCTGTGTGAACAACAATTCCAAATAAATATTCTGTTTCTCCTGAAGATCCTATTTTCTTGTCAGATGTGTTATATACAGATGGAATTGTTATTACTTCTGACTGTTATTTCATACACCAATAAGAAAGATATTTCCCACATCAGAATCAAAAGAAACACCTACAACTAACGGCAAAAAATTATTATAACATATACAATCAACTTACAGTTATGAAAGATGATGAAAGAAAATTCTCAAGGGATCAAACCGATACATCTATACATATTCGTAGAAGCTTAAAAAATCATCTCTCTCATCTACACATTCATCCATCGCCGTCCTTCACATACCCTTATACACACGGAGATACACAGATACATACACTAATACTTGCCTAGCAAATAAGTTTACCGAATATTGAATGATGGTTAACGTCGATGAATATATATATATATATATATATATATATATATATATATATATATATATATATATATATATTCTTAACTGAATGTATGGATAAGTATCTAAAGTTATTGGAATTTTATTTTCCAAACATGGTCAGCACTTTGTGGACGTGTTCATATATGATTTCATTGAGTGTTGGCTTTTTCATTTTTATTAAAAAATCTTATGACCATATATATATATATATATATATATATATATATATATATATATATATATATATATATATATATATTACACGCAGAGTTCTTTTTTTATCAAACCAGAAATAAATAAAATTATTTTATAGCAAGGTTCAGCAAAACTTTCACATTTTGGTGTTTTTTGTTTGCTTTTTTTTTCACTATACTGGAATAACGTGTGATATTAGGTTGGTGCAAAAATAATGACGTAATAATGTCGTTTTTGACTTATTTTTTAACGTCAAAAAACGACATTATTATGTCATTATTTTTGCACCAACCTAATACTTAACTATACACTATGATGTGAATTAAAACTGCCTATTTTTCACTGATGCCATCAGCGATGTTTTATTGTCTAGAATATATCACCTGTGCATGAGTTCAGAAACTTCTCTTTCTTCTAAGCTATGGAATGGAAGTCATACAGCGTAGTTAGTTGAGTCAGAAATCTGTTGTTATTGTCCTTCTATGTGCTGTACGCCCCCTTCAGTACGTATGCGATCATCATTGGTTGTCTACAATTTCCTGTCCTTTGTATCTCTTGATAAATTTTGTTTTTTTTTAAATCTCTCCTAAGACTTGCTTCGCGATTCATGTAATCAAGCTCGCTAGGTAGATAATATGTTGTTTGCCTCTGTGCCTGTTGTCTTCAATCTGCCCTGTGAGTATCAAATTTTCCAACCCCGCTTCAATTCAAAATTAAGTGTTTGTTAACTAGCTAGTCGACGTCGTAAAACCTTACGCTTACTTAAACCGCAAGAACTGTAATTAGTCTATGGTTAACTGTGGCTCTTTGTTTTGAAGAAATTCTAGAGATTCAGTAAAGATTAATTTCATATGATTTTTTTTTTTTTCAGTTTATAAATTTTAGGGCTATCTAAATCTGAAACATACTTTTAGACTGTAATGGATTTCATTGGAGATAATAATGATTTTCCAATACAATTCCTAATATTTAACACATAGGTTGGAAAAGATGAGGTAGTTTCATACATTTGCCAAGTAACAGGTAGTTTTTATGAGGTCAACGGCCAACGATTTTTTATAATTGTACATCTCTTAGGTACAGTTAAAGAGCATACTCTGTCTAGGTATCCCAAGTTAGTTAACTACCATTCGTGATACCCGGTTGTTCAATCAGGCCTCCATCGATTCATAGGTAACTAGTGGCTTGCCATTTCTTTCAAGAAAGGTTATAGGTCTCAATCTGTCCTGCTAGACAGATTTATACCATTTCCAACTGTATTTGTGTGTAACTGAATGTCACGAACTCGATTTGAATTCGAACCCGGCTCTCCGACTTCTCATACCGAGCCGATATCCATTATATCACAACACACCTCCAAGAATTCTCTTACTGAAGTTAGTTTCACTAGTCAGTTTGTTGTTGAATTAGTTACTCATCCCACCTCTGATTTGTCCATCTGGAATATTCTGGATATTCGACTATTTAGCTAGAATGGAACATGTCGGAATACGATTTCTCCTATAAATCCATCGCTAATAAACCTTTTTTGTTGTTTACTTCCTTTACGATCATCTGATCAGTATAAACGTTTTTTTTTTTTCCTGATATTTGTTAATCGAAGACTTCTACCGCAACGGTAGGCTCATGATCGATCTCTAGTTCTTGGCCTAGTTTATTTGGAGGGGGTTCTATTTGAATGTGGATTGTCCTGATTCTAGTCATCTATTCTGTAATTTTTCCTTTCTTTAAATTTTAATCAGCTAATCTCTAGTTCAACATAGTGAAACTGTTAAAAGATAGCGAAATAGAGATTACCCGTTGATCCCTATTCTGACTGTATTTCCAGGGTGCATGTATTTATAGCAATATTTTTCAATTTTTAAGTTTCCCAAAAAATCTTTCATCTTTTTTTATTGGTGCTTTGTTGTGTTTCCTTTGGCATGCCAAAATTCTACTCAAGTAATAATTGCGTGGTCGGAAAATCATCACGCATTTCCCCGTTATGAATTATTAATCAAACAATAAAGGCAAGGCCACAGTTGGATAGTACGGTACTGTACCTAAAATAAATATATTGTTGGTGATGTGCAGAATTTATTAATTATGCTTGAAAGAATCAGAAGGAATTTGTGTAGGTTGCGTGACTTTCTGCATCCACAACAAATAAATAAACGAAATTTAAAATACGATTACGAACAAGACATATTCAATTAGAAACTAATAAAACATTTATATACAATTCAAAACAATATACAAGCAGAATAATTGGTATATGTTATGTTGGCAAAATGTGTATGATGTTTTAGGTTTCAGAATGTCTCTCTTTGTAATCGTTCGTTCATTTACAGTCCGTTTTAGATTTGTGTTGGTATTAGAATTGTCGATATTAAGTGTCTTTTTAGTAGGAGTTCTTAAGGAGTGATCTACCTTTGACTGTAATGTTTTTAAGGTCGTTCGCACATTGATGTTTACTTAATAGGTAGTGAATATAATTCACTTTAGATAAGAAATGTTTGAGAATCGATGTCCACAGAGTTAGTAGAGTTTAAATTGTGAGTGAGTCAGCGTCGATGTACCTTTGCGCGGTAAAATCGTAATTTCGAGTGACGTGGAGTATGTTGGAAATTTCTCTGTGGGTGTTCGTCACTGACTGCTTGGGTCAGTCGGCGCCTTCTTTTATAAGTTCTGAAAGTCCGTAATCGGCTCACTTATTTTTGGCGCAATTTCGTTTTGCACGTGAAACTTTCAGATTATAGTGTCGTTGACCAATGAGATTTGTTGGTTCGTCTAGTACGGTTTTAATTGGTTGAAGTTTTCCGTACGTAGGCGTAAGATATAGACTGTTCTGTTACTAGGGGTGATAGATAGAAAAAAGGCGAGTCTACAATATCAATTCTCCTATCCGGCAATCTATCGTTTATAGAGTATTGCAGAGTTTAATTTGTATGACATTAAAAGAACGGAACACAACATTCCAGCCTCTCCAACAGCATTTTAATCAGGAATGCCAATCTTCTGTTTACATCGTGTTGTTACAGGTGACGCAAAATGACTTTTGCAAGTAAACAGAAAACAAAAATTCAGTGGTTATCACAAAATACGAAAGCAGTATCAAAACCAAAACCAGGACTCCATGCAGAGAATTTTATTTTTTATCAATATTCGCCCTACATGACTCAAGGGGTAAAGATTATTACTGAAGATATCTTTTTATGTCAGCAGTAAAAGTAAGAAATAAAAATGTCAGCAGTAAAAGTAAGAAATAAAAAGGCACACACAGACACACACAATATATATATATATATATATATATATATATATATATATATATATATATATATATATAAACTTTCATATGTTTTTACATGACTCCTGGTAAAACGTAATTCGTGGCTATTGCGTCTCTTTGAAGTTTTGTCTCTTTTTCTGCGTTTATTTCTCTGTAAAAATGTTTCGCTATTTTGAGATCTGCAGTTTTCCACATGCTGGAAAATCCTATATTTGTATTTTTTTATCCAGATGCTTTAGTCACACTATATCGGTATTTCTCCTTCCAGTGGTGCCGTGATTACTTTTTGTTTGACTTTGACATAATCTACAATTACCACCCATATCCGTAAATGACCTTGCGTCGTTTTATTTGGAGATCTATCGTCCTAATCTAATTTCTTAAACAGGTTATTTTACTGTTGTATGGAGTTTCTCTCGTCATTTTTCTCCCACCAGGTTTTCAAATTTTATCACCTCACCTTTTCTACCGCGCGTTCATACCCCACTTATTTATGACCTAGCCTTTTCTACCGCGCGTTCATACCCCACTTATTTATCTCCTAAACATTTCTACCGCGCGTTCATACCCCACTTATTTATGACCTAGCCTTTTCTACCGCGCGTTCATACCCCACTTATTTATGACATAAACTTTTCTACCGCGCGTTCATACCCCACTTATTTATGACCTAGCCTTTTCCACCGCGCGTTCATACCCCACTTATTTATCACCTAACCTATTCTACCGCGCATTCATACCCCACTTATTTATGACCTAGCCTTTTCTACCGCGCGTTCATACCCCACTTATTTATGACCTAACCTTTTCTACCGCGCGTTCATACCCCACTTATTTATGACCTAGCCTTTCCTACCGCGCGTTCATACCCCACTTATTTATCACCTAAACTTTTCTACCGCGCGTTCATACCCCACTTATTTATGACCTAGCCTTTTCTACCGCGCGTTCATACCCCACTTATTTATCACCTAACCTTTTCTACCGCGCGTTCATACCCCACTTATTTATGACCTAGCCTTTTCTACCGCGCGTTCATACCCCACTAATTTATGACCTAACCTTTTCTACCGCGCGTTCATACCCCACTTATTTATCACCTAAACGTTTCTACCGCGCGTTCATACCCAACTTATTTATCACCTAAACTTTTCTACCGCGCGTTCATACCCAACTTATTTATGACCTAGCCTTTTCTACCGCGCGTTCATACCCCACTTATTTATCACCTAACCTTTTCTACCGCGCGTTCATACCCCACTTATTTATCACCTAACCTTTTCTACCGCGCGTTCATACCCCACTTATTTATCACCTAACCTTTTCTACCGCACGTTCATACCCCACTTATTTATCACCTAACCTTTTCTACCGCGCGTTTATACCCCCACTTATTTATGACCTAACCTTTTCTACCGCACGTTCATACCCCACTTATTTATCACCTAACCTTTTCTACCGCGCGTTTATACCCCCACTTATTTATGACCTAACCTTTTCTACCGCGCGTTCATACCAACTTATTTATGACCTAAACCTTTTCTACTGGGCGTTCATACCCCACTTATTTATCACCTAACCTTTTCTACCGCGCGTTCATACCCCACTTATTTATGACCTAAACTTTTCTACCGCGCGTTCATACCCCACTTATTTATCACCTAACCTTTTCTACCGCGCGTTCATACCCCACTTATTTATCACCTAACCTTTTCTACCGCGCGTTCATACCCCACTTATTTATCACCTAACCTTTTCTACCGCGCGTTCATACCCCACTTATTTATTACCTAACCTTTTCTACCGCGCGTTCATACCACCACTTATTTATGACCTAAACTTTTCTACCGCGCGTTCATACCCCACTTATTTATCACCTAACCTTTTCTACCGCGCGTTCATACCCCACTTATTTATCACCTAACCTTTTCTACCGCGCGTTCATACCCCACTTATTTATCACCTAACCTTTTCTACCGCGCGTTCATACCCCACTTATTTATCACCTAACCTTTTCTACCGCGCGTTCATACCCCACTTATTTATCACCTAACCTTTTCTACTGCGCGTTCGTACCCCACTTATTTATCACCTAACCTTTTCTACCGCGCGTTCATACCCCACTTATTTATCATCTAACCTTTTCTACCGCGCGTTCATACCCAACTTATTTATGACCTAGCCTTTTCTACCGCGCGTTCATACCCCACTTATTTATCACCTAACCTTTTCTACCGCGCGTTCATACCCCACTTATTTATCACCTAACCTTTTCTACCGCGCGTTCATACCCCACTTATTTATCACCTAACCTTTTCTACCGCGCGTTCATACCCCCACTTATTTATGACCTAACCTTTTCTACTGGGCGTTCATACCCCACTTATTTATCACCTAACCTTTTCTACCGCGCGTTTATACCCCCACTTATTTATGACCTAACCTTTTCTACCGCGCGTTCATACCAACTTATTTATGACCTAAACCTTTTCTACCGGGCGTTCATACCCCACTTATTTATCACCTAACCTTTTCTACCGCGCGTTCATACCCCACTTATTTATGACCTAACCTTTTCTACCGCGCGTTCATACCCCACTTATTTATGACCTAAACTTTTCTACCGCGCGTTCATACCCCACTTATTTATCACCTAACCTTTTCTACCGCGCGTTCATACCCCACTTATTTATCACCTAACCTTTTCTACCGCGCGTTCATACCCCACTTATTTATCACCTAACCTTTTCTACCGCGCGTTCATACCCCCACTTATTTATGACCTAAACTTTTCTACCGCGCGTTCATACCCCACTTATTTATCACCTAACCTTTTCTACCGCGCGTTCATACCCCACTTATTTATCACCTAACCTTTTCTACCGCGCGTTCATACCCCACTTATTTATCACCTAACCTTTTCTACTGCGCGTTCATACCCCACTTATTTATCACCTAACCTTTTCTACCGCGCGTTCATGCACCACTTATTTATCACCTAACCTTTTCTACCGCGCGTTCATACCCAACTTATTTATGACCTAGCTTTTCTACCGCGCGTTCATACCCCACTTATTTATCACCTAACCTTTTCTACCGCGCGTTCATACCCCACTTATTTATCACCTAACCTTTTCTACCGCGCGTTCATACCACCACTTATTTATGACCTAAACTTTTCTACTGCGCGTTCATACCCCACTTATTTATCACCTAACCTTTTCTACCGCGGTTCATACCCCACTTATTTATGACCTAAACTTTTCTACCGCGCGTTCATACCCCACTTATTTATCACCTAACCTTTTCTACCGCGCGTTCATACCCCACTTATTTATGACCTAACCTTTTCTACCGCGCGTTCATACCCCACTTATTTATCACCTAACCTTTTCTACCGCGCGTTCATACCCCACTTATTTATCACCTAACCTTTTCTACCGCACGTTCATACCACCACTTATTTATGACCTAAACTTTTCTACCGCGCGTTCATACCCCACTTATTTATCACCTAACCTTTTCTACCGCGCGTTCATACCCCACTTATTTATCACCTAACCTTTTCTACCACGCGTTCATACCCCCACTTATTTATGACCTAACCTTTTCTACTGGGCGTTCATACCCCACTTATTTATGACGTAACCTTTTCTACCGCGCGTTTATACCCCCACTTATTTATGACCTAAACCTTTTCTACCGCGCGTTCATACCCCCACTTATTTATGACCTAACCTTTTCTACCGCGCGTTCATACCCCCACTTATTCTATCGAAATACAAATACCGCAAATAATAACGTGGCTCTGTGTAGCATTTTGTCACTGCCGAAAGAGCGTGAAACAACGATTCTCAAACGATCACCAAAGTTAAGCAACGGCGAGCCTAGTCAGTAACTAGATGGGTGATAGCTTTGGGACATTGGTGTTGTAAGCGATTGGTGTGCGTAATGTCATAGGTAACATCTCGGAATTGGAAATCGGCAAATTCCAATTACAGTCGTGCCCGTCATATTCACTCAAGTACAAATAGCCTTGGGAAAAGCGTAAATCTGCCTCTTATCCACCTAGCTATGCGTTAATTAGTAGAAGTTGAATCAGTAAAAATCATTATTATCTCAAAAAATTCCGCAAGACTTTTCTGCAAGAGGCTGAGAAGCCGTTAAAAGTAAATCAATCACTGGCCAATGAAGAGTGAGCACACACTGAGAACACTAACAATTAACACAAATGTAATTTTTCTTATATTACACAATTAAACCAATTAAAAGGAATTTCTCCTTCTTCTTCTTCTTCTTCTTCTTCTTCTTCTTATTATTATTATTATTATTATTATTCTCTCCTTCTCCGTCATCGTTATCTTCTTCTTCTTCTTCTTCTTCTTCTTCTTCTTCTTCTATGACGACGGTTGCTATCATCATCATAAATTCAATATCGACATTTTTAGAATATTATATTCCAGTTTCTATCTAATATATAACAACTCTAGCGTATACTGCAAACATACGTTCCTTATTGATTATATTCTCACAATATTTTTGAACATACTCACTCTTTTCTCGCATGATGATGGGCGCTCAGAAAACCTCATTGATTCCAATTTTCAACAGAATCTGTCCTTGCCACGGCCAATTGTTCCTAAATGCGTCTTTTTTAATGTATCGCCACAATACTGTTTATTTATCAAGACCTAAGTGTGACCAGTGAGCGTTGTACATTAAAATATGATAAAATTTATTATTTTTTTATCTGCTTACTAGTAGTTATAATAGAAAAAAATATTTATTGTCATTGTGTGAAAGCATAAGCGATTCTAAAATTGTGTGCATAAGAATGACTTATGTTCATTAATATTATACTTAAATAAATATCCCGCATTTTCTGGCGGCAAAGCAGAAAAAAAAAGCTTTCTTGTCTGAGTTTTATGAAGAGAGATTTAGCGAAGTACCAGATTAACGTCTCATAATTTTCATTTAGAATGGCTTAGATGTAATCATAAGTTTTATGCAAACAGTTTCTTGTATCGCTTCTTGCTTGTGGAACTCTCTTTCGACTTCCTGATTCTCTGTCATATTTGATATTCAAAACTAAATGCAATGTCGATCATTATCTTCTATCTTCTTAATTCTTTTATTGTCTTCTCTCCTTAATAGTAGTTTTTTTAATATATTCTCTAACACTGAGTAGCTTTTACATCATAGTGACTTTGTTGTCTTACTTGTTGTGAAATCATTAAAAAAAGAACTACTGAGAAAACTAGGAAGAGCAGAACTTTTCATACGGACTAAATGTAGAAAGTAAAGTTAGTTACAACATGCAAGCTCTTCTCAATCCTTACTATTGCGGGAAAATACTTCTATCGAAAGTATATTCTTTACAGCCGAGCTGATAGTAATAATTGGTGTACAATGCGCCTCAGTTTCTCCAGGACTGTCCCGAATTGAGATGACTGCTCCAGGGATATCTTCTTTTTTTATACCATAACTGAATCTCAAGCGGTATTGGGTCATGACAACACTTTTTATACAAGAAATATAAACCTAAAATAAAAATTGAAACCTGCCCCGATATGAAGCATAAGAATCATAGAACTCTATATGATAATAATAATAATAATAATAATAATAATAATGATAATAATAATGATAATAATAATAATAATAATAATAATAATAATAATGATAATAATAATAATAATAATAATAATAATGATAATAATAATAATTTTGTGCCTGCCCTTCAAATTGTAAATAACAGTAAAGTTTATACAATTTTTCTTTTGTTTAATTTCATTTTTGGTTTTTAATTTAATTTTTTGTAATAACCCTCAATGTTAAAGTATGACCACTTCTGATATTTCATCTGGTATTGGTCACTGCGACTTATAATAAGTTCAAACTTAGTAGAGTCATTACCATCTTTTTATACGCCTATGCTTTCCCCCCTGAATACAGTACTCGATAATGGACTCCTTAACCATATGAATATAATCCACCACATCTCAATGGGTACGACAAGGTTTTGGTCGACAGTCGTCCTAGAGCGGGTAACTTGAACAAAATTACCCTTTGTCGGTCAAGAAGAAAACGCAAAAATTACTAATCTCAATGATTACGAACAATTTTTCATACTGGATCAGAGAGGAACCCGTTAGGGAACGAAAAATCTGTCACTGGAACAAATTCTTTGAATAACGAAGAGACACTTGTTAACCAAAAACGAACTATTTTCAACTTTGGACCAATTGACTCAATGCCAAATCAATGAAAAGAAAGAGTACGAAATGGTCTCGCGAAGAGTATCAAGTCATGACATCCTTTCTCATCACACTCGAAAATATAAAAAGAACATGACGAATAAGACATACCAAATATGGTGGACTATATTAGAAAGTGAAATAAGACCTCATCTCAACCCAAACATGTTTGTCAATATCCCATAGGGACATCGTGCAAAATAAAAGACGCTCAAATGCAGAAACAGATAAAATAAAACTAGACATGAATACAATAACCCATCATTCAAACAGTAAAGCGATTAGAGTAGAACTAAATAATATGAAAGAGGATGAGGTAAAAACTAAAATAAATGAGATACGATATAATAATCTCCCAGGAAGTAAAACTGAAAAATCTTACTGTTACATAACCTGCATTTATCCAGACGATGTCAATGAAGATGATTCCATCTACATTAAGGTAGAATTCTTTCAAAACTACAGAAATGAAATCACCGTTTTGAAAAGCCACATCACCTAAGTACTCGACAGAGTAACTCTCACACGAATGTCAGAAAGAGACCATCACTCAAACATTCATATCTCAAAGTCCAATAAGCACATTGTGCAAATATACAATGCTACACAGGAAACACTGTTAACGGACAAACTATTGGAAAACATAACAGAAGTTAACAATGTCATATACACAACAGATTTAGCATCTACTGGAAAGCTTTGGGTCAAGACAATGAAAAGATTAAACAACAGACAAAGAGAGCCAGCTTGAAAGGTAAAAATCATGCGAGAAATAAAGGAAATCTTATGTGAGATTTCGATATTAGAAGACATTAGAAAGAAACCCAAGTGTCTCAACACGCAAATACAGAAATGCGGAAATATAAAATTAAATCACTAAATGAAATTCCTTCAATCAAGGAAATGCTGAAACAAAAACTGCAGTTAAACACCCAGACAACAAGACCATACTGAACAAGTTGTAGGTTCTATCGCCACGATAAAATATTTCAAATGAACCATATTAAATTTCACAGGTATACATGTCAATATCCATCTATTGACAAGGTGTAGTAATTTTGGGAGAATATTTAGAGCAACCCAGAGGAATATAAACCAGGCACAAAATGGATCCAACGTGAAGAAGAACGAATGCTGAATAAATAACCACAAGAGAAGGAAAATACAATCGCGAATAATATTAAGCAAGCTCTAACGAAATCCCAAAAATGAAAATCCCCACAAAATGACAAGATGTCCAATTTTTGGATCTACAATCTGTCATCAATCCATAAAACCCTTGCACAAACTCTATCAATATTCATTAATTATCCCAATGAAATCCCAGAATGGATCACATGTAAAAAACAAGTGGAGCAAATGACCTGAAAAATTATAGGCCAGTAACATGTCTGTCCATCATGTAAAAATTGATCGCCAAGCAAACAACCTTCTTCTTCTGGAACAGAGGGATGCAGGAGAGGGCCATACGGTTGCAATGATCAACTAGTGATAAACAAAATGATCATGGAAAATTTCAGGAGACTATGTAGAAATCTTAGCGCAGAATGGATTACCGTAAAGCCTTTGACAGCGTGCCACACTCATGAATACTTAAGAGTGGAAATGTAAGAAAATCTCTCTCGTGATAGTACATTTTCTTAAATACAGCATGGGAATGTGAAAAACCACGTTATACCTAAATCCCACCACAGACACGAGGATTCTATCAAGGAGAATCCTTTTCCCCCTTATGTTTTATCTGTCTTTAATTCCCCTTATGTATAAACTAAACAATAATAACTAATGTTACAAACTAATCAAGAAAGAACTCAATCACCTGCTATCCATGGATAATATCAAGCTCTTTGCCAAAGACGACAATGAGTTGAAGGGTCTCCTCAAGATTGTAAATTGTTTCAGTGACGACATAGCTATGGATTTAGGATTAGATAAATGTAAGATAAGTAACTTCAAGAAACGAAGAACTACAGAAGCACAACTGAATTAGATTTTGTCACAAAGATTAGGGAAGTGGAACAAGAAGAAGCGTATAATTTCCTAGGAATTAGAGAAGGAGATGAAATACCGAAATGAAGGAGGAGATAAGGAAGGAGAATTATATGCATGTGCATCTGGTACTGAATATTGAGCTGAATTCAAAAACCAGAATATCAGATATAAACACCTTGGCTGTCCCTGTGCTGCAATACAGTCTCAATATTTTTAACTGTACCATAGCTGACGTTAAGTGAATGGACGCCAAAATGAGAAGGATTCTAACCTGTCACCACACGCATCCTATCAAGGCTGATGTTGATCATCTGTATGTGCCCAGATCAGAAGGTGGCAGAGGATTAGTTCAGTTAGAAACCTCTTACAAAACTACTATTGGCTTTCAAAGATACCTGGAAACTATAGAAAACTGCGTGATTATATGTGTTAAAGAACATGAAATTAGGAAGCGATTTTACTCAGTAATAAATGAAGCCAACAAGTTCAAGATGGAGCTTCAATTTGGCGAAGAAATACAAGTAAAGCACAATACACCGACAGAAGCTGCAAATAATAAAGAATTCAAAGGCAAATGCAACCGACCAGATACATAAACGATGGCAATATAAACCGTTTCATGGTCAATAATCTGCGCGTACCAAACAAGCTGATGTAGACAAACCTCGTACCCATCAGTGATTACGTAGTGCAGGGTTAAAAGCTGAAATGGAAAGTTTTTCTTGCTGTACAGGACCAATGCTTGCTAACTAAAAATCTCGAAGGGATCGTGATTACAGACAAAAAGTGCCTCTTTATTGATATGAAAGTCCTTGCACACTGCAATGTCTTTTTGAAGATCTTCAAAAAGCTATCGAAATACAAGAACCTTGAAATCGATATCTCCAAAATGTGGCACATGAGGACATCAACAATTTCATCTGTAGTTAGAGCCCTCGGGTTGATTGGAAAAGAGTCATTGAAGGGATTCCTTGCAGACTATACCATAAAGAAATATAAAAAAAAACTGCTCTCACGAGCACAGTCCACACCTTACGAAGGGCTATGTGTATATAAAATATGTGATGTTTTATTTAAATTACTTAGTGGAAAACATTATGACCTTAGGTCTCCGGTAGGGACACGGAAAGAATTGAATATACAGCAGAAATTAAAGGAAATATAATAATAATAATAATAATAATAATAATAATAATAATAATAATAATAATAATAATACACCAACCATTACTCTCAGAGTTTCTAATCTTAATCGATTCGAAATTTTAACCATGTTTAATTCATGGTGAATTAAGATGAATTAAAATAAATATCCTGTTCAGTACCACAGATTCACTTGTCAAAAGGATATATTTCTAGTTCAAAGGAGAAGTCCTCAAAGGTGACTCAGCATTCACCTCTTGATACGTGAGAACACCTCCATAGGACACCGTCTGAGTGGACTGGGTTACTCGATCTGTAGTTACTTAAGTATCGCTGCTTTTATGTAAGCCAGTCACAATATTGCACACATTTGAGGTGTATTTCTTTCAGACTGGATGTTCATGATGAGTATATTGAACATCGTTTATTTGTACAATAGTGACAATATTTTGGCGCCTTGCTTTTTAACTCAGTAATAATAAAGGTAATAACTGACAAAAGAAAAAACGAACGTTCTAAGTCACTAAAAAGATAAAAACAGACAGGAAAAGCAACTCCTCAGAAATTTCAAGAGATAAATGGAAGAAGCTGCCGTGAAGCCAATTAGTGACTTGGCTTCAAATCAAAAAGCAAAATCGAATCCTCAATGATGGCGATCCAAAATAATTTAGAATCAGCATGCATGAAAGCGAACCTAAAACTTAGAAACATAAAAGTATTAAGTTCCGAACTCACATACAGTTTTTCAGGAAAATAGCTTTCTCAACTGGTATCGGCTTTTCCAGGATTAATGAGTTTCCTTCCTAACATTTTGTTTTAAGTTTGTCTAGAAAGTCACCATCTTATATAAATCATTATTCCCCTTCTAGTTATACAGGGTGCAATGGATAAATCGTCATCTAAATGACACAAAAATGAAAATAACACTGATATATCATTTTATCAGATATATTTACCAAAATGATACAAAAATATCTCGAAATATTAACGAGTGAATAATTCAATAAAATAACCATTGGCTTCAAACACGACCTCCAAACAATTTCGGAATTACCTGAAAATCTTCTGGACAGTCTTTTTTTTAAGTTTGTGAATGCTGTCATATTTGTTGCCTTTAGTTCATCATTGATGTTACAAGGAGTTTTGTGGATCACTCGATCAGCTGCTCCCACGCGTAATAATCAAATCGATTGTAGTCTGAGGAGTTAGTTGGCCAGATGTAACGGGTGATGTGGTCGCAGAGATTGTCTGATAGTTATATCTGGGTTCTCATGTTTGTGTGGAATGGCGCAAATCTTGTTGCCAGAGACAGGGTCTTCCAGCAGCGTCCCTCGTGTCCTAGGTCAGCACTACCTCTTCATGGCACTTAATTTAGGCCTCCGTGTTGATATTGGGGCCCTGTGAGAAGATGAATGTAGGCATAACGCCACCATCACAAATGATCACTCGAAGCACTTTTGTAATCACAATTAGACTCATCTGACTCTTTCCGAATCTTCTTCACTGTCCTCAGATTGACACTCAAACACTCCGAAATGTTCGTATTGGAGCTGCCGGCGGGAATGCCAAAGATTACGGTATGCCGTTTGCAAATTTCTGGTGGAATTAATTGCGTGATGATACTCTTTTTCTCACAGACCATAGCCATTTGACTATTATCCGGTCCAGTCGTCAAAATCAAAACAAATAATGAGCATGCGCGAAATTAAAAACATAAAAATGGGAAAAATTACCCGCGTTGTTATTTTTTTTGATTTTGTCGATTCCACTCTTTAGTAGGATCGTTTGGGTACCATCTGTAAGAAAAAGAGTACCATGGCGTAATTCACTCCACCGGAAATATGGACACGGAAGGCTGTACTATTTGATTCGCGCCGGTTTGTAATTGGGAGGGATAATTCCAAGAAGGATATTAATCCAAAGACAGCTCAATGTAAATAATAGAGCAATAAAATAATAATTAGTAGAGTCAATCCTTAAAAATCCATTTCGGTGATAATTTATTTCATGAATATATTTAAATATTCATCCCTTCAGACGGAACTTTAAGAAAAGAAATCAATTTGTCCAGGCAGAGGGAAAAGGAAGAGGAAAAAAAGAAAAAGTGAAAGAAAAAAAATCATAATAAAAAGGGAAGAAAGAAAAAGAAAAATTTCAATATAAATTTTTTTTTAAAGTTAGGGAAGGAAGAAAGAGAGGGAGAAGAGAGAGAAAGAGAGGGAAGAGCGGGAGGGAAAGAAAAGAAAGTAAAGAAGGAAGAATTAAAGATGACCCAATAGGTTGAGCTAGAAACATTTTTTTCTTTAAAGGGCTGGATAATTAATATACTGGTTAAAAGAGGGGATTTAAAAAATTATAATTATATATATATATATATATATATATATATATATATATATATATATATATATATTCTGTTTTTTTTATTCACATCAACAGTGCGCCGTTATTTCCTTCTTATCCATATAATCTTCACTGTATACCATCTACTCTTCTGTTCATATAACATACTTTATTGATCAGAACTATTTTAATAGTAATCTACCTATATATATATATTGAATATATTTGGATACGGATTTTAAATTTACTGATATTTATTTAGACACAAACGAAAATTATTCGCTTTGGATTTATCTTTATTTCTATTTTCAGACCATTTCATTATTTTTGGTGAACATTTCAATATAACTTGGTCCATGTCACTGTTTCATGCTTTAAATGCAATCATCATGGCCTGATTTTGTAGGTTTCTCGCTCAACCGAGCTCTACACATAGAGGATTCAATGGTTAAATTGTCGCCATTTTATACTTTTTTTTTATTTTGCGCATGCGCGTTGTTTGTTTTTCATTTTGTCGACTGGACAGTATAATAGGGTTAGGTGACCACTCTGTGTTAGAAAAATTACACCATGACACATTTCGCAGAGTCTGAAATTTTGGAAACGGCATGCTGTAATATTTGGAATTCGCACGGACAGATCCAATACGAACATTTCAGAATGTTTGAGTGTCAATCTGAGAACAGTGCAGAAGATTCGGAAAGAGTTGGATGAGTCTAATTGTGATGACGAAGGTGTTTCGAGTGATCACTAGTGATGGTGACGTTATGCTTACATTCATCTTCTCACAACGACTCAGATTGAGGTGGTAGTGTTGTCCTGGCTAGAGAGGTACGCTGCTAGAAGAAACTACGTCTAGCAACAGGACCCTTCACCATGCCGCATAAGCAGGAGATTTCAGTCATGACTGTCAGTCAATTTCTGCGACCACATCCACCCGTTACATCTGGCCACCTAATTCCTCAGACTGCAACTCCCTGGTTTATTGTGTGGCGCGTACGTAAGAGAGAGAGAGAGAGAGAGACTTAAACAGAACACCTTGCAACACCAAAGACGAACTGAAGACAAGGATTAAGGCAGTATTCACCAACTTAAACAAGGAGACCGTTTAGAAGAAATGAAGGAGAATAAAGACCGTTTAAAAGAGATTAAGTCTTCTGAAGGCCGGCGTTGATGCCGAATGGCGATTTTATTGAATAAATGTACTCCTCATAATTTCAATATCTTTTTGATTTTGGTAAATATATCTGTTAAAATGGGATGCCAATGCTATTTTCATTTTTTGTATGTTTTGAATGACTTACTACAAAATTTATTTAACTAACGTAATTACAAATTCATGATTTAATAACACCTCCTCATAAGCGACCTCTCTGGCCGTCAAAAATAATTAAATTTAGCCTGATCGTCTGTGAATACAACATAACATAATTTTTACCGAAAAAAGAAGCAATATATGTGAAACACACTGACTGCGCTTGGTGGAGATGGGGAAAGCAGAGATTCCTGAAATCTTTGAAACTTTTCAAATATATTGTAATAGGTGAAGTTAACTGTTTTTATTGATTTTAAGGTACCAATTTTGACAGTTTTATCGATTTTTTGCGTTTAATAATAATAATAATATATATATATATATATATATATATATATATATATATATATATATATATATATATATATACAGTAGCGTCCAAAACTAAGGGACAAAATTTTAAAACCTAATATTTGTTAGAAATAACAACTGTGAAAAGCTGAAATTTTGACAACTGGTAGTCGTTATCATCCATAATAACATACTAAAATTTGAATCATTTGCAAAGGATAGAAAAAGAATTATAACAATTATTTATTTATTTTCAAAATAGGATCGTCCAAAAGTAAGGGACAAAATTGAGAAAAACAATGTAAACAGTATGCTATATTCAAATTTTTTGATTTCCTCTAACGAATAAGTCTTACTTAGTCATTTGTAAACGTTGCATCAGCCGGCACCATGGCGAAACGCCAAAAACTTGATTACTCTGTGAGACAAGCTATTGTGAAGCTACACAAGGAAAAGCACACCATTAGAGAGATTTCAGAGAAAGTGAAACGTTCCAAGAGTGTTGTAGGCAGGGTTGTTAAATCCTACAATGATACTGGCAAAATAGTTAGTCCTTTTAAAACCGGCAGACCCCGCAAAATCACAGAAATTAAAAGGGTTATGAATAGTACCTGCTGTTTTAATGTGTCAAGACAGACTGTTTGTAGACGACTGCAAGAAATAGGGCTGTTTAATCGAACCCCAGGGAAGAAACTACTTGTTAGTTCGAAGAATAATAAGAAGAGATTGGAGTTTGCAAACAGGAATGTAATTTGGACATATGAAAATTGGGCAAAAGTATTTTTCAGTGATGAAAGCAAGTTTAATTTATTTGGAAATGATGGAAAAAACAATGTCAAGAGACGTATTGGTGAAAGATTAAGTATAAAGTGTACTAAGAAAATTGTCAAGTTTGGGGGCGGAAGCGTCATGGTATTTGGAATGTTTTCTAGCCAAGGTACAACGCCTCTTGTCCGGTTACAAACTCGTGTAAACGCGCAGATCTATAAAAACATTGTTCAAGATCATGTTGTGCCAATCATACAGAATTCAGGTTTCGATAGGGCTACCTTTATGCAAGGTGGTAATGAGTTACCTTAGCGAGCAAGATTTGGAAATTATGGATTGGCCACCGCAAAGTCCTGACTTAAATCCAATAGAACATCTTTGGAAGACCTCAGGAGTGAATGTTATGGAAAGAAATCCCACTAACACGGAGGATTTGTGGGTGAAGCTTCAAGAAGAATGGTCTAAAATTAGTATCGAGGATTGTCAAGAACTGATTCGTTCTTGTAGTCGAATATGTGCAGCTGTCATTGAGAGCAAGGGCTCATTTACTAAATATTGATTGTACATGTATTTTTATTGGTTTTTTTTTGCCGTTTACATTGTTTTTCTCAATTTTGTCCCTTACTTTTGGACGTTCCAAATTTGAAAATAAATAAATAATTGTTATAATTCTTTTCCTATCCTTTGCAAATGATTCAAATTTTAGTATGTTATTATGGATGATAACGACTACCAGTTGTCAAAATTTCAGCTTTTCACAGTTGTTATTTCTAACAAATATTAGGTTTTAAAATTTTGTCCCTTAGTTTTGGATGCTACTGTATATATATATATATATATATATATATATATATATATATATATGTGTGTGTGTGTGTGTGTGTGTGTGTGCGCGCGTGCGCGTGTGTATGTATGTATTTATTTGTAGATAGATAGGCAGAAAAATATTAGTTATGTACGAGAAAATTTAGTTAAAAATATGTGTTGCCATAAATGTGCGTATTTCTTTTAAATTTTTTCAACCAAAGGTAAAGGCTATAATGCCACAAAAGAATTACTGGGACTGAAAGGAAATAAGAAAATAAAATTTGAAATGAAAGGACAATGAAATAACATGTTTCAGACAGACAAAAGGTGATGGATGCAGTTGCATTCATTTTTTTAAGAATGTAACTAGTAAGGAAGCAAGCTGGAATAGTGTTCCACAGGCTAGAATTGCGAGAAAATAAACTTACGTATGTTTAAGTTACGGTTACATCTAGCTACTTCAGCACTAAAAGGATAAGCGACCTATTTGTCAATGTCGTAGTACGCTTAAATTCATCCGATCGAGATAATCAATGAGAGATCATTAGAAAAATTGCCATGAAAATATCTGTAGAAACGACAGACGAATGGCACGTCCCGAAGCGCCTTTGGATTTCATTGTGGCACTTTGTGCCCTCATTTAAAACACTTTCTAAATATTTTAATTGCTGTTTGATTTTGGTATCTCGAATTTGTAATTTTCATGTTGGGCCTTTTCTTTTGCTAACATCTATTCATTCTGTCTTCTTGCGATTCCTGTTTTTTCAACTCTTCTCACTTTCTTTCATTAACTTCTGTATAATTTCATTTAATTTCCTTTTTGTACCTTTTATAAACACCGTATCATATCTTAACACTGAAGTCGTCAATTAATGAATCCTGTTAGGGCTTCTAATTTTTGCTTTGTTTACAACTTCCTTATTCTGGTAGATTTATGACTGTTTTCCCGATATCAAGTATAATATTGTTTAGAATTACTGATTATTCACACCATTATGAATAAGTCGTTTTCTGTGGAATATATTTCACAACACGTCTTACATATTAGAACGAGTTGCTTTTCTTAGTTCCACATCTAGGACCCATCTTACCACGTACACAGACACGAATAATTCTCATTCATTACGTGTTCCATTCAGACAGATTCTTTCTGAGATACGTTGTTTTGTGGGATGCTTCTTCAATCACTACAAATTTAAGAACATCATACCGAAGAAAAAACGTTAATAATCCTACATTTCATCATAATCTACGTTTATTTCCACGTCTTACTTTCATACAACAACCTCATTCAGTAACCATTACGCTTAAGTGGCTCGGCTGTCTTGCATTGCGAGAGATTTTGGTAAAAATATACTCGAGTACGCTCCATATTATTTGTGCTAATTCTAGTAACATTGGAACGGAGCTGATGTAATTTCTTCTGAAAAATCCAGGCTCTCGCAAAAATTGCAAGAACCTTTGTGGCTGTTGCAAGCACACTAAAGTTTTCCATACTTTTATCTTTCACAATTTCAGTCTTCAAGGTCACTTTAAAGGTTTAAATATATTCGAACTTAATTCTTCCAATTTTGCTGTTCTGCAGGAACAGCACCATTAATTATCTGAGAATTTTTCTTCCTTTTTGTTCAGAATCCAGTTTTCTCGCATGGATTATGTGATCTATTTGAATTTCAGTATTTCACTTTGACTTTTCTGATTAACTTTTTATTACAGTACTCTTTCAGTCACGATCACATATTCATAAGTTAAGTAGTCACAATGTCAGTTTATTTTATTCATAAATAATTCAACCTCAACAATTTATTTTTTATTCGACACAAGAATGAGCCTCTTTTACTATATGAGATAATACAGCATCAGCTTTTTTATCCTAGACAATCTTAAAAGAGACCAATCATTAATATCGTAATTTTTTATCCGACTTCAGTCGAGATAATATAGCCCTCAATTGCGCACCATAGTGAATTCTAAATTCCATGTTTTTCATTGACTTTATAGAATACGTATCATCAAGGTTACATATGGTTTTCATTTAAAATTATCACGTTCAAACACCGCTTCTTGTACAATAACTGAAGTGAAGCAACTTCCAGCCTGGTCAGTACTGAGATGGGTGATAGATTGAGCATGCCAGGTGCCGTAAGTTAGCATGTGCAGTTCGTGTAATAGACAACCGCTCGGAAATGGTAATCAGGTAGCTGAGTTCAATTTCCAGCGGTGTTCGTTATCATCACTTACGTGCAAATACCTTGTAAAAGTATAAATCCACCTCTTTTCCCACCAGCTATAGGTTAATTAGTAGGACTTGTATAAGTACATCATTTTAATCTCCAAAAAATTCTTACAGTCTGATATATTTTCTGGCTTTAAATAACCTACAAAACGTTGATAGGCCGTAAAAAACAAAGTGATCAATCAATAAATAATTCATAATTATCGCTCTAGAATATTCGTCAATGGTATTCGTATGAAAGGAATTCGAACCCGACTCGCCGAGTTTCCCTTCTCTACCCTCTTAATCTATTATACTATTAGGTTGGTGCCAAAATAATGTCGTTTTCTCACATAGTAACATATGTGAGAAAACGACATTATTTTTGCACCAACCTAATACCTCGCAATTACAGTTAATTTAATTTTAAAATAACCCGAAGAAACAAAATCGTAGTATCGAAACAGACAAGCAAACCTTTCAACAACGATTAGGTTTATTATTACTGTATTTCTTTCTTTCTTTTTTTCAGTTTTGATACAAATTTATCTATTTTCACTTTCAATTTCCTCTTTTTTTATTTCCTTTAATTTTTATTTTGATTATTGCATCTACTGCAAGGAAAGGTGGGTCACTGTTTCGTACCAGAAGGTTTTTCTCATCAGAGTCAATCTTTGACATTTATAAATCTACCACTTGTCCGTGCATTAAGTATTGTTACCATATCTCGCCAGCTGTTCCGTCTACCCATCTCGAGGATATTGAAAAGATTCAAAGAAATATATACAGTTTAATCGATCCTGATTTGGCATCTCGACTTCACTCACTTTTTCACCGACGTGACGTTGCTTCTCTCTGTCTTTTCTAGAAATATTTTCATCGCTACTGCTCTGACGAGCTTTTTGTTGGTGCCTGGACTACATGAGTTTAAGCGTGCTACTAGATTGGCATCTAGGTCCCACCCTTTTATTTTTGATTTAGTTTAATGTAACCGCCACTTCTACTCCAACAGTTTCTTATGTCGCACTTCTCGGCTATGGATTTCCATTCCGTTTCCTTGCTTCCCCGATAACTACAATCTTCAAAGATTTAAATGCAATCTCAATCGCCATCTTCTATTTTCTTGAACCCCGTTCAGCTTTTATTTTTTCCTCGGTACCCCCTCCTACATCCAGTCTTTTCTCTCACCTTCATTTTATGTAATCCCCTGCGTACTAGTGACATTCCCGCCTTGCTTGGAGTAAAGTGCTTCAAAAAAAGATCATTTTTTTCTTTCGACTCAGCCATATTCTTTAGATAAAAGAGACGTTTTTTTTTCTTTCGTAGCCAGTCAGTGTAAGCAGGCTACGACTTCTCAGTACTCCCAAAATGAATTAATTTCTTGCAGTGTATTATTTATTTGATTATCGGTGAAGCAACACCTTTTCTCAACTTTTGGGGGCACCTTTTTTGTTTCTTTTCGTCTAGAATGTTCATTTTTATTACTTTCTGAGAGAAAAATCGAGGGCTTCCATCTAACAGCAATATTTAGGTGGATTCTACTAACACAATATCGCATATACGTTTATGCATAATTCAAGGTATATAGACAGTTTTTAATCTGGAAATTCTCTTCTTTTATATATTTTCAAAAATTCTGTCTTTTTATAATTTCGTACCCTTAATAACTCTAGCTGAGTCCACTTGAAAATTTATTTCCTGTAATCAACGTAATTGTTAATATTTCTTTATTTCCATATCTCTTTTAAGCGTTACTAAGTGACTGAAAGATTCAAGAAGAAAAATAGCGAAAGAAAGGTTCCGCATACCTCGTGTTCGGCTTTTAGAAAAGTTGACAAGATTCTTTGTAATTAGCAGAATATCTACAGATTTCAATTTCCATTCCAAGAAAACATGTGTGTATTTCTATTAGCAGGAAACCTAACCGAATCAAAATCTACCTACACTGGAAGAAAATTATAATGACTCCTGAAAATGCTCAACAACATTCTACGCATACTGCCGACTTACTTAAAAGTGTGGATAACATATCTTCAATGCAAAGTGAGAATATATATGTATCCATCTATCTGGCTTAAGCAAAAGCAAAAACTACCGGAACAATTTTACCAGTGCCGTATTATGATTTATCACTTTTAAGTTTTAAGCAGAGTTTATTGAAATTAGTTAATAATTTCATACTATAAGAACGGTCAACATGAACAGTGCGAAGTTGTTTTCCCTATTAGTAAAAGCTGAACCTCTTCGTCGAGTTTCAACCGACGTCTATTCTCAGTTCAGTTATGTGCCATGCGTGATACACGCTTTGACGATCATGTATCTTTTTGATACATGACTGATGATACAGTTCTTCCCGCAGTAGGTTGCCATTTCTTTCTGCGGTAGAATATTTGCCATCCAAGTCTATAGAATCCTGTCTGTCCAGCTATTTACCTGGACATACAGGATTAGCTGGAAGAAGAAGAAGAGGATTCATACCTTTCCCAAGGGTATTAGAACGTAAGTGAATGTAATGGATTCGAACTCAGCTCTCCGATTCCTCAATGTAAAGCTACAATCTTCATTATCTACAAAGCTTTGCAACAACGGAGGCGAGATTAATCAGGCAGTTCTGCATTTAGTCTCTGCACAAATTATTTTTTAATTGATACAGACATTTTCAATAACAAAGTAATTATTTCTAGTGACATTACAACTATGCACCATGAGGAGAAGGAAACTAGATGATGTGACTTGTTTACCGTTTTCTCTTAGTTGGTTTGCTGCCACTAATGGGCATTTTTCACCATTCGTCATTATTCTCGACTGGGATCAATCGAAAACGACGTTTAAACGCTGCAAAAATGACTGGGACGAGAAAAAAAGATTACCAATCCGAACTTATTGGACTTGACAAGCTATATATTGACAACGTTGATATTATCAGGAAGCACACCGCACCTGCTTTGCAAGAGAGACTCAAAGAAATACTAATTTGATGCTGAGATCAAGGAAAACTAGCCGCGGAGATGAAAAACATCGCCTTTCTAACCTTCTACAAAAATCAGAGTACAAAACTACAATTACAACAAAGCTTTGGAAGAAAAGCTCCATCAGTACTGAAAATAGTAATAGCAGTTACTAGTCAATGAATGCCGAATGTTTACAAAAAGTTTATCACCATGATCATCCAACTCAGCGAGGCAAAGTTTGGGCAAATTCATTGTAGTAGTAACATCTCCAGAAGACTTTCAATGGCAAAAGGTCTCAATAATCTTTATCATATTGAAACATGCTACAACTGAGGTAGGTTACATGGAAAACGCTTATATTTGCACACGTATTAAAGTTCACCTGTTTAGCCTAAATCATTTCCACCCCTACACTAACACAAGAATAAAGCTGTACATAGGTCTCCTCTACTTAGATAATCCGCTTCTAAGCACTTCTGTCAGTAAAGTCATGCATTAAAAATTTTGCAAAACCCTTCGATGTGTTGGCCAGACTTTAAACGTTACGAAACTCTCGCTTTTTTTTACCACTAGTTTTCTGGCAGATATTTGTCATGATCATATCTTCATAGCTAGGATCTGTCAAGCCAGATACACAGATTCAACCAGTCCTTATTACATTCACATTCCACTGGTAATGAGAGAGATCTACTTAGACTGCTTCTTCTCCAGAATCGTTACATTTTGGAATGGACGCTTGAAAAGAAGTTTCCCCGCCTACTAAAATCTTAACCTCTTCATGTCTAGGTTCAACCGGTGCCTACTCAACATATTCGTATAATATGAACCTTCTGTTCCCTCTTTAACACACATAAGCTCTTCTTGTAACTTGAGTGGCTCTTGGACCTTTTATTTGGCCAACAATAGTAATATTTTTTCAACTCTAATTGTCATATTCCATTGTTTAGACAAAATACCTTAACTGAATAAATGATGATGATTCGTTTTTACATTCGACTCTAAGGATTTATGTATCATCAATTTCCTCGGCGTGTTATCCAATTTGCTCTGTTCTTCTCGTGTCCAGTTTTTAAAAAAGTTTCTCCTATCTTATTGAGGATACTGATCTTGTACGTCAAAAACAAAAATTTAGTTAAAAACAAAAAGTAAGTTAAAAATAAATCAAAAAGAAATGAAAAAGAAATTTTAAAAAATTGGTAATTCCTCGTCCCAGAAATTCGGAGAAAATGTAAGTTAAAATTACTTAGTGGATCTTAGAATTTTCCTTGTTCATCTAAGATTTTTTCTACATCTGTCCGTTATTATCATTATTATTATTATTATTATTATTATTATTATTATTATTATTATTATTATTATTATTTCCTAATTGAGCGTGCTCAGCGGTAGTAAATGGTAGCTTACTCTGGAGATTAAGTGAAATGAGATTTTCTCAAAACTCCAGCATTCTAACTGCTTTCGAAAATATCATCCCCTGGATAGTACTATGTCGTACTCTGATTTCCACCCTTACATTATTTCTTAGGCTCTTCAGTACCATTCCAATCAACTGTAAACGTGTGTCACTTTCATGCTCAAATACTTGCTCAGTCTTATGGAATGGCCAAGATACTTATCTACGTTTTTACTTTTATTAATGGCTAAATGCGAAATCCAATAACTGACAAGTATTTTTCTTTATAATAATCAAGATACCATGTATGATTTTGACAGAACAGAAATATACATTGCTGCAAAAGGAATGCAATATTGTGACAAGTGTTGTATAATCTTGCAGATGGAACCAAGTTAGTAACACCTTTAATTCGGACAACTATGACCGTTCAAATAGTTTCTAAATGTGGATGTTCCTTCAATTTAGAAAGTCTTGATAAAACCCAAAGAAGAATCTACCATGTTATCGGTCCTGACTAGCATATTGGCTTCAGTAACTCCCCACCACCGGAATGTAAATTCCCTATGCCTATTGTATAAATACTTTCATAGTAACTGTTCTGACGAAATCTCCCCTATGGTGCCTAGACTTCGTGAATTTAAGTGAAGTACTAGATTGGCGGCAAAGTCTCATCATTTTAAAGTTAAAATGGCTAAATGTAACCGTAAGTTCTATGCAAACAGTTTCTTCTATCGCTCTTCTCGCTTGCAGAAATTTCCTCCAGCTTTTAGCTTCCCAGTCAAAATTGATCTTCAAAAATGTAAATGTAATGTCAATCATTATCTTCAGTCTTCTTAATTCTTGCTCTCTCTCTTTCTCTCTGCCTCCTTCTCTCTCTCTCTCTCTCTCACCTTAATAGTATTTTTCTTTTTATTCATATAACGCTCTAACACTTAATAAACCCTTGTGTCGTAGTCTCTTCATTGTCTTGCTTGGGGTGAAATGATTTTTTAATTGAAAAACATCCGATTAGATATCTGACCATGATGCTCCTCGTACTCATAAACATAGATTCACTCTGCACCATCCACTAAGATACATGCACAACTGGTTATCGTCAAGAAACTAACAAAAAAATTTGTATTTTACTTTTACTTTATTTCCACTAACCTCTCTTTATTCATCGGAACAAAGCATGTAAATATTAACACTTTCCATGATTTAAGATAAAAACCAAGTGATACATTTCTGATATTGCATCGAAGCCTTTATTATTATTTTAATAATATTAATTTACTTTCTGTTCAGTACGGTATTTTATTGTGTCAATACTCGATACCTGCGCTAAGCTGAGGTTGAAAATATATTTAATCTGTTCGTACTTATTTTCATCTGAAGTGTTACTTAACATGTGCAGGGTATATATTTTCTTATATTGATTATACTGTTCTTAGTAGATCAATAGTTCCGTGCCGTACAATCTGTTGTAGCATTTGTAAACATGAACTTCCAAGTATTTCTTAGTGTGCTTGTCTGTACATTTTATCGTCTCAGATTATTAAAGGTACAACAGCAGTTTTTAAAATCTCACGTCTTTTTCTATTTCAATATCCTTATATTTATTTTGCAAAAATGTTAACAGATATATTTTTATTTGACGGATTTCTGATCTATGAGAAAGCAGTTATTATTATTATTATTATTATTATTATTATTATTATTATTATTATTATTATTATTCCCTTTGATTTCTTTTTTATACATATTTCCTTTTGGGTCCCAACCAGAGACCTAAGGTCAGAAATGGCTTCATGACATTTTCCACTGATCATTTTCGTAAACAAATAAGACCACACACATTTTGCATACATAAAGCTCTTCATAATGTATGAGCAGTACTTTTGAGTACGCTCTTTTTGTATTTCTTTAAGGCATGGGTTACTAGAAATCCAGTCAATGAGACAATCAGAAACCTTTTCCAATCAATCCGAGTACTCCAACTACAAATGAAATTATTGATGTCACCGTGTGCCACATTTTTTAGATTTTCACTTCAAGATCCTTGTATTTCGATATTTTTTTTTTTTTTTTTTTGAATATCTTAAAATATACATTACAATCTGCAGGACCTGCCATGTCAATAAGAAAGCAACAACTGTTCAGACTAAATCATCTCCAGCCCAACACTATTACAAGATTGAAGCTGGCTATTGTGCTTAAACGACCCGCTTGTGTGCATTAACTCAAAAGCTGCCCCCAAACAGGAAAAAAACATGCATAAAAAATGTCACAAAACTCTTCGGTGTGAAGGACAAACTTAAAACAGCGAATATTCTACAAGTTACGAAATTCTCGCTACTGTATCACTGTTTTTCTAACAGATATTTGTCAGGTCCAGACCCTTACAGCTAGGATCCTTATCCCATTTTATTTTATTGGTAAGGAGGAAGTTCCACACAGACAGTGTCTTCTCCAGAATTTTGACATTATGGAACGGTTACCTGAGAAGTTGTTTTCCCTATTAGTAAAAGCTGAACCTCTTCGTCGAGTTTCAACCGACGTCTATTCTCAGTTCAGTTATGTGCCATGCGTGATACACGCTTTGACGATCATGTATCTTTTTGATACATGACTGATGATACAGTTCTTCCTGCAGTAGGTTGCCATTTCTTTCTGCGGTAGAATATTTGTCATCCAAGTCTATAGAATCCTGTATGTCCAGCTATTTACCCATAGCTGGAGGAAGAAGAAGAGGATTCATACCTTTTCCAAGGGTATTAGCACGTAAGTGAATGTAATGGATTCGAACTCAGCTCTCCGATTCCTCAATCCGAGCCGCTATACATTACTCCACCGTGCCTCCTCTACATATTCTTATAATATGCACCTCGTGCCACCTTTTTGTACACACATAAGAACTTCTATTCGTAACTTGAGTTGCCCTTGGACCTTGTTGGCAGAGCATTGAACATGAAGAGTCGTATATTGCCATCGTTTTGGCATTTGGTATGTAACACCCCTAGTGAGGTCCGTGCAATTTCTCCGGCGGCCGTTCTCCACGCTGTAATTTTGCCGGAGGTTGGTTGAAAAAGTCTCAAGTTAGGAGCACAAGATATACTATTGAAGCAACGAACTTCCACAACTTAGATGAGTTTAATCGACGCTTTATTTCATTCAGACTTAGTCTTGCAGTAGGGGCAGGGGATGTGACACTCACCTCTAACTCTAACTAATGGAGTTCAAATGCCGAACCGACCGACTCAGACGAACGGAGTTTCACTTCTTCAGTGTCCTTGACACACGTACCTACTTCAAGCACATCCCCGGCTGAACTGCTCGGCTCACTTATATTTATATTGAAATAATCGGAAGTCCACTAGACCACCGGATGAAAACAAAAGATAAGCATTGGCGACTGTAAGTTCAAAATTTCAAGGTACTTAAATTTTGCTTCCTTTGATGTGTAAACATCCCGCGGACATCCCGTCTGCACTCAGCCTCCAACGATGTATTTTCCAGGATTTTTTTATCTTTTTATCCTAACAAATTTTCGTGTGAAGGCTGTCGGATGTTTTTATAGCCCTGGCACTTTCTCAGTAACCAGGCGTTTTTTTTTTCTTCTTTTTTTATTGCCTTGAGAAAGGGAAAATTCTATTATATTTTCTTTATTCCCTTAATGTGTTGTCAAGATACCGTAAAGACAGTTTTTGACCTGGTCATCTATTTCCTAAACGTTTATCTTTTATCACATCAAATCACTTAGTCAAATATTTTATTGGAAGACTGGAAGGATTTAACAGTAATCTGATGCCCTTTTCTGTCCCTCAAATTTACTTATAAAAGAAAAAGCGTTTATTTATTTATTTTTTCCTCTTTTCTTTTTCCCTTAGTACTTTTGTTAAACGATACACATGTTTTTAAACTATTTTTCTATTCTTAACCGTTTTCTATTCTTAATTTATTAAAATAAAATACATATTTTAGAAATCCACCTTAATATACGCCTAGTTATCGTGTCACAGATACATTGCATTTTCTTTTGCTTTCTTTTTTAGGTTCTTTACCGCCACAGTTGGTATATTATGGTGTTTGTTCGCACTTCTTTTCCCACTTCAAATTCCATTTTGAATTCCTTTATTACTGAATAAAGTTTGTTTTATGTTCTTTGACACAAAGCAAATTATCATCCAGATTTGTTTAGTTTCCAAGTATATTTGAAGGCTGTTGTGGTTTTGTAAGTCTTCTAGTTGATCTGATCATCTGCTTCCTTCGGATCAGGATACACACAGATAATCAACATCAGCCTTAGGTTGATGCATGCGGTAGTAAGTGAGAAAATTTCTCGTTTTGACATTCATTCGCTTAATGTCAGATATGGTCCAATTAAGGATGTTGAAATTGTATTGCAACACTGGCAGAGCCAAAGTCTTTATAGCTAATATTCTTTTTTGTGGATTCAACTCAGTATTTAACTCTAAACGGACGCGCCTGTTTACTTACTTCTCCTTCATTTAGGTAGGATTGTATTCCATTCCCTTCGCTGACTCCTAGGAATTTAAAGGCTTTTTGTTCCAGTTCTCTAATCTTTGTGAAAAGGAGCATGTTTCTGTATTTCTCCGTTTCTTGAATATTACTTTTGCATACTTATCTAATCCGAAATCCATACCGACGTCTTTGGCAAAGCGTTTGGTAACATCTATTTAGAATAGGTGATTAAAAACATTCTTTTTTTTTACATTATATCCATAGTTGTTACAGTTTAGTTTATGCAAAAGGAGATTAAGGACGGACAGAAAAGAAGGAGCAACACTGAGTCTCCTTGGAAGATTACACGTCTGATATTCAAACAAATGGAAGTGGCTGTACATATGGTGTGATTTGTGTATAATATTGTTTTCCACAGTTCCACGCTATATTTAACGAAATTCATTATTACCGAACAGACATTGTACCTTTTCAAAGTGTGTCACGCTATCAAAGGCTTTACGGTAATCTATCGAAGCTGTGCTGGGATTTATACCTTTTTTTTCAGTAATATTCTGAGCCACTTTATTTATTAGCAGTTTCTCTTTGGCAACATATGAACCTCTTCGTCATCTCTTCTGTTCGACGAGAAGAATGTTGTTTTCATTAAGAAAAAATAAGTACAGTTCGTCAGGACAGACGTGATCAGTTTATATGTGGAGGACAGACATCTTATTGGTCTATAATTTTTGCGATCATCTGTTTCACCCGTTTTTGGTAGTAAATGTAATACTTTTAGCGATTTATTCTGAAATGTATTTGTGATTATTAATTAGCATCGATAAAGTTTGTGCAAGAGTTTTATGAATTGATAACAGATGATAGAGTCAAAAGTTGGGTACCTTGTCATTTCCCTAGGGATTTCCATTTTGGGAATTCTGTTAGATATTGTCTAGCAATAATCTTGTATTAATCGTATATTTTTTCCATTCCAGGACAGGTTTGTTCTTCATTCTTTCTTGTTCTCGTTTGATCCATTCTGTATTTGGATTATATTCCTTTGGGTTGCTCCAAAATAATCTAAAAATGTTTGCATTTCTTCAATAGATAGTTACTTTTTTACTGCAATAACTGTTTTTCCAGTTAACCTGTAAAACTTTTTCAGGTCGGTTTAGAATATTTCATTTTGTTCACAGAACCTACAATGCTGTTCATATCGTCTAGTTCTCTGTGTCTTTAATTGGAGTTTTTATTTAAGTATATCCTTAATTGGTATAATTCCATTTACTGTATTAATTTTATATTTCCGCTTGATCTTCTTGCTTTTCCGTGTTAAAACATTTGGATTTTTTGAAATTTTATCTCTTGTCGATAATTTACATCTGATTTACTCAATTTGTACGAGCCCTTTTAAGCCCTCTTTTAAATTAAATGTTACATACAATGGAATTATACTCAATTTGTTCTCATTTTACTTGGCTATATATTTCTCATGTTTCAAAAAACAGAGCCGAAAACTTCAATATAATTATTTGAATTAAATTGAATTAAAGTACCAAGCTCTATTTTATCTTCAAGCGAAATTTTTGGAATAACTAATTCTTGAAATTTACGCGTTTTTATAAGCATATTCATTCAAAGGGGCCAAAAATATTTAGATAAAGATGTCTGATTTCTATTATTGAGATTGTTGAAGGAGCTTTTATGCTGTCTCCACCTTTTACAATATTAATAATAGAAATCAGACATCTGAATATCTAAATATTTTTGGCATTTGAAACAAATGAATAAAACACCAAAAGTAAAATGGAAAATTATAAACAAAATTAGAATTTGTAAAATTTGGGATGACCCATGCCCTTTATGCCTACAGGAAAACTACACATTATCAAGTTTCTAAATAATGAAAATTTGTTAAACAATAGACATGAGTTAACGGTTTTTTGCCGACATCATCAAATTTTCGCATTGAATAATTAGCATAAAAAACAAACAGACAATTAAATAATAAATACAACTTTTTAAACTCCATAGTCTAAATAAAAAGTTTAAAAGCTCTACCAAATAATAATAAAAAAAACCCTCTATGAAGTCGTCAAAAAAACAAATGTTAGCTAATTATGACAGTTTTATATACACAAAACCCTTTCAGGAAAGAAAATAAAATAAAACAATAAATTAATCTCCATAGACACTTAACGGTTAACCAGACTAGACGATGTCATCTTCCGCTTTAAATTTGGACACCCTAACCTTGCCCTGACTTGACCTCTTTGAATGTAACTGAGATATTGAAAAAAAATTTTAACCCTTACGCCCCTTTTTTAAGTAATTGCTCTAGCCGTTACCATAGTATTTTTAATTTTAATAATGAATATGCTTATAAAAACGCGTTATTTCAAAAATTTCGCTTGAAGATAAAACAGAGCTTGGTATTTTAATTCAATTTAATTCAAGTAATTATATTGAAGTAGATGAGAACTCTTATGTAGCAAAAGAATCATATTTTTAAATAGATAATTATATTTGGGCTCTAGTTTTGTATCGAGCACTGTTTTTTTTTTAATAATAACAAAAATACTAAAGAACTTTGGATTATTTACCTAACGAGTTCTTTCCTATTTTCTATATATCCCCCCATATATATATATATATATATATATATATATATATATATATATATATATATATATATATATATATATTCGCTTTCGGATCTGGCGGAACCTTAAACGGTGAAATGCATAATCGAATATATTTCAGAAAAAGTAACCTTTCATGAAAGTTTTCCAATTGTCAAACATTTTAAACATTCTCGGGCTCATATATCCTAATTTATATATATATATATATATATATATATATATATAGTTTTGCAACATGCTATATTTATGGACTAAAGTGCTCAACATTTGGGACAGAACATATATACATATAAAAGCGTATATTGAATTCAACTCAGGTGATAGTCCGCTTCGTGCTAAACGAAATTGTCAAACTATGTATATAGAATTAATACAAGTAAAAGTTTTTCACTTAAGTCCTTTCATAGATGGATGTTTAGTTTAACTATTATCTTAAGAACGATAGCTTAATTTGCTGAATTCTTAATAATTTAAAAACATTCACTTTGAAATAATTTTTTAAAATTTTATTTCGTTACTCCGCTCTTTACTGAAACATATTTATTAACTTCCGACTTCCGAAACTGAATACACTGAATCTATCAGAAATGTAACGATGTGAAATTAGTAAATACCAAACATTTTAAATATATTGTTATATATTTTGCACATAACAAATTTATTATGGGAGATAAGGGATCGAAAATAGAATAGGCTGTACTAGGGATAGTTTTGTCCAGCACTACAAATTGCTACAAAACTAAAACATTAAACTGAAAACTCGAGTCCTGTAATTGAATAGCCTTGTTAGATCGAGACTTTTATATGAATGTCAGGCATAGCACCAAATCCGTTCAGAAATATCTAGTCAGCTTTCTACAACAGTTTCCTTATGGCTCCGAGTGAATAAAATCTGTAAGTCTTGGTGAAGATGTTGACATTCCAAGATACTTCTAATAAAATCTTAGGTAAGGAAATTACCATAAATACTGGAAAGTGCGATAAAAGCTACTGAAATTGCGAGACACATCTTTCTGAGAAATTGCTTCATGAAAAAGCTTTTATAAATTTGAAACGACAGTTGTCTTGTCTACGAGGTCAATTTGTGACAAGAAACGGATAAGATGTGATTCTTACCATAAACTATTTGTTCCTATTCTTCCATCCATGTAAAATCGTTAATTAGTTTCATTGCCGTTTCCTCATCTCCCCCCACTTTGCTTTCATTATCTCCTGTAAGTGTTAGATTCAAAAACTCCCCTTTCCTCATTTGCGTGTTGCCGACATTTCATCTGCTTCTTAATGCACATTTAAGCTCCTGTTTTTCTTATAAACATACTCTTTTTTCACATATTCAGTTAAGACTACGATATTCTCATCGTCCTTTGCCAGAATCTCAAATACCACTTCAAATCCCTTCTTCATCTGTGAAAATTCATTTGCTTATTGGTTGGAAAATATCATCAGATATTTAAGTTGGAAATTTCATTAAATATTTACGTAAGAAATTCGAATTGCCTTGTATATAACGATATAGGAACATCACCATGCGCTATTGTATTATTGTAATTTCTAACGCATATTGTAATATACGGATAAGGAGAATCTAACACGCACAGGACATATTGAAAGCAAGGACGGAGGGAAAACGCACTTAACCTACACAATGAGCTTGTGAAAATCGATGATAACAGAGCGATTGGCAGAGATAAGGAAAAGACAAAACATTCTATCAGCTAAAGGGGATAGCAAGTTGTGGAGAGATATGATCTCTTCTGTCTTGACAGAACACGGCACATATAAGAAAAAGTGTGTAAAGGTAATATCTATAAAACATTCGATGTCATTAAATATAAAAAAAAAATTAGAAAAATAGACACTCTTAGGACATACTGAATAATAATAATTTTGCAATATCTTCCTACTCGAGAATATTTTAACGCCAACTCTTAAGGGTACACATATTTATATATACACAGATACTAGCACACACACATATACACACACTCTCACATGCACACACTCATACACCCCCACATACACGCACGCACACACACACACATATATATATATATATATATATATATATATATATATCACTTAACAACACTCTAAACGAAATGTCAGTTCATCGTAACACATCGATCACAATTTCGACTTAATAAATCTCATTCTAATTACAAGAGAGTGAATTGAAATTGCGCTAACCTCAACATTCTCCTCCGTCAGTGTCAGACCGGGCTCATACATAATATCACCGATCATCTCAAAAGTAATAGCGACGCAATTAATTTTCTAAAACCACTTTGCTCACTACATGATCTAAAATTTCAACTGCCTATTTCTGATCCCTTTCGTATTTTACGTCCTATGTTAAATCACTTTTTCGTACTTTCTGGATTTTGATGTTTTGAAATTGTATTTCGCATTTTCAACTTCTTGCTGATAAATATATATTCTGTCTCCTGAGAACTTATATATAGTCTTTTTCCTTGCTTAACTTTATTATATTCTGTAATATTTCCTTTAGATTTTCTGTGTCTGTTGTCAACACTGTTTTATCTGTATATCTGGCGTTGTTAAAATTGAGGCTGTCAAAAATGAATTTTGGTAGGGCTGCTAATTCTCTCAGGAGAATTACTTCACTGTGAAGTTTGAATTAGTCCGGTGAGAAGATACAACCTTGTCTTATGCCACTATTTATTTTGATGTAGTTACTGAATTCATGTTAAGAATATGTAACGGGTGTAGCTTAGTTTAATTTTTGTTATTAATGTTTTAAATATACTCAACCTGCAATTTTTTAAATATTTTAAAATTCTTTTACAATCTCAGCATCCAAAAACATGGCTTTTATAGACATATTAAATCATTGTCGCTATATTCATAATTAATTTTATTCGGTGTTAGTTTCATATTTTATATACATTGCTTCTAGAATTTGTTTTTTTTTTATTTTCATGGGGGAGTATACTTGTATGGTCAATTAATATTTCTCTAAAACGTGAATGTAGACAAGAATGTCTGTTTAAACGTTGTGTAATAGAATTTGAATCCGACGTGTGTGAAGTAAGCCTTCTTGACATGGTCGTCGTTGTGAAACCAACATATATATTTCCATTTTTGCCGGAGTTATAATCTCTCTAAAGACATTTAAATTGATATAAAGGTTGGTCTTTTGCATTAGTTAACAGAGAAGAGTTATTGCAGGTGATTAAGTTAGTTGTATTTAATTTAGTGTAGTATATAAATAGTTTTTGTTTTTTTTACTTGAATCAGTGGGAGGTATATTAATACTTTTGGGTGTTTTATAATTTTTCATCTTGTGTGTAGTTAGAGTCTATTTGAATGCGGTATAGTAGATTGATATATTTAGGGTTATTTGAGGAAGTATTGTGTTTTATTGGTTTATGTTAATATTTCTAATAGTTCGTCTAATTTGTTCATAAACAATGTAATTAGAAAAGTCATTATTAATGATAGTTTATTTAATATTTTTAATTCCGTGTAAAATCTTTTTTCGTGGAAAAGTTAACTTTTGCAAGGTTTAATAAATTTTGTATAATCGTGGTTTTGTAATAATGAGGACATTCACTTTTATAGTTGAGAATGCATATGATTATGCTAGTTAGTTTTTGATGAGGAGGTAGTAAATGTATTATTGGTGACTATCAATATCTCAAGAAAAGGAATTCTGTTTTTATTGTTAACTTCATACGTGAACTTAAGAACGGAGGTTGTGGGAAGTATTTTTGTAGTTCAGGTATTTAGTCTATGTTTTTAATTAAGATGAGAATATCGCTTACATATCTTAGGTGTATGGAAGGTTTTTAGTGGTATTAAGTGTTTTATTTTCAAAGTCAGACATGTAGAAGTTACTAAATGTTGGTCTAGAACTGAATCCATGGAAACGCCATTACCTATAGGTATATGTTTATTGATGATTGTCATAGATGAGAACCTCAGTAGTACAAGTCAAGATCAGTTTAGATATAATTTCTAATGGAGAGAGAAATGGATTGTAAATATTCCTTATAATTATATCAATCGTATCTGTATCTGGGATATTGTTAAATAAACTCTCACCACCAAGTGAGGCTATGGTATCATTATTAGCATTTTGTGTTTTTATGATTTTTATTAGTTCATAAGTTGATTTAATGCTGTATTTATTAGGTATATACAGTGTAATGGGTTGATTAATGATTTTGGTTAATTGATAGCTATCGATTACATTAATTTTTGTCTTAGCAATTCACGCTGAAGATGAACCTGGATGAGATTGAAAGTACTTGGGAAAATAAAAGAAATGAAAATAATTACGGCTTCTTCCTTAATCAGTTTAATAAGGAGTTTAAGAAATTGATCCGTGAATTTGAGAGCATTGAATTAAAATAATTAGTCATAACGCGTCCAGAAACATGCTTAAATGAAGATATGTTGCCTAAATACACACACAAACACAAACGTTGAATTCAGTTTTGACAGCTTCATGTACGGCGAAATTGATGGAGTCTTAATGTGTTCTCCTTTAGGACACATATTAGTTATCATCTTTCTAAGCTTCCATGAAGAAAGTTTATTATCTGATCCTAACAGACCTGACGGTTTTTTTTTTGTTTTTTATTCGTTATGTAGATGGCACTTTTTGTCTCTTCAATAAAGAGAATGAAGTAGACCTTTTATTTAGGTCCATTAACAATCCCATTTAGCCCTTATAATATAGATAAGAAAACTAATTTTTTACTTCCTTTTCTTGATGTTCTTGTTTGTAGAACTTCTTCGTGTTTTCTCACTTCGGTTTACCGAAAACCGACGTTTACTGGTTTATATAACCGTTGGGAGTCTTTTTGTCTTGATAAACGTAAATTAAATTTAATTAAGACTCATAGGGTTTTAATGATCTTTTCTAAAACCAAGCTGGATGATAAGATCAAGTTTATTACTACTACTATCTGCAACAATGTCTATCCATTTGACATTGCTCAATCCGTAACTAAAAATAAAATTTAGGAGTTTAATAAAGTCAAACCTACTTCAGTATAGAGATAGCCTGTGTACCTACGTCTTCTTTGGCTAGGTAGCATTAGTGACTGATATGCTAAGCGTGTTTCCTTAGCAATTCGAAAATGCTACTTTCTGCTAACACTGGTGTGGTTTTCTCCGCTACATCTATCCTTGCATCCATGCGCAAAGACGTTCTTCCACGTCAACATAATAGTTTTCTGATTTATTTATTTAAATGTAGTTTCAGTTCGCACTACATAGGAAGAACGACTCAAAGTCTAGATGTTAGGATCATGCAACACGTGTCCACAAAAATCCGTAATCTAATTATTTACTATCAGATGTCCTGACCGATATATACGTGTTTTCTATCGCTGAACACGTTATGAATAACCACAATTGTACTGTTAATTTCAGTGTGAACTCTTTTTCCAACTTGTGTAGGTCCTACTATAATTACCACATAAAAATATTGGAGGCCATATGCATTTTATCTATGAAACCTATTTACAAACAGAAAAATTTTGATCTTGGCCTTCAATTGATTTCCATTTAAATACTCATTCGTCAATTCTTTTATTGGTAATGAATAGCTATTTAGTAACATCAATTTACCCTTGTTAAGCGAGGTTTGAAACCAGTTAGCTAGTCCGTTTTTTTTCTTTTAATTGCTATTATATCTGTTAATATTAACAATATATTTGTTTATGGGATATATATATATATATATATATATATATATATATATATATATATATATATATTGAGAGAGAGAGAAAGAAAGAGTGAGTGATCGATATTTTTCACAAAACTACCAAAAAAAAGTGCGCTATTTACAGACCTTTTACTTTGACTAACAAGCCACAAAAAGCGCTGAAAATGTCAGTCACTAATCTGGAAAACTATTCTCCTGCAGCTGATGCAGTAAAGAACGCTGTTACTACAAAGGTACCACATATGAGAGCATCCGTCAGACTTGAAACGCTCTGAAATATCTGAAAAATGATTCCTTCTGTTTTATTAGTTTCGCCCTTGAGATCAGCGGTGGATATTATTCATATCGCACTAAGGTGGGAACTTTCCCACTATTAAGGCATAATTTTCGTCCTGCTACAGACAGCACTTAGGCATCTGTTATGAAACTTCATTCTCGACGGTAAGCAGTTAAACAATGCTGAACATTCATAGTCAGTGCTCTGTTGTCGCTTCTGTGGAAATAAATAGAAAGCAGGAGTTTTTTTTTTGTTTTTTTTCTGTCAGTTGATCGCCATTCGTCTAGGTTTTTTCTTTTCTTTTCTTTTCTTTTTACCGTTTCTTAAGAATTCTATGTATTGCGCATTATTTTTTCGAAGCACTGCGTTTCTAATTATGGTTTTACTAATAAATATCCATTGTATGCGAGGTCCTCTGTACCGCTTGCTTGGCTGATTACACCTATATATGAACTGTATAAAGATGTTAACTGTCTATGAAACAAAAATTTTATTATAAAAAGAAAAGAAAGAAAAGAGCAGGAAGAACAACAACCGATCGATATTTAAGTTTTCGTCGTTGTTGTCGAATTAAACTGCGAGAAAACGTCGACACTATCGTGACACGTATGAAACATGAATATTAAGTTGTTGATATTGATTGCTTATTCCAGGCATTGCCTCTTCGCTTTGAAACGGAGTTTAAAACAGGGATCTTTAAAGTATAGCACTCCTGAGAGAATTATAAGTAGTACGACCTGGATTTCTTATTGGCGGCGACAATCTTAAAGACAATATACATATATATATATATATATATATATATATATATATATATATATATATATATATATGTGACACAACGTTGATGGAAAACAGAGAAAGAAAACTACATAAAGAAAGGAGTAAATATCTATTGTAAGACAGAACGTATAGTTTTCAGGAAAAAGGAATATACTAATATGCTTTGAATACGCGCAAAATGAAACCGATACAAAAATCTATATATCTAGGAAGTGTTTTAACAGATGACGAAAAATGCGAAAACTAAATCCGAAAGTGTATCGAGATAGTGCAAAGAGGCCTTCCAAAAGCTAAACAAGAAGAAAAAAGAAACGAGAAAATTTCGTTTGAAACAAAAAAATGATGGAAAGACTTGATGTTCCACAGAAGAATGCTGAGAATAATATACCCTGAAAATATGAGAAACAACGGAAGTTTATAGAAAATAAAAACACAAATGACAATACACTAAGCATCAGAAAAAGAGAGTTGAAATTTCTATGACCCATAAGGAGGAAATGCGGCTTAGATATGTTGACACTTAAAATACAGCAGGAGCGACGCAGGTGAAAAGGACAGGAAGTTGTAGAGAGCCATGACAATGTAGAAGGAAACAACCAAAATATCGAATGTCGTTGTTCACGAAAGCATGTTCCAACTGGGAACATAGTTATAATAACAAACTTCTAAATCATTATTTCTTTACTTATTTCTTCTCGGTCTACCTACATTCAATAATGAGCTTATATTTGTGCTGTGTCTTTAGAGTTCCAATTGTTCTAAAATTAAAGTATTTATGTCAAAAATATTTATGTCAAAAAACGCACAGGTATTTTATATATACAGGGCGCGATGGGTAAATTGTCGTCTAAATCATTCAAAATAAAATAACATTGCCATCTCATTTTAACAAGATATCTTGAAATACTAAAAAGTAAATTTTTAAATAAAATGGCCATTGACTTCAACCACAACAGACAGAAGACTTCGGAATCTCCTACATCTCTTATAGGCGGCCTCCTTGTTTAAGTTGGTGAATGCTGACTATCCTTGCCTTCAGTTCATCTTTGGTGTTACAAGTTTGTTAGTTTGCAGTGTGGAGAATTTGATGGACAAATGTAAGGAGTGATGTGGTTGCAGAAATTGTCTGACAGCCATGACTGGATGGTCCTGCTTGTGTGGCATGGTGCAGAGTCCTATTTCCAGATAAGGGTCTTCCAGCAGCTACCCTCTTTGCTCAGGGCAGCACAACCACCTCAAGGCACTTGATGTAGGCCTCCGTGTTGAGTATGAGGGAAGATGAATGGATGCATAAGTTGCTAACACTAGTGATCACCCCGAACACCTTCGTAATCAATATTAGACTCATTCTACTATTTCCGAATCATCTGAAGTGTACAAGGATTGACACCAAACCATCTAAAATTTTCATATTGGAGCTTCCGGTACAAATGCAAAGCAATACAGCATGACGTTTCCAAAATATCTGGCAGAGTGAATTGCGTCATGATGCTCTTCTTCTCACAGACGGCGCCCAACTGACCCTACAATACTGTGCAGTCGACAAAATAAAAAAAAGCGCGTATGCGCGAAATTAGATATATAAAATGGTGACAATTTACCGATCGCACCCTGTATAATATGCAATTCATAATGAGGTAATGAACTATCACGGTAATGAGGTTCAGTTACTCTGAAGTGTTTAGTTTATCTACTTCTTTTATGTTCCACATCCCTTGAGAACGTGAGCGACCATGGCTCTACACAACTTCCAATGTCTTGTAGCTGTTAGCAATATCCATGCCTTTGCCAATATTCTGAGCATAATTGTTCATTTTGTTTTCCTTTTCGGTTATATGAAATTATGGCCAAGAAAACTATGTCTGTTAAAGGATCCACAAAAAATGAGATGTCATAGGGTGGGTGTGCTCACATTGTGGGTTATTGGTTTCTGTTAAAGTGAACTACTAGCTTACTTTCTATATCGCTACGTTTCCTGTTAAAGCTAACATTTGTTTAATCTGTCGCACTGTAACTCGATTTAAACATTACACTTTTAAATACATTGATTCGACATTTTTGACAAAACACCAAAGAATAATATGCAATGTTATCTGTTCTGACCTCGAATATTGGCTTTAGTTACCTTCTCACCGCCGTAATGTAGCTTCTATGTGCCTTTTCTATAAATATTTTCACCGTAATTTTTCTGAAAATGTTTTTCTTTGGTAACTCGAATTTAAGAACATTACTATATTACTACCGTTAAATGTGCTAGTCATTAATATAAGTGAAATGATAATACTTTCTTCTCTCGTACTTATCACGTTTGGAACTCTCTTTCGGGTTTCCTGAATTTCTGTCAACAACGATATTTCAAAGTCTGAAAGCATTGTCAATCATTATGTTCTGTCTCCTTGAGTTTTGTTCTTTTTATTGCTCTTTCTCTCTCTCTCTCTCTCTCTCTCTCTCTCTCTCTATCTTTCTCTCTCAGTAACTCCTTACAACTCAATTGCTTTTATCCCCTTTCTAAGAGGGAAATGGTAAATAGACCCATACATGTTGGCCGCCATATTAAACAGGGTATAAAAATTATATCCTATGTATAATTCAGCACCCCCTACAAACATGGAAATAACTATTTGTATGGAAAGGATTCTTGTTGCACCCTTGTTTATATGAGAGATGTAGGATTTAATGTAAATTTTAATAAAAAGACTCAAAAAACTTCTTTTCTGGACACAAAGTGTGTAAAAACTGTCCAAAACGTCTGCTTGCTCGAGCTCTTTCGGCTATACTTTTAGCTATTATCAAGGATGATTTCATCAGATAAACAAGTTTTATTTATATAATTCTTCAACACAGCCATACTTATTTTCGCAAAATCATTCGGCTTTACTTTTAGCCATTATCTAGGCTGATTTTATTTTTATTTTTAACTGAATATATGGGTTATGTTATATATGTACCTAGAGTTATAGAAATGATTTATTTTCTATATAATTGTACTTTGGTTCTGCCCTCTTAGCAAATTTGATCACGCCGTTGTGTCTATAAAAATCTCCTTTCGTTGACCAACCAGCCATGAACCATAAATAAACAGAATATGTTTCTGTTATCAAAGTGCTTACTGCGACTCGTTCCGAGATTTCCTTCGTGACGTCCCTTGGAATGTAGTTTTTAATCATCCCGTTCAAAAATGCGTACTAGAAGGTTTTTTTCTTCTCGTCAGAGTCTACCTCGCGCATCTATACATCTACCATTCATCCATGTGTTGCCACGTCTGGTTTGGTGCCCTGCTGTTCATCTCGAGGTTCTGTGCAAAATCCAAAAAAGGATCTGCAATGAAACCAGTCTTGACTTGACATCTCGACTTCAGTTACTCTCTCAAAGACGTGATGTGGCTTCTCTGTCTTTTTTACGAACATTTTCATGTCAACTGTTCTGAAAAGATATCTTCCCTGATGCCCTGATTACACGAATACAAGCGTGCTACTAGATTGGAATCAAGGTCCTACTCTTTTACTGTTGGAATAATTAGATGCAACCGCCATTTGTACTCCAGCAGTTTCGTTTCTCGCCCTTCCCGACAGTAGAGCTCTTTACCTCTTACATGTTTCCTTGATAACTACAATCTTCAAACATTAAAATGTAACATCAATCACTATCTTCTGTTGACTTGATCCCCATTCAGCTTTTATCTTTTCCTCATACCCCTCTATAAACACTCTTTTCGCTCACTTTCACTCTCTGTAAACCCCTGTGTGCTATTGGTTCTCCCGCCTTGGTTGGGGCGAAATCATTAAGAAAAATGTTATATATTTAGAAAACTATGAATCTGCAATGTTCCCATAAAAGCGTTTTGCAGCGTTCAAAACTATGTGAATCGTGTGATCCAAGCTAAAAGATAAGGCAAGAGAGCCAGAATAGACTAAACAAGTTTTCAATTTTTTTCTGTGTTAGACTTGCTCTGTGCGGACTTTTGTTGTCAACACCAGAGTAAAAAGTAAAATAGATCGTACATATGTCATAGATACAGAAGTAAGCGTCAGAAATTCAGGAGGAAGTTACACTTTTGTTGGTGTCTGATTCCACTGAAGAAATAATAGAAATAAAGAAATAAAAGAAATCAAAACCCTTAGGTTGTTGAAATGACAAAGGGTGCACTAAAAGAAAATAAGACAAGCACAAACGTGAGTTGATTTCGATATCGTTGCCTAATGGATTATCTGCAATGGATTATTGGCAAAAAGAATCTGTCTACACAATATCATTAGTAACATGACCGTGACAGAAACATTGCGGGTATAGAGATTAATACTAAGATTAGAAAACTACCTTTGTCAGATTTGATGAGATTCTTTATCACTTATCGCACATAAAACTAGTCAAATGCCAGGACAAGATCAGACTTCTTTCGTGATGGCAATAAATTTATTTCAAGAGGGGAATAAGGCAAATAAAATATTCGATTGAAATTCCTCGATTTCAGACCTTTTTGTTTTCATTGTCTATACAATATATTTTTTCTAGCACTTATTCGACTATCATTTGCAAAAAGAAATGCTTCAAATCCGTGAATAGCATTTATCTAAAAATGAAATTAAAACATATGTCGATGAAGATATCACTTAGAGTAAGACCAATGTGTATAGCTTGCTTCAGGGCTGAAATAGCTTACATATTCCTCATCAATGCCAGAAGACAATGTTCTCTTCCGATAAAACGCAATAAAATAATCTTCTTAACCCACGCAATTTCCTTAAATGAAACTTGTTGCATCTGAACGTAGCCAAATGGTTAGCATCACAGAAAGTGGAATCGATGAGCTGAGGTCAAATTCGGGCATGGTCTTTTTTTCTCTCTCTCTTCTCTTTTTGGGTGACCGCCTTACTACGAGGACATCTCTTAATTGAAACTGGTGGAGAAAGCAATGGGAAACTACTCCAATCTTTTCCAAGAAGTCATGAAAATTCATAGGAAATTATGAAAAGGAATTTGGGGAGAGTCATTATCAACTACGCCCTTGAAAAGACATGGAATCATATTGTTATTCTCTGTGTTCCTTAGTTCCTTATCTAGTCAGCACTTACGTTACGCCTTTTTAATACCTCACGAATAAAGATTTATTCCGTTTTGATCGCAAGGAAAGTCGGGAAAGGCATAACAAAGAAACTGTTTGGTTTCAATGAGAAAAATAAAGAAAGAAAAGGAAGAGAGAGAAATCCATAAGGCTCTCATGTGTTAAAGTCTGCTTCAATGAAATAGAAATATTTTTCAATTTTGAATGTTTACATTTATACTCACTTTTCTCTTTAATAATCATTATATTTATCATCATTTTTATTACAATATTTGCTTAAAGTTGCTAAGTTCAAACATTTCTTTGGGTCATAAGTAATTATTCTGCAATTAACTTAAGAATTAGAAAATTGACTGTCAAAAGATTATATAAATGTAATCTTAGTAAGAACTGAAGTATGCTAGTTTTATTGTAAACACGAATTCCATGAAATACCGACATAATGAAAACTCAGTGACATGTAAGATAAGAATTCAAACCCATCTTATTCCAAGGCAAGCACACTCGCTTGTGTACTGAATATCTTCATTTAATAGGGAATAAGTCATGAATGAATTTTAGATCATACCAAGTGTGATTTTCAAAGGCTTTCTTTTGTATTGGGATTGTACTACCACAAAGTCACTGTATAAAAAAACCGATGCATATGTGTGTTTTGATTAAATCCTTGATCTGATTCATACCTCTCACAGAAATATACAGAAAATATTACAAATATTAAATAGAAAACTATGAAAAAAACATTATGAAAAACGTGTTCATATACGCTGTTTCATTGTGAAAAACATATTTATAAAAGACTAGCAGCATGGGCCAGCGTTGCCCGTGCTTGATTAAAAAATCGTACGACGCATGCAGCAATCGCTATCACTTGACTTAAAATATTTTTACCCTTCCTTGATTTTAAAGGAGTTCCCTTTGCCGTGCTGATGTTGCTACATGCCTTACTTCTTGCCTATCTCATACTGCGAACTTTTTTCTAAGCTCTATACTAAACATTAAATCTGTTACTAAAAATGAACTAAACAAAATGAACACAAAACGATCAGCTTTAAAAAGGACTCGTAACTGGAAAAACTGAATGAAAAAAGAATATTAACAACAAATACTTTTTCACACCCAACGCAGTTTCCTGAAATATTGAGACTGGTCATACTACTTGGGCGGGGTTGCTGTTGCCCTTGTTTTGTTAACCCGGTACTTTGGAAACCATACATTGATCTGATTTTAAGTTCAAATAAAAAGAGCTCAAAAGTGTTTAACAAAGCGAAGACAACTGCACAGAGTCCAAAATGAGGTGAAAAGCTTAGATGTACTGGGCCGCGTAGTGCAGACGAGACATTCAACTTAAAACCTCCAAAATGCGTATCACCTGTGAATTAATCGTTTTCTTTTAGAAAGTTTGAGTCCCAAATAAAAAATCGGGATCCGGCATGACACAATGACGTAAATTGAAAAATAGGATGTGGGATGCGGCCTGGGAGAAAGAACAAAGTTTAAAGAAGTGAGAAATGGACTGCTGAGGGCATGGTCAACACGGAGGTTTGTATCGATTTTTGAGTCACGACCGGGTCACACGGTATACTATGCAAGGCACCTCTAACTGGGCCGCGTAGCAATTTCTGGTTGAATTGTAAAGAACGCCCGAAATTTTAGAATGAAATCCGCCCAAATACCGGAGTACCAGCCGATTTACAAATTTTTTGAAAGCCTGAGTCCAAATTGAAAATCTGTCTCCGTTACGAATTGACGCCGTAAATATCGGAAGTTGAATCGACTTTTGACGTTAATTGCAGCCTGGGCGTGAAAAGAAGTAAAAAACTGACAGCTGATGGCAGGTTCGAACCGCAGCTTTTTATCGATTTTTATCTGGCACGCATTTTTGAAAGGGTCCGTAATCTGGTCGGGGTCATTCATTTCTGTACATATAGTATGTTGATGTGAGGAGAGACAATTGATGCTTGTAACTATACATTAGTTGGCGATGAGTTCAATGCTTCACAGTAATGCAGTAAAGGGGAGCAAGTGCTTATCCCAAGGATGCATTTGTATCCATCAGATGCCGATGTACCCTTCATTTTCAGAAGATCCCCATTCCCATTCGCACCCTTTTTTGCTATGACAATTAATAAGGCACAAGGACAAACGCTGTCTGTCACAGGTGTACACTTAGAGGAACAGTGCTTTTCATACGGTCAACTTTACGTAGCCTGCTCTTGAGTTGGTAGGCGCGATGATGTGTTCCTTTATTCACCCTCACAAAAAGCTGAAAATGTGGTCTACACTGAAGTCCTCAGCCAGTCCTCAGCAAACTCCATTTCATTTTTCCTTTCCATGCTTGAAAATTGAGGCCCCTATCAAATCAAACATATTGAATGCTGGATTTGTGGTTTTGAATAGAGACATAGCTGAACACAATAAATTCAAATCTTGAGACATATTTTCGTATGCAACCAATCGCTGAATGCAAAAAAGAAACGCATCTTTTGCCCAAAAGACGGCACTGCTGCTTCCACAATCAGCATCACAATGCGTCAGCAGTTAAATGCTGTTTAAACGTAATCGAGTAAAGTTTCTCCTCCAGAAGCTTCCTCAGTTTGATCACTCAAATCGAAGAGTAATAGGTCTTTTCAGTTCTGCAGTGGTGTGTGAACTCAATGTTGTAAACCGCTCTCTGAAGGTCTCCCTCCTCACATTCTGGAACTTAAAGCATTGGCTCATTTGTTGTGACATAAGCGTTGAGCTCCTCAATAGAGTAGGATGTCTCCCGCACAATCTCAAGTGAGAGGCTGGAGGAAGCCACACGATCTGGCGTTGGAAGTCCAATAGCGGCGAGAGATTTCTCCCCCATTTCAACAAACAGGTTTTCAATGATTATAAGCGCCCTGTTGTAAATTTCATCGTTGAATGTAAGAGCCATTGTTGGACACAAAAGTTGCTCTTCTCTGAGTATGTCTTCGGAAAAAATGTCCTTGTATTTGTCCCAAATTGATTTGGGATCACTGGGTTCGCACATTTGTCAGATTGTGGTGAAGAGATGGCGCAAATCAGACGGCATTTTTAAAAGAGCTCCCTCAGCCATTGTGGCATCCCACTGGCTGTCGTCTTCCACGAAGAATGTCACATAAAACTGCATTAACCGTTCGTAAGTTATTGTCGCTCGTAAGTTATTGTAGTCCGTGCAAAAAGAGTCGCAAGTATTAGGTCGGTGCAAAAATAATGTCGTTTTCTCACATAGTAACATATGTGAGAAAACGACATTATTTTTGCACCGACCTAATAAAAACATTCCTGTCGCGACGGAGGAACCGTGAATACCCTTCCAAGTGTGGCGTCTTTTTTGACGCCTTGATAGCCCTCAACGTTGGCCCCGCACTTCCGCCGAGCCCAGGTGTTCTTTTTTGTCCACACATAGTATGAAGGCACGTCTGGGTACAGTAGAGCTCTAGCAAACTCGTCCTGTCGACAAAGTTTGAAGAACGCTATAAGCGTTGTGTCATTGGTCGCGCAGCCACATCCATTGCTGTATCAGCAGAAAAATAACGAAGTTCGTCGTTTTCTAGGTGCACAGCAAGCTGGAAGATTGCTGGGAAGCGTTCGTGGATGGGGAAGCTGTATATGTGCCAAGGGCCCTCTGTGCTGCTAATGACGCACCCTGCAAGGAAGTCCTGGATTTCGTCTACGGAACCTTCCTGCCTAATACCAAACATTGCAGCATCAGTCCCTTTATTGATGTGCATGCATACATATTTGATGGAGCGAACTGAATGGAAATATTCGACATTAATGTGCGCATTGAACGCTTTTGTTAGCAGGGGACAGTATGGCACTACCCATCTGGTATCCACTTGGTGGCCCTTTACCACGGCTGTAAATCCTCCCTCAGCGGACTCTTTCGCCGGTACAGTGGATAACCAGCACTCCCTGCAATGGTTTCGCTCACGAAATCTCGTGGGTACTGCCGGGTGCATTTGCCGTCGCAGTTGTGAGAGCTGGTGTAATTTTAATGCGACCGGCAGGGACCATGAATCATGTTGCTTGTCACTAATTCGCACAATTAAGGGTCAGCCGACGGATCAGGAATTTCATCAGAAATAAGATGATCGATTTCTGTGGTTTCAATCTAGTCGCATAGCCAAATGTATATATGCATTTATGTGTGTATATATGAATGTATGTGTGTGTATGTATGTGTAGATGTATATATATATGCATGTATGTATATATAAATATATGTATATATATGTGTGTGTGTATGTATGTATGTGTATGTATATGTATGTGTGTATATATATATATATATATATGTGTGTGTGTATATATATATATATATATATATGTATGTGTACTGTTATGTTGTGTATCTAAATTTATATTTACGTATATTTCTGTTTGTATGAATGTGTGTATGTATGTTAGGATACATATATTTTTGCGTTTGCATGTATATGGATGTATGTCTATGTCTATGTGTGTGCATGTATGTACGTTTATGTATATATTTGGTTGAATGTCGTTGTATTTATGTGTATGTACGTATATATGTGTACTTGTTATTATAGATAGGTATTTTTATGTATATATTTATGTGTATATATATATATATATATGTATATATATATATATATATATATGTGTGTGTGTGTGTGTGTGTGTTTACTTATGTATGTTTGCGGTTGTATATGTGTATGTTGACACCTATTGTATATGAGATTGTGTGTATGTGTAGGTATGGAAACTTGGGTATGTCATTACGGCCACATGAGTTAGTGTATATGTGTGTATATATGTTTATATTTGTGGATTGCTGTGTGTATATATGTATTTATATGTGAGTATGTGTACATATATGTGTGTATATTTGTGGGTATATATGTGTATATATGTATGTATGTATGCGGATTTGTACTTGTTATCATGGAGATATATACGTATGTATATGTTTATGTATTTATGTGTAATATATTTCTGTGTGTATGTATGTATGTATATATATGTATATGTGTGTGTGTGTATATATATATGTGTGTAAAGAAAAATTATTATATATATATATGTATGTGTGTGTGTGTGCGTGTATGTATATGTATATATATATATATATATGAGGTAGACATCGAAGTTACCTATGGGTGTTGACTTTGATGTCCGATTTTATATTTACATACACTATTTTAATATATTAAATAATATTATTTTTAATCATTTTTATCTTCAATAAGTGGTTAGCATTTGTATAATGACACTTTCAGTCTTAAATATTTATTGGTTGTGGTATCCAATTGTCTGGGTCAATGTCTGTGGATGTGTGTGTATGTATTTATGGTTGTCTATGTGCATGGAAAGTGCATTTAATTTTAATTGTGTATGTATGTACGTGTGTGTTGGTTTCCCTCTCCCCCACTTCCTTTTTTGTGGAGATGTTCTCTGTGTTGTCTCTTTTTGTGTGTGTATATATATCTATATAAATATGTCTGGGTGCTTATATATTAGAATCTGATTGCGTTTGTTTTACGCGTGACTTTAGGACCCCATTCACACACTCTTAGGATTAAAATGTATACATTGTCTAAGGACCGGATATAAAATTAGCTAAAGTAACTTCAATGAAGAAATAAATTGAATAACATATATATTTCTTCTTTTCTACTCAGTAATTTTATAGTTGTAAACTTAACAGCGATTAAATTTTGATTTTGAAATTTTTTTCAGCAGTTTTTAATTTTAATATTAAATTTTATCATATAATTTAATAATTATTGGTTAGAATAAATTCTTTTTTAATACTACCCATATTTGAAACATCTGAATATATATTATAACATGACTTCGTTGTCAAGCTTTTTGAATTTTCCTATACTTGTATTTTGATTGGTCCATCTAGCTTTTGTAACAACGTTTTCCCCTTGCGAAGGATTGTTTATTAATTTGAAACTTTTAAAACCATGTATTTTACATTCAACATCATCACTTGATAAGACACCGAGGGTGTTGAAACAAAATGGCTATTTTTGTAGTGATTTTATAACATATTTATTTTATAAATTTTTTTTTTAAATAAATAATTATATCTGCTCTACTTTGTATTGAGCACTCTTTTAAGAATAGTAAGTGTTGGTTATTGGAATTCATTCAATATACACCAATCATATACTTTTATATATATATATATATATATATATATATATATATATATATATATATATATATATATATATATATGAACGATATCTTATGCTCGGGATCAGAATGGAACAATACAAATATAGCATGATGTATATTTCTGTATTGTTGCTTACACAATCTCTTTTCTTATGTAGGTCACAAGGAACAGTTGGTAATGCTAGGTAACCTTGACATATTTGCAAAGGATATTGGAATAAGCATGGGGCTTACCCTGATTAACCAATTTGATGTCAGACCTACACTAAATTCAAAATTAACCTTAGCCTCTTATAAAAAATTAAACAAGTTATGTTTGTTCATAATTATGATACAATTATCCATTCGCTTATAGTTTGTGTCAATTACTTGTCTGACACTTATGACCTTGTCTAGGATTCTATTTCAGACCACATTTTACCAGCGTAGTCTGACATCTAATTGATTAATCAGGTTAAACATACAAAACCCTTTTTCATTTTGATTTGTTTTTATTTGCTCCTTTTCTTTCCCAGAGGGGCCATTCTGCTTTTTAAATTAAAAATATTTATTTATTCACCTGTTATTTACCATCGATTGAAGAAGCAGGACTTCGTGCTGAGACATGAAAGCTATTGTGCAGCGATTTTCAACGTTTTTGTTTTAATCTACGATAATAATAATACTAATATATATATATATATATATATATATATATATATATATATATATATATATATATATATATATATATATATATATATAAAGATATGAAACCACTTCTTCTTCCAGCTACGAGTAAATAACAGGACAGACTGGGTTCTATAGTATTGGATGGTAACTGGTCTACCGCATAAAGAAATGGCAACCTACTGCGGGAAAAATCTGCCTCGTTAATATTGTATCAAAAGATGCATGATCGCCTAAGCGAAATATATATATATATATATATATATATATATATATATATATATATATATATCAGTCAGTTATATGCCATGCGTGATAGATGCTTAGGCGATCATGTATCTTTCGATACATGATTGACGAGGCAGATTTTTCCCGCAGTATGTTGATATATATATTTTTGTCAGATTTATTATGCAAGGCAATATTGTTAGTAAACAAAGTATTACAATACGGATTTCTGGACACAGTGTGAATTTCATCTTATAAGGATACATTTTATTAGAAATATTTACAATAACGTATTTCCTGAAATCTTTTGTCATTCCATTAATTTGTCGGCAGGTAGGTCTAAGTATACCAAAAATACTTCATGAGAGGGAACAAAAGGAATTATTTCTTTAAAGGGAACAAAAAGAGGGAGTAAAATGTCGAATGTCGTGAAATTGTGTAAAAACTGTGAATGGAGTATAGTCGCCATGTCAATTTAGGTTAAAAAAAAACTCTTGGACACCAAATAATGTTGTTGTGCTGAATGGTACAATAACTGATTTTTTATCGTTTCCTGGAAAAATTCCAGGTAATCTTCTGAATATCTCCAAAATATTTTTAGTTCATCGTCTTGAAGTAAATTATTGTGAGAGATCTCATTCCCATCAAATAAACAAATCAGTATGGTTCTTGGCGTTACAAGTTGGTATGTGGATTTCTCATTTTCATTTGTCTTCCTGCTTGCTTCGTTTCCATGACGTAATTATGAGCACCAAAAGTCATCATTTCGATCGTGTTTCCTGAAATCGAGGATACACTTTCAAACAAATGCTGTTTCTATCCTCTGGCAATAAAGCAAACATAGATTTGCGGAAACATGTTTCACTTTTAAATATTCAGTTAAAAGACACGAAGTTGAAATCCTAGACAGACCAGTAGACCCAAAGATCTTTATTGACTGTAAACGACGGTGTTTGTTGTTTCTCAGTCTAATTTTTTCGGTCATTTAGCTTTGTTGAATGTCGGGACGAATATAATTGAATTCTACTCGTGGTCATTATATACATTATCTACTGAAGGACTAATATCCTCATCTTTTTGTCATTATCACGACGTTTCGGCCATTGTCCGCACTAACCTTCTTGTGAATTTCAAGCTGAACACTTTATTTAATATATAGGGATAGAATTTTTCATTTCGCTGACCATGTCTACGGAAATATTTTTTATTATGTTCAGTTATTGCTAGTTCTTTTCCCACTGAGTCTAGTGCGGGGCAATAACCAATAAGCTTAAACGTTAGTTATTGAATATGATGCCATAGTTCTTGTAAAGTTCAGTCACTGGGAAGAGTAGTACAAACTTAGAGTTAGTTTGAATAAGTCGAGCAGTAATTTAGCAGTACTAAATAAGAAGAAAATGTGATATCTCTAGTCATCGTCAACGGCAAAACAACAACCTAATCCCGTATATTAAATAAAGCATTCAGATCAAAACTCGCTGAAGGTTACTCGGCTCGACGAACGCCAGAATAATACCAATGGACAAATCGGCTGAAATGTTGTGATTATAAAAGAAAAGATGAGGATATTAGTCGTAATGTATATAATGTTAATTCTTCATCCCAGAAATTTGGGCAGAAATGACTCGTTCTCCTGTTTTTTTTCTTATAGGTGATTCATAAAAGCCTCTAAAAACATTACAACAGTTTTCAGCAATAGTTTTCTCAAAAAAGGAAATAAAAATTCATACACATTCGTTGTTAATTTTTATCACCTTTCGTGAAAATTATGAAACGGCAGCCAAAAGAAGAAAAAAAAACACAGAAAACAAATCAATCGATCCAGAATCACGTTTACATTACACACTGGCTACGAAATGTTATCCACTTATAATAATTGATATATAAAATTATTTGTATTGGATGAGTTTTAATCAAATGCGAGGTGTGCTGCTAGAAAAGTTAGTCCGCTGCGTCATGCTAGACATTTTTCCTCGTTCGAATTCACCAAACAGATGTATAAATCTAACATTAGTCCATGTTTTAAATATTAATGCCACATATGGTTTGGTTCCCCTGCTATATATTTAGAGATGCTTGATAAAATTTAACGAATAATCTAGCAATGACATTGGTCCTGTTCTGGCATCTAGGCTCCAATAAATTTCCCGCCGGCGTAACATCTTCTCTGTGTCATTTCTAGAAATATTTTCATTGTAATTGTTCTGATGAACTTTCCTTTATGGTACCTAGACTATTCATTAATAAAGTAATAGATAGCGGCAAATTCTCATCATTTTACTGTTGAAATTGCTAGATATTACCGTGACTTCTATGCTAACAATTTCTTATCTCGCACTTCTCCCTTGCGGGACACTCTTTCAGTTTGATGCTTTCTACCAAACTACATCCGGTAGCAAAGGTACTGATCTTTTGGGGGCATAGACCCACCTCTTAATTGCAGTTGTTCCCAGATCCATCCTGACCCAGGATGGTAGCAGCTGTTAGGGTCTCACTTTTGGGCAAATAGTAAACATCCAAACTTGGGTTAAAACATGAAAATGTAAAAATACAGTAGAAAAAAATTAGCAGCAAAATATTTTTCGGGAAAAAATTAACAAAGCTCACAAGAAAATAAAATTTCGGCATTAAATGACCGATAACCAAACTAAACCAAAACCAATCATGCTTACTCGTCATGTTTGATCTTCAGAAATTTAAAGGCAATGTCAATCATTATCTTCTGTCTCCTGAATTCCTGTTATTTCATTGTTCCTCCTTCTTAATGTTTTCTTTTCTTATATTATTTAACATTCAGTAATATCCCCGTGTCTTTGAGTCTTTACAGTCTTGCTTGGATGAAATAATTTTAAAAAATTCCTGTTTTCCCTGTATATTAAGTTAGCACAAAAATGGGGGTTCTCCAACAGTATCTTCAATATTCTATCTGATTTTTCTAGACTTCGAGATTTTACTTTATTATTTTGTAATCGGAAAGAACGATTTTGAAATATATTTTCTTCATTATTAACAGCATCATTTGAGAAAAGAGGTACTGAAAAATTACGTCATGTCTGACATGATTAAAGGAAGTTACGACATGCTTCGCAAAGGGTAAGGACAGATCGCTGTGCAGCTACGGAAACATATATAAAGATTATCACTAAAATAGCCGCTGTGCTCAGATTCTCTTTGCATACATTAAGAGAATCCAACATTTTAGAAATATAATTTTTGTTCAACCTCTTTTTTCTATCCCACTGATCTCTACTATACCGAGCCATATATCAACCATTCAACAGGGAATTATGCTCTTTTTTTTTTACTACAACTAGCACAGATGACAGGTTAATGGTTCATGATTCCACCATTATCATCACATATCTTGCAGAAGAATAAACAGCAAGTATTATATTAGTGTTTTGACTTTGCTTTGTGTAATACGAGTTGCCTCCAAGTCTCGACGAGAAACTTCAAGACACATCAAGATGTTTGTATCAGAACATACAAACAGACGAGGTGCTATGCAATCAGAGAGAAAAAATAATGTAATTTTTATCATTTCATGAAGAAAAACTACGTAAGTTGTGAGAAGCAGTCGAGTGTATGAGTTTTTGTTTTTTTTTATAAATAACATATTTTATCAGGAATTTGATCCACATAGTTGTTTGTTCTTTTTTATAGCATTCACAAATCCCGCAAACAACAAGTAATCTTTGCTGTTTTGAGAATGCCACATTCTATAAATTGCTATCACGAGGTCTTTGTTTTGGCTTATTGTTTTAATCTGCGTTGACGTTGGATGTGGCTGCAACATTTATCTGCAGACATGTCTTTTTCAACATGACTTCTCACTATAATGTCTGGTCGATATGCTCGGGTTTCAGTATGAATTTGAATGCTAAAATTACGATGGATGTTAACCTCATTATTCTGTACAACTTCTGATGGCTTACGTTCCCACTAGTTCTCTTAGCAAACAGGGCGAATGTGCGGCCTATTGTTGGTACCAGTCAGCCTTATCCATAGATTATTTTTATTATTATCATATAATAATTGCGCTTGTACCTACCCCAGTTAGTTCTTCCCTTCCAATACATCATAAATAATTGTCTACTTCCTTTCAATTGCCTGGAAAGACAAATATCAGAAAAGCTACTTGGTTTCAGTGAAAAAAAGAAATAAAAGTTCCTTGCTAATAACACATAAATGAATTGACTATTCCGTTTTGATCGCGAGAGAAGACAAAAGACATATCAAAGATGCTACTTGGTTTCAGTAAGAAAATGAAAGAAGTGGAGATAGAAGTATTTAACAACTGTTTCAGTGAAATGGAAAAAAATTGTCAATTTCATATCTTTTTATTTTTACACTCTTTACTTCTTAAAATGCCGGCGAGCATTTATACTTATGATTGTTATTGCAATATTTTGTTAGAGTTGTTGTTTAACGATGTGAGAGGAGAATTTTTACAGATATTTTATTATCGTATAACTCGCCATGACCTTATTGAATCATGAACTTAAGGATTAAGGTTCATCATAAAATTCAAATAGGAAAAACGAAGTTTTCACGGGTTAAAATTAATTGTTCTTGATGATTTCCTTTGATTATTGTTGTATACACATTTCCTTCCGGGTACGACCAGACATTTTCCACTGATCCATTTTGTATAGAAAACAAAAAAAAACAAGCTACTAATATACATATTTTAAATCGGTAAATCTCTTTGTAATGTGTGATTTGTACTTGTGAATACAATGTTTTTATTCTTTTAAGGCATGGACTGACAGGAATCCCTTCATCGAGTCTATCTGATCATCTTACAATCAATCCGAGGGCTCCAAATAGAACTGGAATTTTTAATTCCTCATGTTCTACTGTTTTGAGTTTTCTATTTCAAAATCCTTGTATTTTGATAGTTTTTTTGAAGATCTTCAAAAATACATTACAATCTGCAGGGATCGACGTGTCAGTAAGAAAGCACATTATGTTTTTGAGATTTCCACTTCAAGATCCTTGTTTTGTGAAGATGGTCAAAGATACATTACAATCTGCAGGAAAGGCTATCTCAAGAAGAAAGCACATTCTCTTTGCGCGGTCTTTGATCACGATGCCTGGTGGATCAGCTTTGATTATACTGCCTGTGTATATCGTACAGTCCCATAAAATTATTAAAGGTCTTATGTCTGTAACTGGGTTTGTGTGATGTTCATACCAATTTCTTGAAGTTTCATTCCTGCAAAAGCTGCACATTATCCAGTGCACATATATCCCTTTCTATGTTGTGTTTTATATTCAATGGACTCTAACACTATGAAACCTGATACAAGATGGTCAATTCTTTCTGAATATGTATCACAGAATCCGAATTTCGGATGAACACAGATGTTTAATTTCTAGTTAGCAAGTATTTGTCCTGTGGAGCAAGAATAAAACCTTCAGTTCCAGGATTTTGATTCTGCACTATATAGCCATTAATGGATAGAGGGTTTTGTCTACATAAGCCTGTTTGGTCTGGGCACAATATTGACCATGAAGGACCTTATTTTGTCATCGTTTCCTTATTTGGTACATTGCATTTTGTTTTGCTTTTATTTTAGGTTATTTGCTTCTTCAGTAGGTGAATTATGGTTTATTTACTCTTCTTCCTCCACTAAAAATCCCCTTTTGAATTTGTTGGATTTATTATTTTTCCTGTGTTCTTTGGCAGAGACCATCAGCGAGTCTTCTGTAGTTTCTAGTTATTTTTGTTGTGATTTTGAAAAACAGTTCCAGTTGTACTAACCCACTGCCTCCTTCGAATCTGGGCACATACAGGCGATCAACATCAGCCTTAGGATGGTGCATTCTGTGGCAAGTGAGAAGCGTTCTCGTTTCGACATCTATTCACTTAATGTCAGCTATGAACCAATTAATGATTTCGAAACTGTATTGCGCCACACAGACAGCTAGTGTTTATGGCTGATATTGTTTTTTTTTTTAATTCAACTCGTTATTTAATACCAGATGCACACACTTGTAGTATTCTTTTCATATTTCTCCTTCATTTGAGCATGCAGTATTCCATCCCCTTCGCTGATATCCTAAGTGTTTAAAGGCTTCTTCTTATTCCAGTTCCCTAATCTTTATGACAAATTATAAATCTAATAAGTACGTTTCTGTTATTCTCACTTTCTTCTGTTATTTTGCACATTTATCTAACCTGAAATCCATACCGACGAGATCACTAAAACATTTTACAGCAATGATGTTGATATAATCCAAGTAGAAGAGGTGATTAAAAAATGTCTTTTTACTTCGTATCCATAGTTATAACTGTTTAGTTCATACTTAAGTGGGATGAAGTCCAGACAGAACAAAAGGAGCGTTAGGGAGTATACTTGAAAGGCTGATTCCTCGTTGTATCTTCAAACAACAAGAAGCGGTAATACCTTTTGTATGATTTAGGTATGATATGGATTTTCACAGTTCCGTGCTATACACCCCTGTGCAAATTAATTGAAACTAAACAAATAATTACATTATTATTTAATTTGTTCGTATTTTTCGAATGAAACGTCACCAAGTGCTCATCTTAGTGTTTTCTATGCCCATTCCACGAAGTCGTTCCTTGCAGATTGACCACATATCTCGATTGGATTTAAATTAGGAAAATTTCCGGGCCAGTTTAGTACTTTAATTTGCTCACTGGCAAGACGTACCAGTGTGTTAGTGCAGCGTTAAAAATTTTCGTACACTTCCTTGGAGTAACGTCATCGCAGACAATGATCGTAGGACAACTCATCGTAAGTCGGAAAAACAGTGTCTGGGTGTAATGAAATTCTGATGTAATCAGTGATGACGCAATATTTTTCAAGGCCATCACGCACCTCGAAAATAGATTCCTATTACTGCAAATCACCTAATCTGAGGAAGAAAAATAGAAATTGATTACACCATGTCACTCCAATAGGGTTTAAAACTGACCGTCTGGTGTAAGAGAAGAAACTGAAGCGGTTGTTTCAATTAATTTACACAAGGATGTATTTCATGAAATTTATTATTTGTGTGAAAATTTTGTACATTTCAAAACCCTTAAGAATACAAAGTGTGCCATACTATCAAAGGCTTTATATTAATCTAACATTATTATTATTATTATTATTATTATTATTATTATTATTATTATTATTATTATTATTATTGTTGTATTTATTTTTAATTTCTATTACATAAACATTTCATTCCGAGTCCCAACTAGAGATATAAGATCAGGCATGGCTTCAGGAAATTTTCCAGTGATTATTTTTATAAAATAAAACAAAGATATCGCATATTTTGCATGGATAATGCTCTTCGTAATGTGTCATTTGTACTTGTGAGTAAATCTTTTTGATTTCTTTGTATTTCTTTATGTTATGGGCTCCCAGGTATCCCTTCAATAAGTCTATACAAACTTCTTTCAATCAAATAGCAGGCTACAACTATAACTGGGTTTTTTGTTGTCTTCATGTGCCACATTTTTGGGTTTTCCATTTCATGATCCTTGTATTTTGATAATTGCTTGAAGATTTTCAAAGGCGCATTACAATTTGCAGGAACTGCCATATCAATAAGAAAACACATTCTGTTTTTGTGGTCTTTGATCACGATGCCTGGCCGATTGGCTTTGATTGTTCTTTGTGTATTGTAAAGTCTTTTAATATTGTTACGGGTCTGGGTGTTGTTTATTGTAGTTTCTTAGTTTCTTTTTTACAGTGTGTGTGCTTGTTATTTTCTAGTTAGCAAACATTGGCCGTTTACAGTAGATATAAAAATTCGTCTTCAGTTTTTAGCCCTTAAATCACCAAGTGCTTCCTTGTATAAGCCCAGGGTGGCATTTTTATTGATCCTGCTCTAACCATAACAAGTATTTTTTCTTGATTTTCGTATGTACCGCACATCAGTTCGAGATGAAAAATAAAACATACCCAATTCGTAAAAAAAGAAAAGCAACTTTCAGATTCCAACGTTACAAATTTGAATTATCAATTATTGTCTTTTTACATATTTTAACCGTTGCAATGTTTGAAAGATGTCCCGCCGACAAATCTCAGATGGTGACATTCTTCGGATGCTGGATGAGTGCGATAAAAGTGGCCCGGATGCTAACTTCAGCGAATATGATAAAGAATTTATTCCACAAGGAGATACGTCAGAAGAGGAAGACAATCTTGAGGCTCTTTCTGAAGAAAGTGACATTGCCAACGAAAATTGGGATGGAGATTCTGATGAAGATGAATTCATTGCAAAATCGAGAAGAAATTGGGCTATTTCTGTGTCGTTGTAACTCTCCGTCGCTAATGGGATCTCATTGGCCAAATCCTACAACTAATGCTGCAACTACTATGGCCAAAGTATTCAACATGTTCTTTAATTAGCAAATTGTTGGTGCTATATGCACCTTCATTAATGCTGAAGCATCACATGTTTTTTCAACATTTCCATGCAAATGCCTCTCTGAATAAAATGAGAATTTGGATATATGTAGCTTCTGTGGAAATATGAGCGTTTTCTAGAGTTCTGCTGATTGCTGGAACTATTTGAGGCCGAAAGTAAATGATTTGTGAAATGTGAACAACAGATGCCATGGCAGGGAACAGTTTGCGTACACCTTTCAGCTTATCAGGTCTGACGATAAATCAAAACGTGATCAATGAAGGGTAAATGATAAACTTGTTGTTTGGGATGGGTTTGTAGAAAATTGCAAGAAGATTTTTTAAACATTTGAATACATTGCAGTAGATGAACAACTAGTTGCATTTTGTGGAAGATGACCAATGAAGCAGTACGTGGAATCAAATCCAGCAAAATATGGGATCAAGGTCTGGGCAGCTGCAAACACGAAGACGTCATATTTGTACAACTTGCAAGTCTACACGTAATTCTTCCAGGAGAAAAACTTGGGAAACCGCGTTGTATGTGATCAGATGGAACCATTGTTTGGTTCTGTTAGAGGTGTAACTACAGACAATATTTTACGTCCCTGCCAACTTGAGAATTTTTCTTTTCGGGAGAATATTTCTGTTTCAGGAACACTGAAAAAAAATTCGTGTATATTCTACTCAATTTCTTGATGATTCTCTATTCAGTGAAGGTCATAAGAAGCCCAACATGATACTTGAATACAAGCGTACCAAAGACGCGGTAGACAATGCACACCAATTAGTAAGATACTATTCTTGTGCCAAATGTACCTCATATTGTCTCTGACAGTTTTCATGAAAATTCTAGATATTGGAACCCTAAATACTTTCATAATTTGGATATCGAAAAAACAAAGACTAGACCCCCCCCCTTAAAAATCCTAGATATCGATGCCTATTAAGGTTAGGCAAGGAACTGCCAAAGCCCAACATTTTGCGCAGGGCAAGCAATCCAAATAGTGGCAATCCTTCAGTTGTCAGAACTAATGAATCTGCAGGAATATTTGTTGCGCGTAACACTGCAGTCCAAAGCACACCATCAACATCAAGGCAGCAGCGGAGCCGCAAGAGAGAAAGATGCTCGGATTGTCCTAAAAGTTACAATCGGAAAGTTTACTGTGTATTCAAACGTTTTGTCTGTGAGACACATAAGAACAACAGTAATATGTGCCAAAGTTTGTAACAATAGCAAAAGATTGTCCGTAAAATCTATTTTAGTGAAATTATATAGCTGTTTTTATACCATATTCAATCGGAATATAAAAATATAAACACTTTTATGATAAGAATATATTTTGATTATTATTACTACTGTTGAAATAATAAACAAAATATTGTTGATCAAAATATACTAAAATATAGTTTCAGAAACCAACTTTGAGTAAACTACCGAAACAAACACTAAGAAATAAATAAAAAAAATATATACGGTCCTGCGATGCCGCCAGCTTAGTAAACAAAGTTAACAACCTAGGCTGCGTGTAATTTATGGATTAACCCTGCACTACTTAACCACTGATTGATATGGGATTTGTCTACGTCAGCTTCTTTGATACGGGTAGAGTATTATTGACCATGAACAACCTTATCTTGTCATTCGTACAGGAACCAAGATTCCACAAAAAATCATAATTATGTTTCATTTATTTTGTACAAATAACAGCAGCAGGTAGAATGTGTTTCTACATTTATAAATATGGTATTATTTAAGTAAATTATTGATGCATTTATTCACAAACCATTTTATTAAAATTCTGAATGTAAAACTGTGAATAAGCAGGAAAAGTTTATTTGTGGTAAAACAACGAAGAAAGACAAGTGAAAAAGACAGATACATAACAAAAAAAATGAAATACAGAAAGAAAAAAGAAAAAAGGATCGTGGAATGGGTGGGCTGAATGCGGAAATGAAAATGAAAATGAAGTAAACAAGAAGGAACAAAGTACAAAATATCTTATAGAAAAATATGAAAGAATTAGAATGAAATAAATATGCAAGTAAAAACGCCAGCAACGTGAAAGAAAAAAAAGAAAGAAAGAAAGAAAGTAAATAAGTAAAGTAAAGATGTAGAAGCCAGCAAGAAAAATAACATTATTTCCACTCTGATAAATGGTTGAAACATTACTAGCTTGAGACAGTTTTTGTTTTTTTATTATTATTATTATTAGTAGTAGTAGTAGTAGTAGTAGTTGCGGTACTAGTGATGGTGGTTGTAGATGTGGTGGTGTTGAGGGTGTTAGTAGTAGCAGGTGGTGTTAATACAAACGATAACATGGGGGAGCTGTGTAAACGTTATTGTTGCAATAGGTTGAAATGAACAGCGATGTCCAAATTCTGATTGTGTCTTGTGTTCACTTTGCTCTTTTACTTTTGGAAAAGGAATTATTTTCTTCCCTAAACCCACTCTCAACAATCAGTTACAAAGCAGGTTCAACTGGGATATCTATCCGTGGGTGATAGCTATCTATTAGTAGAACATTTCTGAATTCAAAACTGTGCAGAAGGCAGCCGCTATTTCTCTCAAGATGACAATGCACAAAAACCTTATTCAGTAACCCTCTACTTAGAGTATCCCTTGAACCTTGCACTGTGTTAATAATAGTATTAAAAACACGCAAAGAAATTTACTCAGTTAAAGTGTGCGGAACGACTTAAATTACCTTGGCCGCTCTTAAAAACAGGGAAATATTTTTTTAATAGTTTTATAAGATGGCCTTCAATAAACTTTCCTCTAACCTTGGACGACAACCAGTCTATCAGTAGAACGACTCCAAATTTAAGACCATAGTGAGCGCAAACGTTATTTTCCCAAGATGCCAAAGCGATTCACATATAATAATGAAAAGAAAGCTGCAGAGAGCCATGTTCGCCTATATCTTGAATGGCATGATTAGAATTTGAGCGAGCATTTTTATTTTTTCCAAAACTAACTGATATCTTTAATGGTGAGAAGGGTCTTTTACTTATAAGAAAACATTCGGCATTCATTAACTAAAGAGTTATTGTTACTGTCGCTTAAAATTTACAAAATATTACGATTAAAGCAGTTTTTCAGGAAAATACGCTACTCAAGTCCAGTAACAGTTAACTCTTTCCAGGGTGGGGGGTCTAAATATTTCTGTGAAGTAGTGTGGAACCTGAATATCTTCATGATACAAGTATTTTCTCTTTTAGTCGGTGTTACTGTTGAAAGTCTTGAAGCGGTTTCTGTATTTTTTTCGATAAGTATACTTCTCTAAGTTTGGGTGGCACCAGTTTACTATATCGAACGAGGCGCTCTTCATAGAATACTTTACTATCCAATATTTGTCCATATATGATTGGAGACCAATTATCACTCGGGCAGATATATACATACATACATACATATATATATATATATATATATATATATATATATATATACTAGCAGCATGCCACGACGTTGCCCGTGCTTAATTCAAGAATCATACGACTCATACAGCAATCGCTATCACTTGACTTTTCTAAGCTCTATACTAAACATTAAAACTCTTACGAAAAAAGAACTAAACAAAATGAACACAAAACGATCAACTTTAAAAAAGGACTCAAAACTGGAAAAACCGAATGAAAAAACAATGTTAACGACAAATACTTTTCCCACCCATTGCAGTTTCCTGAAATATTGAGACTGGTCATACTATTTGGGCGGGGTTGTTGTTGCCCTTGTTTTGTTAACCCGGTACATTGGAAACCATACATTGATTCGATTTTAAGTTCAAATAAAAAGAGGTCAAAAGTGTTTAACAACGCGAAGCTAACAGCACAGAGTCCAAAATGAAGTGAAAAACTTAGATGTATTAGCAAAACAGGGTGCAACTGGGAATTGGGATCTTCTGAAAGTGAAGGGGTACATCGGCATCTGATGGATACAAATGCATCCTTGGGATAAGCACTTGTTCACCGTGTTTTTGCAGCCTTTGCAGAGCTGCTGGGTTGGTCATCGCCACGGCACGCAGAAGAGTGCAAAGCTGAGGTTGAAGTAGACACTATATGATCATCTGTAACCGGAGTTATTATGTGCTCCTCCGCAGTCGCCTGTTCTTCATGTGTAATGTTAACAGTATTAGGGGTTTTTAGTTGCTGACGTGCGGATGTTCGTCGTGTAGGAGCCATTTGAAGTGTTGTAGAAATGCTGTGTAAGAATGCGAATAGAAGTTAATGCCGAAGCTGAAGCGGTGCAACCTTGTTGCATACGAAAACTAAAAATGCATTGGAGCGTAATAGAAAAAGCTTCTCCTAGCTACGGGTCGTTCTTTCTGGCAGCACGAAAACGTCGCTGTAGGAAGAGGTTACGCAGCCAAAACGTTGAAGCGTAGTAAAGGCAGTAGAGAAGTAACTTACGACAGCAGTTAACTGTCTAATAGCAAAACTTAACTACGAAAAGGTAGAAATAGGTATGGAACGCTAAGATGGACTGGGCTGCGCAGTAGAGGCAGCACGCGGAGATAAAATGGGTAATGCATACGTTTAAGCAAATAGGTAACTTGCGGTAGCAGGAAGCTGTCAATTAATCCAAGGACAGATGCGTTAATGGCGATCAAATCAAGACGTGAGTGCGGATGCAGACGCGCTGAAGGTATTTAAAGGGAGCGTGACTTGTCATTGATTGGTGTACCCTGGACAATGGCCATGACTTAGACCAATGAATGAGCTCATGCAAAATGGAAGATGCTAGTGCGCATTCACTCGCGGGCGCATGATTTGGCAAGCGCAAGGCTTGGCCGTAAACGGGGTTAAGCTGCCTGCTGCATATGCAGCTTGGCTCCAATGCACATGATGCCGGCGATGAGAATGCAAGGAGCTGCAATGAAGCGTTTGCTCGTTTGGTTTGTGCGACAACGAAAAGCCGCTAACCGTTTGCCGGCATTAGGTTTGAAATAGATTGGGAGGAAGCCCTGCTGTTTTGGCGCAAAAACTCCTTGTCCGGTCTGTGATGCGGCCTGGGCTAGGGGAAAAGGTTTAGAGAACTGGAAAATGGACTGCTGAGGGCAGAACCATTTTTACTCAGCACGTATGTGGGTTTTTTTTTTCAGTAAAGACGCGAATAAAGGAAGGGCTTATTTTGGTAAGATGCGACGATTAAAGCAAAAATTTTGACAAAGTTGAATATGTCATTTGTGACTCAAAGTCAGATCTGGTAGCAGAGATAAAAAAGACGAATTTCAATGGACCTGCACCCATTCCAGAATTTGATGTCAAATGCTTTCTTACACTCCACTGCACGCACTGACCTGTTTCTTCCCGCGCATAGCGTGACCTTAAATTAATCTGCATTTATGAAATACCCAACCGGAAAAACATTTTCAAGCGTTGACCGATCGTCGATTTGCACTGTGTTTGTGGGGCGCTCAGAGTTGAAACTTCACATGGTGACTCCCAATAGCCTCCTCATAAATCCGGTCGGTTTTCGCTAAAACCGACACGCGGTTCACGTAAAATCTGGGCGTATCTGTTTTAGGGCTTTATCGATTTTCCGCGCTGTTTAGGGGTCCGTGGTCATGAAACTTCTGGACAACACTTCTAATGATAGACTCTAAGAGGTTGTCAAATTTGGTTGAAATGCAATCCTTCCTTCTGTAAGCAGATTTTTTCGATTATCGATTTTTTCGGAACCTGAGTCGGAACTCAAACATCGGGCTCCGTCATGTCCTTACGGCAGCCATTTGCAAACTTGTGGTGAAAATCGCATCGAAATCGGGTGAGAAATACGGCCTGGGTAACAACGCCCACGACAGACACACAGACAGACAGCATGAGAAATATAGATAGTAGATAGATAGATGTATATATATATATATATATATATATATATATATATATACACACACACGCACAGACCTGCCATCATCGCTATGGCTTTAATAGCAGCTCAGACATGAGGACTTTACTACCTTGTCTTGAAAAGTGTAGGAGAAGGAAAGCATTACTTTAATTACTGTCTGATGAGATCGAAACACACTGATCGACATTTCTCATTTCCTCAAAAATGTGTAGCTTGTTCTAGACAAGCACTTAACACAATAATCGAATGATATATTTGGATAGACGTGAGGTTCTTTTTTAACTAATATTTTGGGCTCTCAAAAGGCGAACTCAGCCGTAGAGTCTGTACGTTTTTTCGCACGTATTTATTATTTATCAGTATTTAGTGGATATTTTTTATGCCTTTTGCGATCAAATCTTCTCGTGTCTCCGCCTTCGGTTCTTGCAAACTGAAATTATTTATCTCAGTCAGCATATATTGCAACGCATTAGATATGTGGGTTGCATCATTCTCATTCCCTTTATATTCTGTTGATATGGAGGAAGTTCCAAAAAGACAGCTTCTTCACCAGAACCCTCACACTTTTTCTTTGTGGAAAATACTCTTCTTGGAGATGTTTTCTCAAACACTACCATCTTAACCTACGGTCAAAAATTATCTAAACTTTATATCCATATAATCTGCATTTTTATTTTCTCTACGCCTTACAACAACCTTATTCAGTAAACCTCTACCTTGAGTGGCTCTTGGATCTTGTACTGTGTTAATAATAGTTTCAAAATCACGCGGAGAAATCCTCTTAGTTAATGTGTGTGGAATTACTTAAATTAACTGGCTCGCTCCGAAAAACAGGGAAACCTTTTTTGAGCATTTTTATAGACTGACTATCATTAAACCTTCCTCTGCCTAAGTTATAGTGATTTTTCAAGCGTAGCTCAGATGTGGCACATGGCCGAAAGTATGGGGTACCCAGTGAGGATCGAACTCACTACTCAGTCATAATTTTCTAGCAAGACAAGCTTTCTTTGCCTAAGATATATATGTCAGAATCAAAAGATACTGTTTTTATCATTTTAGAATTAATAATACAAAAATATTTCCAAGTAGATCCCTGATTTCACAAATGTGATTTGTATCTTGTTTTTATTTACAATATTCAAGCTCAAAAATATGCTTACGCCATTGATACCATCGTGTTTTAGGAATAAAAACCGAAAAACGTTAAAGATGTAGGTAAATTTGTACCGTTCCAGTAAGTACCTGGCTCTTCATGCTACCCAATAACAATTTGTCAACCACAAGGTCTCTGTGATGTGTTTGGACTTCCGCCCAAATATTACAACAGTACACCATCTCTGGCCTGGTCTATCTCTTATAAAGTTAGACTTTAGCAGAGATAGACCAAGCTAGAGATGGTGTACTGTTGTAATATTTGGGCGGGAGTCCAAACACATCACAGTGACCTTGTAGTTGACGAATTGTTCCGACTATCAACCTCTCTCTCACTAACGGGATGTAGGAAGCCTCTAGCTACTTCTACGGAATGTGCTCATACGAACACCCACATTAGCAAACCACTCACATTCTGTCCGTATTACATCGGTGAGAACAGCTTCTTCCCGCGAACCACTGCTTTATGGAACCGGCTCCCAATAGGCTCTTTCCCGATTATTACAGTGTTAACCTGTTCAAGTCTAGAGTTAACCGTTATCTTTCACTTCTATCCGCACAAATTACCTCTTAACCTAACCCTCTACCTCGAGTGGCCGCGGTGCCTTAGTGCACAAAATGTACGCAGTTTTGAACGACACAATCACGCTTTCAAATTTGATATTTGTAAGTAAAAGTAAAATGCAGATAACCCTTTAAGAATCATTGAATGGACTTGACAGAGTAATTATATTATGAAAAAGGTCACCCTTCTAAAATGTCAAAATTATTTTTTATTGTAACAAATGATGTGGCTTGAGAAAGATCTACTGAATGATATTCTTCAAAAATTATTCTCCAATATTTTCCCTGTTTTTTCTTTGTTTTTGACCATTTAATTGAAATATTACAGATAGTGTCATGCCAATCGTCCAATTTATGTGCCTAGAAAGTAAGCATTCAGAAAACTAGATTTCTTCTGCGTTAGAACTTCACATTACTTCGATTAATCCAATCACCTTGCTTAGCAGACCAACCCTTTCTTAATCTATTTCTTCTGGTTTTACTTCTATATTCTAATCAATTCTGTTCTCGATACTTACGAAAGGTTGAATTCAGGAAATAAGAAGATTGTGTTATGAAAGTCTGACAACTGAGGCTGATCCGTCTGCCTATCAGGAGAATCAACATTCAAATTCCTGGTTTTATAACTGAGATGAAACCTAAGTTTCTGCCATCTCCTGAAAATACTTAACTATGAAACTGTACGTCGTTTCATTATCTTTTTTTCATTTTGCATTTTATTCGTCCATAACGTATTTCTTTTTATTCTTTTATTTCTGTATTTATATCTCAATACGAGCTCACTGCTTTTTGTTTTTTTTTCTTTTTGGTTTGCCATTCGCTTAAATTCGTCCGGCCACTTTTTTCTCAGTTTAATTTCTATCTTCTTTCTGTTTCTCATTCCCCACTTCATCTTGCGATTCTCTCTTTCCGCTAAAAATTAACAATGGTAGGGCCAATTTTGTTGCTTTTATTTCACTTCTTCCATTTACTATTTCAGACCAATCGAAGATCGAACCACGGTAAAAAAAATAAAAGACGATATGGCCATCCTGATAGGCTTCGGATTAGTTATCAGAAGAGGTTGCATACACCGAGCAACAAGCTTTGTTATGCTATATTGTTTAAAATCTCCCGAACTTTCTTACGGGATATGCTAACAGCAATTGGATATTTTATTCATAGTCAATTCCCTGTCATCCATCACTATAGGGTAAACCCAATCAATGTATTTTTTCTCACGTTGGTGACAGTTGCAGAACGTCCAGATATCGGTTCATCTTCAAATGCCTCTTTCCCCTCAAAAGTTGAACTGCCCATTTTTGTACTGTTTATACAACTGGAACGTCAACAATAATGTAGCAACCAAGTCAGCATGAATTTCTTTCAGATCTTAACCAATTTCAACGGGTATCTGATAACATCACGATGCCAAATCTTGTCTAATTTCAAGAGAAGTCACTACTAGTTACATCTGAAGTCTTTTTGAACAGTCGCATATTATTTTATCTGCAAAGAAACAATGACGTTATTAATCACAAGAGTCGAAATCAATGCATGCCCGATTTCACAGCTCTAACATCACTACTTCATAGTCTTCCTACGAACCTTTCATCCCACAGCGAATGGGACCAACAATCAACTGTAAGAAAACTAAAGTTATGGTTGTGAACAAGAGAAAAATTCAAGATCGGAACTACAAATTGGAGATGCCAACATTAAGTACATGAGTTTAAATATCTGGGAATTTTGTTACCAGAAGATGGAAAATGCGACTTTGATTAACAAAATATGTATTTCAAATGCCAGGCAATGTACTAGGAAATAGAAAGATTCAGTTAAAAAGTAAAGAGTACTGAATGTGATATTAATAAAGGAGAATAAAAACATCATTTAGGTAGACAGAAGATGGCAACTGGTATTGCATTTTAATTTTTGCAGATTGTAGAGGACATAGGTGAGAGTTACAGAAGGGAGAAAAGAAATTATTAGAAAAAAACATACGTGGAATCTTGCTAATTCAAGAGTAAAACGATTCGACCCAGATGCCAATCTAGTAGTACGTTTAAATTCATGCAGTGGAGTCAAAGAGAACAACTCATCAGAACAGTTGCCATGAAAATAGCTGTAGAAAAGATAGAGGGGAGCCACTTTACGCCGGTGAGAAAGTGATTGAAAACAAGAGCTAATGTCAAGTCCGATTGCTTTAAAGGCTGTACTTTGAATTTTTGTCCATTATCTCGACATATTTAGTCGAATCACCAGACTAGATAATAATAGTAGCAATAATCAAAGCACGGACATATGGTAGATATATAAATGTACAAGATGGATATTTGATCAGTAAATTTCCTGGCACAACACAGTGAACCAACTTTTCCAGCAGTAAACCTATCAATTGATTCAATATAATAATTCCACTTCATGGTAGTTGGAAACGTGAAACCAAAAATGCACAGAGATTTGTTTTCCTGGATGTTGTGATCGGCCATGCCGACAGTAGACAGAAAAGGTCCTTTATGACAGTTTTATTTTAGAGGGCTTAAAATTTAGAATCATTCCTTGCCCCAGTTAGCCACAGATTGGAGATCCGTTTGAGGGCATTTCTCGGGTTTACTCGGTGGAGTAATGGATATCGGCTTGGAATCGGAGAGCCGAGTTCGAATTCCAGTCGAATCCATTACATTCACTTACGTGCTAATACCTTTGGGAAAGGTACGAATCCTCTTCTTCTCCCTCCAGCTATGGGTAAAATAGCAGGACAGACTGGGTTCTATAGCCTTGGATGGCAACTTGTCTAGGAGGAGGACAACTCTGAATTCAAAACCTGCGGAGGGTCGTTTGGGAACCTTGCGGCATTCAGTGCACCAGGTCTCTGTATTCGTCCCTCCAAAAAGTGTGGATGATCCTGCACGAGGCCTTCACCACTATAATCAAATCTCATGTGCTGGTTTCGGGCTGTCGGTTTCCTGGAAACTGATCTGCTTGACCCTCATACGTCGAATCTCAGTAACAGTCTTAAAAAATAGTACTAATGGTAGTGGAGATTGTTATGAAGTTATTATCTCTAAGGTGGTGGGTGCGTTGGTAGTGTAGGTAACAATGCTAATAGCTTTATCGGTCTATGTTAATTGTTATAGTAGTGGGTGTTTGTGGGTGTATTGGTAGTGTTGGTAACAGTGCAGGTAGGTGATAATAGGTGTTGGTGGTTATATTTTGGTGGTTTTGGTGTTCTTGCGTTTTAGTGTTTTACCATTTTTTTTTGGTAGTTTAATTCCTGGCTGTGTTCAGTTTTAGTGTAAGTATTATTTGTTTGGTATGAACTGTGATAGTAGATTTTTTTTTCGTGTCTGCATTTAGAAAATATTCCAATCTTTGGTTTAGTAATTTCTTTTGTTGAGTATGGAAGATTATTGCCACTTTTTCATGTAAACAAAGTAGACCCCTTTTGATATATTATTGTAGCCAGGTGTGCTTTGCATGATTTCCAAGCTTATTTTTCGCATGTTATTTCTGTCTTTTAGCTGCAATATGTATGTGGATATTGTGGCGCTTTTGGGATGTTTTCTGTGAGGGAATGAGAAGCCGTGGGTGTATTTTCTTTGCTTGAATGATCCTTCTCTGACGCCAATGTAGTATATTGTTGTGTTGTTTGCTTAGCTTTGTATACTATGTTCATTTGTTAGCAATTTCTTTGTAGTGAGCATGTAGTTTTGTTTTTGCAGTTGCATTGGTGGGGGCCATTTGATTACGCTATTGGGAGTTACTATTTTTTCTTGTGGCTTTTTATTATATGTCTTATGTTTTTAGTGCAAGTGCAGCAAACTTTTCCGAGGTTTTTGTTAAATATTTTTTCTAAGGGGTTAGTTACGGGGAAGTGTTTTGTATTAGATTTAGGAATGTTCTGCCTATGATTATTCTGACGGTTTTATTGTATGGCGGATTAGTGTAAATTATATTTATTTTTTCTGTTTTTCCGATTTGTTTGTGATGGTGTGTATTCTAGCTGATGTATGTGTCCGCACTTCTTTAGTGCGTTGTTATATAGCGTTTTTTATCGTTAAAAATTTTTATGCTGGATCAGTTGTCTGATAGCTGGTTGATAAATTTCAGTATGTGCTTGATGATTGAGGGTGGATGGTTGGAGGATGTATGTATTATGTGGAGGTGTCTTTTTGTTTAATTGTGAAATGTTGTTCGTTATAATGCCTTTGTGGACCATGAGTTCCATTGTGTATATTTTTGTTTTGTCAGCAAATATGAAAAGTTTCTTGGAGTTCATTATTTTTTTCGTATCCTTATATTTTTTATGGAGTTTATGCAAGTGCCTTTTTTAAATTTTATGTTTCTGACTATGTCACTCATGTTATTTTCAAGTTTTAGCATTTCTTTCCAATTAGGTGAGCATTTTTGTCTATTTAGTTTGAATGTTTCGGTTTTGCCAGTGTTCTCGTTTGTTACACTACTGATGTAGTAATGTCTCCACCATCTCACTATTCCCATAAGTATTTCAATTTTTTCAGATAAGAGAGGTTTATACGAAAATTAGGGGGTTTATAGAGATATTTTTCAGCGAGTCAACTTTATCCATTTTGAGTAAGAACAGCGAGATTGCTCAACCTATGAGGGAGCTAAGTATATATATATATATATATATATATATATATATATATAAACCTAGTGAGCCAGACAAACCTACCCAGGTTTCACCTAAGCGGATCGTCAGGGAGAGCTAGCTTTCCTTGACGACCCGCATGGGTGAAACCTGGGTAGGTTTGTCTGGCTTACTAGGTTTATCTAGGTTTGCTCTACGATTGTATTGATCTCTTTTGTTAGTATTGTGAGACTGGAAACTACCTACACAATAGACTCTTCCAGGCCTATATTAAGTAGGAGACATAGCACTCTAAGGGAGAGTGACAGAGAGTGATAGAGAGTGACAGAGAGTGATAGAGAGTGACAGAGAGTGAGTGAGAGTCTCGTACGACTACCAGTGTTGGACACTAACTTATAGTAAGCTCTGCTTACACTATCTGTAACCTGTTGTTAATATATCTTTCTGACAGCTAATCCGTGTTCTGTGTTTTACTTCTGTGGGCCCAACTTTGGCACCCACATCAGTGGCGACGAGGATTCTAGAAACGCACTCACGGCGAAAACTAAATGCCTTACCAATCCCACATCTGGGTCGACGAAGAATTCTAGAAACACATTAACGCCGAAAAATCGCAATACCTTGCCAGTCCCACAACAGTGGCGACAGAGAAGATTCGAGAATTTCGTTCTCACCGTATCAATAGCGACGGTACTCGAAAAATACACACAGACTCCACGCGTTCCCACAGCAGTGTTGAACGTGAAATTAAGCTGGTATTAATACATTAGCAATTTAAAAGCTAAACACCCAGCGTCTACATATATTCCAATGCCAAACGCCATTGACAAACTAGCGATTCGACATCTAAGGAATATTAAAGTCTGTCCAATACGAGAACGATTTCTACACACCAACACACACAGAAAAAAAAACAGTTGTTCGTAAAAAAAACTGACAACACAAGATCAAGTACTACCTTTGTACTCAAGTTTTCCGAAAAAACTATCGAAAATTTTTTTATGTAACTGAGTTGAACTCGGGTATAAAATTATTCTCCCATCAAATTCACTGAGGTGAGTTTTCTTCTTTTTGTACCTCTATAAAAAAAAATACATAAGTGTGGTGAAAAATTATTCAATTACGTTAAAATTAACGAAACCACGGGAAAAAAGCTAAACACACATAATTAGTTTAGTTTAACTATTCTCTGTCCATATTTTTTTCTGTAAAAGAAAAAAAAAGGAACAAAAATCTATCAAGATTTTTTGTGTACCTCCTCTTAGTACACGTGTTTCAAAGCAACAAAAAAGCACTGTCATTTTTAAATATGGAAGATTTGCAAAAAGTAGTTGGCCAAATGTTAAAACTAAATTTGGACCAAGGACAAAAATCAGGAGAAAGACAACTATTTTGGGATTTACATAAACAGCAAATAGAATTCCAAAAAATTACGCTTCAGAATGCTGAACTACAAAAGAAACAACTTAAAGAATTACTCGTAAGTGCATTAAAAGGCTCAGACTATGAAAAAGATACAATATTCTCCCAGAGTACAATCTGCAATTCAATGGAAACATTCGAATACGTACCAGAGGAAGACAAAACGTTCCAAGCTTTTTACAGGCGCTACGAAGATATTTTCAACGTAGACTGTGAACAATGGCCCAGTACAAAAAAGCTACGCCTACTATTGAGAAAAATGGGAACTACACTACATAGTAGGTTTGTAGACTTCATACTACCCAAGAAAACGACCGACTTGGATTTGTCAGAGACGATTAAGCTCCTATCGGAATTATTCGGGCCTAACACAACCTTGTTCCACAAACGATGGAAATGCCTGAACATAGTCAAAGACAACCAGAAATATTTTCTAACGTTTGCAGCATCGGTGAACAAGCTATGTAATGATTTTAAACTAGCCGAACTGACTGCCGATGATTTTAAGTGCTTAATTTTCGCACAAGGTCTAGTATCTGCAGAAGACGCCGAAGTCAGACGACGGGTACTGACTAAGCTTGAGAACGAACAAGGATTGACTCTCCAAAAACTGGCAGAGGACTGTCAAAGAGTAATATCTGTAAAGCGTGACCCAAACATTATCGAGGAATCAGGTGTGACTCAGATTAATAAAATCAGAAGTATGTCTACCTCCTATTCCTCTCAAAAAGACAAAAAGCAAATCTCATGTCCTAAATTCCGCAGTAACCAAAATCCAAATATGTTAAAGAAACCGCCCGGACCATGTTATCATTGTGGTAAATGGCATTGGATGAAATTCTGTCCAGTTAAGAACAAAAAATATTGCAAAAATTGCAATAAAGGTGGTCATACTTTAACTTCCTGCTGGTACGCCAACAGAACGAGAAAACCCCAAAATAAAATTGGGCAAGCTCAATCTGACATTATTGTTGATAGGAATTTAAGAAAATATGTAACCGTGGATATTTTCAATAAGTCCATTAAATTCCAGCTTGACTCGGGTTCTGATATTTCAACCATTAACTGGCGTACTTGTCGAAAATTGAACCAGCCGACATTATTAAAAACGGATAAAACAGAAAATTCCGTAACTGGCGAAAATTTTAACATTTTTGGCGAGGTAATACTTACAGTAACACTAAATGGAGTTACCAAAAATCTCAAAGCCTACGTATTAAATACTTCAGACAACTTATTTGGAACTGATTGGATAGAAAAATTCAATCTTTGGGATTGCCCAATGAGTACATTTTGTCGCAAGATACAAAGTACAACGTCCAATTTCCCCAGGTTCTTTCTGGCGGCCTTGGGAAATGTACTAAAATGAAAGCTAAGTTCAAGGTGAAGGACGGTGCACAACCGGTATTCAAAAAGAAACGGGATGTCCCTTTCCCTGCTCTAGAGCAAATCAATAAAGAGTTAGATAGACTCGAACAAGCAGGTATTCTGTCAAAAACATATTTCAGCGAGTGGGCAGCACCTACGGTCTACGTAAAAAACAAGTCCAATCAAATACGAGTATGCGCAGATTTTTCCACAGGGTTAAACGATGCTTTGCAAGATCACCACTATCCTCTCCCAAGCTCTGAAGAAATTTTTAATAAACTCAATGGTGGAAAATTTTTTTCTAAAATCGACCTCTCGGACGCATGCATTCAGATAGAGTTGGAAGAAGAAAGTTCCAAATTGCTCTGCATAAACACCCATAGAGCGTTGTACAAATACAACAGGCTGGCTTTTGGAGTAAAGGTTGCGCCTGCAATTTTCCAGCTGACCATGGACGCCATGCTGGGCGATCTTGACTACGCAACAGCCTATTTACTAGTAAAACTACGTCAGAGCACCGGAACCATATAATAAACGTATTCGAAAAGATACAAGAATACGGATTTAAGGTTAAGGATGCAAAGTGTGACTTTTTTTTACCAGAGATTAAATACTTAGCACACATCATAAATGAAGATGGTCGTCGGCCGGATCCAGAAAGAGCCAACCTGATCAGAAACATGCCGGCCCCAGATAACGTTCAAGCGTTACAAAGCTTCTTCGGCCTAGCTAACTTTTACCAAGGGTTCATTAAGAACATGCAAAATTTGAGAGGGTCTCTAAACCAACTTTTAAAAAAGGACAGACCATGGTCATGGACACCGGAATGCCAAGACGCATTCGAGAAGATCAAGAAAACTCTTACTTCAGACCTCTCCCCCACACATTTCGGCCCTAGTCTCGACATCATAGTCGCAAGTGATGCAAGTTCGTACAGCATTGGTGCTTGCATTTTGCATAAACTGCCAGATGGTTCGCGAAAAGCTGTGGCTCACGCATCAAGATCTCTACTTACAGCCGAGAAACAATAAATCCCAAGAGGAAAAAGTATTAAGTTTTATTTTTTTCTCTCCTTTTCAAAAATAAAACTATTTGGAAGGGAGGTATTGTGAGACTGGAAACTACCTACACAATAGACTCTTCCAGGCCTATATTAGGTAGGCGATATAGCACTCTAAGGGTGAGTGACAGCGAGTGTTTTTTACCTTTCGTTTGAAATATTTGGAATTTTTGGACTAACGACGAACCTTTCTTTCTTCTAACGATTTTTCCTTTCAGCGCTTAAAAAACTTTTTTTGACGAACTTCTGAGGATTTTTCTGATAAGTTATTCTTTAAGTTTTATTTTTTTGATTTTATTCTTCTATTTCTTTTTGTTTGTTTTATTTTTGGGGCTTCGGCCCTCATAATTTTTTTATTTTAGTCCGGTTTGACAAAGTCTTACCGGACGATTTCTTTTTTATTGTTTATTTCTTTCTAGTTGTTTTTTGACAAAAAAGACCAGCACAGTTTTTGGAAAAAAAGAAAAATAAAACTTATTTTTTCCTTTTTATTAGCGACTTCAGTCGCATTTTCTCGTCTTTTTGGTTTAACTAGTTTGTTTTTCTTTTGCTTTTTTATTTTCTTTAGCGGCTTCGGCCGCAAGCCTTTATTTTTTTTCTGGTTGTAAACCAGACCTTTTCTTTTTGTACATTGACTTGAATTTAAAAAAAAAGAAGTTTCTGTTTTTGTTTTTTTCGGCTGCCTTTGGGCGCCATTTAGATTTTTTTTTTTTTTTTTTTTCCTGTTTAATTTTTGTTTGTCTTTTTTTTTTTCCAGTTTATTTATCTTTTAAAAAGTTTATTGTCTTTGTTTCTCTTTTTTTTACTGGTACATCCAGGCTTATTTTTTTATTTGTATAATTTCTTCCACCACCCCCACACCAAACTCCTTTTCTGGCGATAACTTAAAAAAAAAACCCGCAGGTGGTAGTCTCCACGTTTTTCAATATGGCCGACGGTGCCAGTCGGGCCAATATTAAAAAGGACCATTTTGGGTCGGCGGCTAAAGCCACCCCCCCTGACAATGCTGCCAAGAAGCGGGCTGATGGTAGCCCCAAATCTGACCGAGTGGCTAGCTCCAAGAAAGGAGAAGCTAATGTCGAGGTGCCAAAGGAGGCACAAAGTAAGACAGCCGAGGAATTGCCCTCTTGCTGGAAGTCCCCACCAAGTTGTATTCTGGACACGGCGGATTTCCTGGATAAGGCGAAAGGTTACGCCCATCTTGTAAATAAAGATGGGTTCGTCGATGTAGTCCAGGAGCTCGATGTGTTCAAAAAAAGAATGGTGACCGTTTTTGTGGTGGACAAAAAAACCAAAAAGATTTGTCGCTCCATTAAAGACACAGTGATTAAATCACTTTTGTCCCTGGGGATAAAACCCAAAGAGTAATTAAAGGTACAGGGTTCTTCATGTGGGACATATTTCTGCCCACACCAGAAGATTGCCTGGCCATGGCAAAGAAAGAATTGATCACAAAAGATCTAATACTAAGAACAGAGTACGAAGGCCGAAGACGGATCAGGGTGGCCGTGTTCGAGGTTCCTCCTCAAATTTCGGGAGAGCTCTTGGCTGCATTTTTTATGCAGTACGGTCAAATTTTAGGGGCTCTCTCCGACAATTTGGACGGGGGATGGACTTTTGATATCATGCTGGATCAAGAGGCCTTCAAGTCCGTCCCCAACTGTTTGGTGTTTGGTGACCGGAAAATGCCGGTCATAGTGACCGGTAGGAGACCAACTTGCTGGAGGTGTGGAGAGACTGGTCACCTTTCCTCCTCCTGCCCAGGGAAGAAGGCCCCTGGAGTTCCGGTCACAGGCGACAAAAATACCCACTTGGCCGACAAAGTAAAATCCGCGGCGCCTGTAGTGGGCCTAGCTTCGGGGCGGACCGTTAGGAAAAATCCCTCGGTTGGGTCCAGACCCACATTACCCCCGAAATCGACGCCTGTCACAAGTGTGGTTAAGGAGAAGGATGAGGGGGAATGGAGCCTCGTGGTTAGGGGCAAGGGGAAGACCCAAACAGCGGTTCCTCAGTCCCAACATGACCCCGGGGACATTATCACCTACAGCCCCATTCCCTCTACCAGCTGTGATGGCCACACCTCGGCGTCTTAAGCAAAGACAGCAACTGAAGCCCAAAAATTAAACGAGCCCGGCTGGTAAAAAATACTGTACATAAATAAACTTAAAGAGTAGCTGGAGATTAAGCGGGGTAAAAGTCAAAAATCGCTGGGGACACCAGGCTCCCTATCCTCTGCCCCGTCTTCCCCTTCTGATCCCAAAAAGACCTTCTCCAAACCACCTCTGCCCAAATCTGTACCACACTCTCCAAATAAACCAATTCATTCGTCCAAACCCTCTCCGATGAGGACTCCTTCCGGGTGGACTCCTTCGACTACCCCCAATATCTCACCCATGTCGACACCCATTCATTCACCACAAAAAAAAAGGTTCAGCTCTTATAATTTCCCTTCCGCAATTGGTCTTAACTGTGATTAGAACTGGCCCGGGAACGCGGGAGATTTGGGGCATGATAGACGAGTCCCAGTCGTCGCTCAAATGGTGCCCCCAGCTGCCTATCTCCTCGACCCTGTAACTGATGAACAGAATCAAAAACTCAAAGGGAGGGTCCCTGTTTTCGTTCACCCATCCCTTTATAGAGCTCTTAAACTTACCTACCCTTCGGACATCGGCGGCCTGTCTCAGGATGAAACCGTCGAGAATGAGATGGCGTCCGGATCTATGGGACGAGCTGTCGGTGTTCTCACCCCAGCCATGTTCTATCCTGAAGGACAACCCTAATCGGCTTCACAATGGCTCTCTGGTTAGCCAGTTTAAATGTCCGGGGCCTGAGGTCCGAGTCTCGCAGAGCGAGGCTCACTCGTTACCTTCAGCGCCTCGGGGTGAATGTATGTTGTATACAAGAGACCTGGTTTTCTTCTCATGATCGTGAGGACATACTGTCTAAGGGGTTCGCCCTTTATTCAGCCTTTTTTGATGGTCGTTCGAGGGGTGTCTCTTGGCTAGTGAGCAGGTCTTTGAAGGCTACTTGTACCCTTGTCTTCGCGGATCCGGCGGGCAGACTTTGCGTGCTGGATGTTACCATAAAGGATAAGGTTCTACGTCTCATTGGGGTTTATGCACCTAATACCCATTCCAAGCAGCCTGCTTTGTTTCGGCAGATCGCGCCGTTCTTGACGACGTCTCGTCGGGTAGTTTTAGCGGGGTATTGGAATGCCGTCCTTGACCCCGATATAGATCGTATAGGGCATAAACAAGGTACTAACAATCCGGATGTGAAACCATTTCGGGACTTTATCGATCGGTTTGATCTTGTCGATAAGTTCTGGAATGAACACCCTCGGGAGGTAGCATGAACTTGGACAACTAGTGGCAACTCGGCTCCTGGCACGCTTGCGAGCTACCTGGACCGAGTCTTAGTTAGGAGAGTCGATGTAGGGCTCTTAGGGTGTCCAAGTTTCCATTACATAGTTTATACGGATCATAGGCTTGTCCGGGTCCGTGTAAACTTAGATAAGCCTAAGGTTAAGTTGGCAGGTTACTGGAAATTGAACTGTTCACTTTTTGGTGATCAGGGTTTCCGGGACCAGCTGTTACTAACCATCCAAAGGGAATTGACGGGAGCGGTTGTGGGAAACGCCGTGTGGGGAAATCTAAAATCTAAAATTCGTACGTTTGCTGCCGATTTTAGTCGTCGACGCAAACTAGATAGATTAGCGGCGCAAACTGCTTTAGAAGATAAAGTCGATCGGGCTGTGAAATCCCGTGTTAGTGGGGACATAGCTTTAGCTAAGGCAGAGTTGTCCTCCTTGCTTATCAAGAAGGATCAAGCTCTGGTAGTTAGGGTTAGGTTAAAAAGAATGTCTTCTGAGGCAACGAATATGGCCGCTGAACTGCGTGCAGAGGAAAATCGAAACGCGTCTCGGCGACATATAGCGTGTGTCACGTTGCCGGATAAGCGGACCGTGACAAGAAACGCGGGCATATGTGAGGTCTTTCGGGACTACTTTCAGGATCTTTTCACCAGGGAGACCGGACTGAGCTCTGCTCAGTGCGACGCCTATTTAGCTGACTTTCCCTGCCTGTCGGCAGCTGAAGCGGCTAGGTGCGAGGGTCCCATAACAGAGTCGGAGATCTGGGAAGCGCTGAAGCAGGTTGGCCTGGATAAGTCTCCGGGACTAGATGGTCTTCCCTACGAAGTTTACTTGAGGTTGTCGCACGTTTTTGTTCCTTTGCTGGAACTGATTTACAACCACTGGATGAGGCAGGGGTCTTTACCCCAACTCTTCACCATGGATGTGATCAAGTTGCTGCGTAAGGACAAGAACGGTGGGGATGGGTTAGGGAACTTTCGCCCTTTAACGATGTTAAATATACGGACTTAAAGATTTTGGCGAAGATCTTAGCCAACCGTTTGCAGCTTGTCCTGTCTAGTCTGATTGGCCCTGAACAGACTTGTGCTGTGAAGGGTAGGACTATTCAGGATAACCTTCATATGGTACGCTTGATCTTAGAACAAGTCGACAGTGAAGCCGCGCTGATCAATTTAGATCAGTCCAAGGCCTTCGATAGGGTTGACCATCGATTTTTGGAGGCTGTCCTTTCGGCGGCCGGTTTCAGAGCCGAATTTAGCTCCTGGATCCGACTTTTGTATGCGACCCCCGGTGCGCTGGTGGAAATGAATGGGGTAAGATCGAAGCCTTTCGTATTGTCTCGCTCCATTCGTCAAGGTTGTCCGCTCTCGCCTCTGCTTTACGTTCTTGCGTTGGAACCTTTCCTTCGCAAGTTAAAGGCGAATCCATGTCCTGCGCGGAATTTCCCTGCCTGGGGCTTCCACCTCAGCCAGGTATTCTGCCTATGCTGACGACGTTTCGGTTCTTGTGTCGAGCAGAGCCGTGATTGACGTAGTCAGCAAAGAGATCAGTGGGTATGAGATGGTGACAGGGGCCAAGATCAACCGCGATAAATCTGTGGGCTTGCGGTTGGGTGCGTGGAAGGGAGTTTCTCTTCCCGGACCTTTCCTCTGGACGGATGGGCCGATCAAGGTACTCGGCGTCTGGTTCGTTCCTGATCTCCAGTTGGAAATGAATTGGTCGGAGGTGCAAGGGAAGGGCGAGATCGCGGGTAAACTGTGGTCTCGGAGGAAACTTTCCCTGAAGGGAAGGGCGGAGGTATGTGTTTCACACATATATCCGATCCTCCTTTACCGACTGTCTATGCTTCCACTCCCGTATGCCAGGCTAATGTCATTAGTCCGGACCTTGTTCTCTTTCTTGTGGAGAGACAAGGCCCCTATGGTGTGTCGCGAGATCTGTTGCCTTCATCCCTCTGAGGGCGGTCTGGGTATGCCTAGCATTGAGATTCGTCAATATATGCTTCGCATTACCTTTCTAGACCGAATGTGTCGCGGATTGGATGATGTGGGCACCTTTTGGAAAGAGGATCTCCGAAAACATTTCCCATCACTGAGAAGTGTGCACTCGTGCGAGGAGGAGGCCGGCCGTACACCTCGTGCCGGGTGCTCCTTCTACCGCGAATGTCGTAGTGCTTTGAAGCTCCTCTTACGGACGACGGATGGCCTCTCCGACGCCCAGGCGTTTTCTCGTAAGGCATTGGATCAATTGTTAGTTAGGAAGTCCGTTCAAGATGATCTGATCGACGAGCTCGGTCTTACGAACCAGGAGGCTCGCTCGATATGGCCTTGGGCGCCTGGGTTGAAATGTCTCAATAATGATGAGGCATCACTCACCTGGCTGATGATTCGTAGGGCCCTCTGGGTCGGCAAGAGACTTTGTTCAGCAGGTTTGGAGAAATATCCAAACTGTCTTCGCTGTACTGGGGAAGTCGAGACCATTGGTCACGCCTTTTTTTAGTGCAAGACGGTAGTGCCGTTGTGCAAGTTTGTTGAAGGCCTCATGGTTCGCATGCTGCAGGGAAAGTTCTTTGTCCTGGAAGCCAGTTCAGTTTGTAGCAATGTGGTGCCGCAATTGACGAAGGCTGAACACTATGTGTTCTGTTGCTTACTAGGGATTATGAGAGTCGTGATTTGGACGACGCGTCAGAAGAGATTCCATGAGGGCGAAAAGTTCACCTCTTCCCAACTGATCTTGTTCTTTAAGCATCAGCTTAAAGTCAAGATTAGGACGGAAAGTCGGCGGCTCACCTCATCGGAATTTGGCAAAAGGTGGGTGAATCTTGCGCGAATGTGTAGAGTGAAAGGGGCTGACCTAGAGTGGCATTTGGATGTCGGTTAGTTACAGAATTTTGTCCTAACAGGGTTGAACATAGGCAACCCACCCAGATTTTAGCTTAGACTAGGTTTTTTATTTTGAATTTTTAGTTTTCCCTTTTTTCTAGTAAACTTAGCTAGGGTATGCATGCGCATTGGTCCCTTTTATTTCTGTCCCTATTTTTCTTTTGTTTAATTCCCCATCCCCTTCTTCGTTAGGTCTCTGGTGCATGCGGGACGCCTTTCGTTTTCGTGTGTGTGGTTTTTCGTATTTGTTGTTGTGTATGAATGTGCGTGTGTCTGTGTGAATGGTTGGAGAAATGAATGTTTTTACTTATTTTCTTAGTCCCGCATTGATTTCGTCCAGTTAACTGATGTTTCTGCCACATTTATGGTTTGTGGGGGGTTTTATTACTAACACATTATTGTTTAGTTTTATTGTAAATATTTCAGTCATATTGTAAATACTCATTTGGGGATCATTTTAAAAGTTGTTGATTTTTTGCCCTCCCCCCATGAACAAAATTGTACATAAGGTGTCTAGTTAGGACATCATAGAGAATTTGAGGTATTATGGTGGACGTAGTAAGAAAGGTAGGAGTGGATGTGTTGTTTTGGTGATTGGAATATTGTTGGCTTGATTGGGTCAGTGTCTGCGATTAGCTAAGTTTAGAATTAAGACAGATGAAGACCGTCCTTCCACATCCCCCTTTTAGGCCTTGTGCCGCATTTTTTATTTATCATACAAATAAATATTGAGTGACAGAGAGTGATAGAGAGTGATAGAGAGTGACAGAGAGTGAGTGAGAGTCTCGTACGACTACCAGTGTTGGACACTAACTTATAGTAAGCTCTGCTTACACTATCTCTGTAACCTGTTGTTAATATATCTTTCTTACATCTAATCCGTGTTCCGTGTTTTACTTCTGTGGGCCCAACTTTGGCACCCATATCAGTTAGTTAGTTGTTTACTCGTATCGTTTTTTTTTCTTTGGGCTTCAAACCTCTATCTGCGATTTTTTTCGACAGACTTTCATGTTTCTAGCTCTTTTTCTTTTAAAAGCTTTTTTCCCTCGAGATTGAATTGATTATTGGCAAATCAAAAATTCGAGGGTTTTTCGAAACGTGTATAGTTACCTATATTTGTGTATATATATATATATATATATATATATATATATATATATATATATATATATATATATATTGTATGTATAAGCATTGAAGTCAACACTCAAAGACGACAGACTGTTTCATTTAAGACGCTAGCCAGACGTAATCATCAACCAACTTGATGTGGCCTGCCGATTGTGTCCACCATGAAACAGTCTGTTGTCTCCGAGTGCTGACTTCAGTGTTCACTTTTATATTTGCATACGCTCTATCCTTGATATTGGGCACTTTATCCCATAAATATAGCACACCTTAAAACTATATTTCTTCACA